>JAMAKT010000045.1:0-316408 GCA_023628415.1 Hypoxylon sp. PDH2405
TTATTTTAATAAAAGGTTTAATATAAATTATTATATTCTTTTTAATAATATTTCTTATAATTAAAATTCTTATAATATTTCTAATATTTTACTTTATATATTACCTTAACTAAAGCTTTAGCTTTATTTAAGGTTAATTTTTTAAAGTATTTAACTTAATAGCTTAAATATATTATTAAATTAATCTTATAATATTTATAACCATTTATAATAGTAAGTAATAATTTAAAATATCCTAAATAAAATTAGTAAATATAAAGTTTAGCTCTTTAGTAAACTTTACATTTATTAACTTTTAAGTTTTTTTTTTAAATCGCTTAATTAATTATAATAATAAATATATTATTAATTTTTTTATTATTTATAATAGCTTTTAATATCTTTTTATTTTAAAGTATTCCTCCTTTATATATTTTAAGTTTTTTACTTTAATATTTATTCTTATAATATTTTATCTTTTCGCAATTATAACATTTAATTTTAAACTTATTTTAAGGTTTCTTTCCTTAGGCTTAAAACTTATTAAGTTTAATTAAATTAAACCTAATTTTAATATTTCTTTATAATTTTTTAAAGTTAATTTGTTTATTTTTATTAAATTAACATTTTTTAGTTTTTTATAATGAAATTTTCTATTTTTTAAGATATTATTTAAAGTTCTTATTATTAATGGTAATAACCTTCTTAATAAAAGCGTTAAATTATTTAAGATTCCTTTACTTATATAAGTTATTATTATAAAATTTATTTTTAATATATTCTTTTAATCTTTAATAAAAGAAATAAAAGAGATTTTTAGCCAGTAATTTAAATTAAATAATTAATTTCTTAAACTTAATAATATAATTTAATATAAATTTATTTTATTAAAGGTAGTATAATTTAATTTTAACCTTTTATTATTGGATAAGGTTTCTAAACATAAGCCTAAATTTCTTTTTAAAATTTAAGAATTCCTTAAAAATATATTTAATTTTTTCCTTAACATTATTACTATTCTTAACTTAATCTTTAAGAATTAAAGAAAATTAATTAAACATTAACCCACTTAATAATTAAAACATAATTAATATCTTTTAATATTTTATTATTATTAAGCTTTAATAAAATTAAAGGTATATTTTAATTTAATTTAAAAAATTATTAAGGTTTTCCTTTTTATTATATCTCTTAAAAAAAGCTAATTTAAATTCTTTAACCTTTAATATACTTATATTATTATTATTATTAAGATTTAGGTTTAGATTTTCCAAAGGTTTTAATACTTTAAGTAACTTTAGAAGATATTAAACTAAAGGTTTTAAAGATTAAAATTAAAATATTAAAGGCTTTAAAGGTTAAGGTATTAATTCCTTTTCACTTTTTTCATTATTATTACCTTCCTTTTCTTTATTACCTTTTTCTTTTACTTCCTTTAAAATAACTATTTATTTTCCCTTAAAAGTAATAATTAATAAAGGTATATTTAAAGGTTTAATAGCTTTAAATATTATTATAATAATTTCTTATATTAATTTTCTTATATAAGGAAATACTTAAGATTTTATTCCTTATAATAATATTATTAATAATGGTTATAACATAATTAAAGCTTATTATTATTTTTTTAACTTAAAGAACATTCCTTTAAGAATTATCCATAAATAAATTTTCCTTTTAATTAATATTTAATATTAATTAAAGAAATTATTAAAATATTATAATCTTATTTATTACTTTTAATTAATAATTCTTATAAATTAATATATACTTTAATATCTTTGATTTTATAAGATAATAATACTTAAGGATTAATTAAGGATAACTTTTAATTATAAAGGAAATTTTAAAATATTTCTTATTTAAAAAAAACTAAACGTTTAAATTAATAACTTAAGGAATAAATAATTAAATATAAGGAAATCTTTATTTTTATTATATTAATTTTTCTTATACCCTTTATCCTATTATTTTATAATGCTTTAAAAATATAAAAAAGCCTTTTTTACTTTATTACATTAATAAAGCTATAAATCTTAACAATATTCTATGATATTTTAAGAATATTATGAAGCATTTATTCTTTTAAGATGTTCTCTTAGTAAATCCCTACCTTAGGTTTTTTCTTAGGTTATAACAAATCTCTTTTATAAGGTATTAAAACATTATAAATATATTATAAAATTTAAATAATATTATTATTCATTTATATATATTAAAAGGTATAATAAAAGCAATTTTTTCTTAATAAAGCTTATAAATAAATATATATTAAAATCCATTTAATAAATTTAAGAAGATATATTATTTATAACTAATTACTTTTTAAATTTAATTTATTATATTAAGAAAAGGATAAATATTTTTCTTTATATATTTATTAAATTCTTTATAATTATAATAAAAATGTTAAATTATATTTAAATTTAATTTATTAGATTTAATTATTTAATTAAAAGTTTTCTTAAGTATAAGTAATAATAATAAGCCTTAAAAGCTATTACTTTTTTAAATAATTTTCCTTTAATACTTTTTAATAAAGTTTTAAATTACTTATTTTTATTAAAGGCTATATTATTATAAAGATAACTTTATAAATATATTATTAAATATATTAATATAATATTATATCTTTATTTTAATATTTTTTTACTTTTTAATTTCATTAAATAATTTAAAATAATTTAAGATATAATTAAACAAATAAAAATTAATTATTGGATTAATAATAAATATTAATTTATATTATTAAATTTTTATTATAAATATTATTACATTAAATGTTTTTTTAATTATTAAAAAGATAATTTTTAAACATTTAATTAGCTTTAAAATAAAAATCTTTTTAAATCATTTTAATTAAAATGATTTAATATTATTTAAAGTTTTTATAATATATTTTTTATTTATAGAAAATATCTTTTTTAAAGATTAAATTTCTTAAGAATGTTTCGTTTAAAATAACTCCTATTAATATAATAAATAAAGTATTAAAACTTTTAATTATAATAAATTTTATTTTAACAAAAATATTTTTCTTAATATATAACTTTATTTCATTAACTCCTTTTATTAAAAAAGATTATTTTATATTATATTTAAATAAATTTTTAACTATTAATTTAAATATATAATCAATTATATAATTATAATTAAAAAAAACTATAAATAATAAGTACTTATTTTATAACTTAATTTAATAAAAATTATATTTCTTATTACAACCTTTTTATAATAATTTATTTTTTAAAGGTAATAATTTATTACCGTTATTTGCTTTAACTAAATAAACATAGCTATTTTAATTTATATTTATATTAAAGTTATTAAAGATTTTTATTAACTTTTAATTTAATTTAATATTACTTTTTAATAATCTTTTTTTAAAATTCTTTTTTATTTTTTTATTATTTTCTTCGTTATTACTTACAAAATACATTTATTTTTAACCTTAATTTTTTTATTTATTATATAAGAATTAAAATTTCTAAATAAATTTTAATAAATCTTCTTTAAATAATATATTTTTAATCATAATTTTTTAATTATTTAATAATTAATTACAAAGAAATTTAAGCTTTTATTAATAATTTTTTACTTAATAACCTTTTTTACCACAATTAAAATATTTATTATTTACTATTTTAGTTATATAATTTTAATCCTTATTTACTATATTAACTTAATAATTATTTATTTAAGGATTAAATATATTAAACTATTATATAATTATAAAAATAATTTTTAATATATTAAAAAGCTTTAATTATATAATTCCTAATTTTTTAAATATTCTTTAAATAATTTAAAAGTTATAAAACAAAATTACTATTTCTTAAAGCTATATTATAATTATTAAAATACTATATATTTTATTTTTAATTATTATATAAGTAATAAATTTAATTTATTAAATTACTTCCTTTATAATTTATAAAGTATTTTAATTTTTAACATAGTTATAAAAGAATAACTATATGCTTAATATATTTATTTAAATAAAATTAATAAGGAATTCTTAACTAATATAATTAATATAATTTTATAAAGATAATTTATAAAATATAATATACATTCTTTATATAAAATTAATAAGGCTTTTATTTTAAAATAATAAAAATATTATAAATCTTATTAATAAATTATATAAAACATTATTTTCCTTTAAAACTTAAAAAACTACTTTAAAAAACGTTACTTAATTTAATTTTCATGCGCGTATATAAAAAGTAATTTATTAAAAATTTCCTAATAACTTTATTATAACATACTTATATTAACTATAATTTATATAATACCATAATAATTTTTAATTAATCCTAAATTTTTATTAATTTAAATAAAACTAACTTATTAATTTAAATAAATTTTAAATTTAATAAAAATATAACTTTATTTTTATTTTCTTTAAATTTAAAGTTATTACTTTCTTTAAATAAAATTACATCCAACCATATATATTAAACGTATATTTTTTAATTATTATTTATATTATCTTTAAAAATTATTTAATAAAGATTTAACTTATTATCTTTAAAACATTCTTCGCTAAAAAAATTTCTTAAGGGATTTAAATTTAAAAAAAATATTACATTATTAAATATATTATTAAATATATAATTTATAAGAAAATTAAGAGGTTGTAAAAGTGAATATTTAAATATTTATTATTTAATTAATAATAATTAAGTTTAAAAATTTTTTTATAAATTCTTTATTATATTAATTAAGAAATTAAGCTTATTATAAACTTTATTAAATTCTTTAAAAACTTTATTACCAAATAATTTAATATATTAATAAACTTTTATAATAATATTATTATAATTCTTTTTAATATTAATGAAATTAATAATAATAAAATTAATAAAAAATTAATTAAAAACATTAATATCCTTATATTTTTTATATAAAAGTTTTAATATAATTATTTTTTAATTAAAATTAATTTAAAAATATATATAAAAATTAATAAGATTTTTTTTTATTTTACTTTAATATTTTACCTTTACAAATAATTATTTATAATTATAATTAATTTATTTACATTAAATTTAAAACTTAAAACTATTATTAATTAATAAGTTAAATTTAAATAAATTTATATTAAAAAGTTTATTATATATTAAGAAAATAAATACATTAAAAGCTATTTACAAATAAAGTAACAACCATATTGCTATGAATTATCTAATAATCTAGTAGTTGCTAAGGATCCACAATGATAAGCCGATGATTAGCCGTCCAAGTCTCCTTGTATATCGTATATTCATTCTGAAGAAGCCTAT
The DNA here is from genome assembly GCA_023628415.1 of Hypoxylon sp. PDH2405. Taxonomy (NCBI): domain Eukaryota; kingdom Fungi; phylum Ascomycota; class Sordariomycetes; order Xylariales; family Hypoxylaceae; genus Hypoxylon; species Hypoxylon sp. PDH2405. The sequence goes on from JAMAKT010000045.1 coordinate 5,268, forward strand.
CATCGGAATCTCATTCCACTTAACAACAACGATCTTAAACATGGAGACCTAACTCTGATAATACTTCTCTTCAAGTAATATTGGTAAGCACGCACATATTCGTAGACTATTTATAAATATACCACTGCGTATATCCTCTAACCTTGTCGAGCACCACTTTCAAGCTAGCACTACGAGTCATTGGGAGGCTGAATCTTATATAATTGGAGAATAAGAAATCTTAAAATGTAGTAGATACTCATATTGGTATTATACCTATCATCGTGATCCGGACGTGCCTAGGAATATAAAACTAATGGTTTCTAGCTAAGCCACCTTTCCGGAGTCCGCGGGTGCCGGGATTCATGCTGACCATCCGGACGAGACAGAAGGTCAACTTAAACCCCGATAGTCGGGCGGCTTGATGTGTCTTGGGATTACTTTCTTGCACGTTAGTACTACGGTCACCGCATACCTATGCTACATTAGCTGGCAAGTAGCCTTAATAAGTCATTTACGCCACGATGGAACCCGAGGCGCCCGAAGCCGGTGGCGGTCCCGACTCTCCTATTCCCCGGCGAGCAGTAAGTGAGAACCTATCACTTGTCGGCCCCCCCGGTCTATAGTCAATAATCTATCGTATTGTGACCCCATAGTTGAAACGAAACCGGTTGACTAAGTGATACCACAATAGTGCGACCAGTGCAGGCTTAGAAAGGTGAGGATCCCACTCTGCCCCTGCCACCCCTTTTAGTCATAAACATGATTTTCAATGCTGTCAGAACTGTTAACATGTAAGTCCCTTCTGTTAGATACGCTGTGACAAGGAGTCGCCATGCTCCAACTGCCGGAGCGCCAAGCGGTCGTGCAGTTCCACAGGAGCTGGTCAAAAACCGAAGGAACCAAAACAGCGGGTTCTGATATCCAGCCAATAGTAAGTGGGATACTACCCCCGGCGGCGCAGTCGACGTTTGATGAGGGTGTACTTTCTAACAATAATACGGCTTAAACTAGTGAGCGGAAGATTGACATGATTGAGGAGCGACTCGGTGGCATTGAGACCCTCTTACGGAACTTAGGCCCCATCTCAGCATCCACATCTTCCAATACGGAGACCTTCACGCGGCAGCCTTCCGACAAGCCAACGCCGTTGTCCGTGAATAGTCGGGATGACACTTCAAGCACCGTCTTCGACCCAGAGGAGGCAGGTGACTTCGAGGGTAACTCGTCCTTGGCTGCACATACAGTCTTCGCTAGTGAGTTCCTTGAGCATGCCGTCCAAGGAACTCCACTGCAACAACAGGGCAGCAGTCCTAAGATTGACGCCGCCCTATCGTCCCTGCGGCAAATTGCACATATGCATGAGACTCGGCGGACGGTGTCATCTTTCCATGAATTTCGGTTGCCCGGTCTGAAGCAACAATCTAAAATCAACTTAAAGGACCTCCCACTACCGCCCATGACACTGGTAGCAGAGAAGCTCCGAGAAATGAAACGTAGGTCCTTCTCTCCTTACTCACTCCTTTCCCTGTTCTCATTTCTTGCTTGGGAGTCGTCCGGCTTTCGGGATTCGCTGACTCCGAGTTATAGACGGCCCGGCCCCTATGATGCTTGCTGTCCTCTACTGCTTCATAGACATTGAGCGCTTCACTGACCAGTGTCGGAGGGTATACTTCAACACGGACGAAATCACGGATGCCAGATTCATCCTCGTGATTTCCGGTCTTGCGTATATGTTCCTCGAAGCGGGCCTAGGGGCGAAGAACCCTGAAGAGAAAGCTCAGTATGATACCTACTATACCATGTGTCAGAAAAACTTGGAGACTGTATTATCACAATTAAATCTCCTCATGCCGGCAACATTGGAGAATATCGAAGCTTTAATTACGGCGGTCAGTCTGTCCTCATCCCCTACATATCAAAGTTGTACTACATTTCGGCATAGGCTTCCTTGCTAGACCTGGCTAATATAGCGGCTTTAACAGGCAAGCTTCTCAATCGATATCTCAAGACCCTCGCTAGCCTGGCTCCTGAACTCGCATGCCAGCCACATGTGTCGGACCCTAGGACTACACCAAATCCACACCATGAAAGACGACAGCCCCCAGAAGAAAGCCGACAAGTCGCTGCTCTTCTGGTGCACATACATGCTCGACAAGGGGCTATCACTGCGCCTAGGCCGGGCCTCCATCCTACAAGACTACGACATCTCACTACCGCACATCGCGCCGGAAGCCAAAGTAGCGTACCCAGCCACCGAAGTCATGACGCTATGGATCAAGCACGCGCAGATCCAAGGCCGCATCTACGAGCGCTTGTACAGCCCCGGCGCCCTACGACAGGCCGACTCGTACCGCGTGGAGCAGGTGGGCATGCTGGCCGCGGAGCAGAAGCACCTCATGGCGCAGAGCATGGAGCTGTTCGCCGAGTTCGAGAACTCGGAGACCGCCGACGGTCGCATGTTCGCGCTCATGCTCAAGTCCGACGAGGTCTCGTATCTCTCGTCCCTGGCCCTGACGTACCGCGCCATGCCGCCTGCGGGCACGCGCTCGCGGACTTTCTCTGATGAGTGCATTGATGCGGCGAGGGCGGCGATGAAGTGTCACCAGGAGGCGATGGGGATGATGGATGATCAGTCGCTGAAGATTATGTACATCCACTGGTGAGAACTCCCTTTCTACCCTCTCCTTCTTCTACTCCTTTCCTTAGACGAGACTCCTCGACTAATCTCACAAACACAACCAGGACAATCCTCTACGCCCCCTTCATCCCATTCATCGTGATCTTCTGCCTTGTGATCGAGACCTCGAGCGCGGACGACCTGCAGCGACTCGCCGACTTCGTGCAATCGCTGGAAGCAGCGGTAGACCTGTCGCACTCTATCTCCAAATTACACCAGCTATGCCAAGTTCTGTACAATGTCGCGCAGCTGTACATCGAGGCCAAGGCGCAGCAGCCCGTTGACCAGGACATGGTGCCCGTGGGCAACGAGTTCAATATGTATCTCAGTCAGTTGGGCTTTATGCCGGTGGACGAGAGCATGGCGAATTTTGATGTGGGCGGTGATGGCATGGGTGATGAAGCTAGGTCTATGGCGCAGACGACGCAGCTGGGCGATTGGTTCTCGGGGAATAATTACGTGATGGGGTTGTTGGAGGAGGATTTGTCGGGGATAAATCCCTCTGGTTGGCCATCGTGATTTGGTTGAGTATGATTTAGGGGGTTGACTTTGTTTGGAAAGGCGTTATTGGAGGCTAGGTATCGTATTTCAAGACTGAAGGTCGCTGGGATCCCCTCTCAAAATTTGATGATATTTATAGCCATATGTAAAAGGCATTCTCATGGGCAAGTAGTGGCTTTGATGTCATATGTGGATATTCTCAGCATCTCATGCATCGACATAAAAATTTAGAATTTGCATTCCATGTCCCCTTCGTCTTCGAGACCTTTCTGGACTATATCTCTGACCTTGACTCTGGCTATCTATTAGCCGGCGAGTAATGGTATATGTACACACCACCATGATCTTCTTTTTCTCTTCCTCGCCCCTCAGCGAGCTTTCTCCAACGCCGTTCACGAACTGCTCTTGCCCAACCGCTCAGCCTCTAGCTCCTGCTCGGCACGTTGGTAGTACTTTGCGGTGTCAACACCGTGTTGGTTGTGGTTGACGAAGTTAAACCAGGGCAGCACAGCGGTGAAAAGTGCCGAGTATCGGGACTGTCGGGCGGCAACGCCTTGCATGTGCGGCGTCAGTCTGCTCTCGCCGTATAAAGGCTCTCCGGCTTTCACTTTGTCGACCATCTCCCGCATGTCCATCTCGACTTCGCGCGCGTTTTCGGACATGCCGTAAAATCGTACTGAGAACATTATTGTTAGCGGGCCTAGGTATGTACGCCGGATTGGGAATTCGCAATATGATTCCTTGAGGGTATTTGGGGTATTCGAGGGGACGTACAGCACGATCGTTGGTAGAAGTATAGGAATCCACCGAGGGCGCCGATGACACCGGCAAGGCGCATGGCTCTCGCAAAACCGCCCCGGCCGACATGCGAGGGCGCGAACTTCTCCATCGCCAAGAGTAGACCCGGGCCTGCCGCAGCGGCTACAGTTCCGTGGATGTAGTCTGATGGCCGGGCATATCTTATCACCCTCTTGAAATGTCTGATATACCATCATATATTAGCTATAAATCACAGTATCGGTGTGTCGTCGTGTTTCAATGTCGTTACGTACGGGTCATTGTCAATGAGCTAGATATTTCAAGTTAGTAACCAAGTCTGCGGACTAATTGGTATAGTACGTACGGGGTATTCGGACTTGACGACTTTGCTAGGGATATACGTCTGCTGCGGAGTGGTCGCCATGGCTCGTGGAGTCGAATTGGGCTCCCCAATAGCTGTGGTGTGCTGTATAAGGTCCTTCTCGGATTCATCAATTGAGGTCAATCTTGAAGCTCGAATTCGCGAAGTTCGGGGAATTGGATGAGGTAAGCGGGGTTTCTTCGGCTATAGTAGTGGGGAAGCGGTGCTGGGACCACTAATCTTAGATCACTTTGTCAGCAATTCAATTTATCGAGAAGCCGGGATGCCCCACGCTAATCGCGTCTTTCATCGATTCGACGCGTCTAGCTCGTCTCTTCTATAATAATTGCTTTTACGATTTGGCAACTCAACACCTCGCTGTGGAGCGATACAGTAACAATGGCGCCTCGAACAGCTTCCGCATCGGCAAGACCGGTCAACAACGACATAGACAACTATGATGTCGACGACGACCCATTTGCCGAGTCTGGCAATGAAGCTCCCATCAAACAGACTCAGTCTAAGAAGCGCAAAGATGCCACCGATCTGGGAATTGACGAGGCGATAGCTGTGAAGAAGAAGGCTAGAGTGCCAATGGTCAAGCTAGACGAAAGCAGGTTCGTATCATTGGTGGGAATTGGGCGTTATAGAGTATAGGAGCTCATTAAATCTAGACTATTATCCGAGAAGGGCATACCGAGACTACGGAGAAAGGCGCGCGATCTAAAGTTTAAGGGCAAGGGACATGAAGTACGAATTAATTCATTTATATGGGTCTTTGGGCGTCGAGAATGGAAGCTGACAACCGCCTAGTTCTCTGATACTGCCAGACTCCTCTCGTTTTACCAATTATGGTTCGACGACCTGTTTCCGAAAGCGAAGTTTCTGGATGCTGCGGCTATGGCAGAAAAGGCGGGCCACAAGAAGTATATGAGAATGAAGCGGATGGAATGGATCGATGAAGGAAAGCCTAAGCCGGTGGGGATGAGCGGAGACGAGGAGGATCTCTTTGGGGAGTCCAACAATCAACCCGAGGAGCGTGATCCCTCAGTATTCCCTGCCAGAATTGCCCCGATATTTCAGAATAGGGGAAGCGAGAGGGCACAGACACCCACTCGAGACGACGTACCTGATGACGATGAGGATTTCTACAATGCTACCCCACTGGTAGCGAAAACGACACAACCTGCAAGTGCTTCGGTATTTGGAAATGGGGAGAAGAGTACAGGACCTGCAAATACTTCACTTTTTGGAAATGGTGGCGAGCCAGATGAGGATGACCTAGATGCGTTGATGGCTGAGGAGGAAGCGCAACACACGAAATCGACTTCGCTCTTCGGTGATGGCGCTGGGAAAGCTAAGCAACCGCAACAGGAACCAGGCGAAGACGATCTAGACGCGCTGATGGCCGAGGCTGAAGCCGAGCACAGACCTCCAACGCAGGCTTTGAAGCCTGTCTCGAAATCCACTGAGACTGCCATGAATGATGACGAGGATGACTTAGATGCATTAATGGCAGAAGCCGAGGCTCAGGGACAATCAAAGGAGCCCGAGCCTTCGAAGACGAAGGAAGCAATAGATATACCTAAAGATGTAGCAGACGCGGATGAAGAGGAAGCGATGGCTGAAATGGATGGTCTATGGTAAGCGTACAACTTAATGATGACGTTTGGTATAAGAGTATATGCGACGGCGTCCCGGAGTCCTCCCTAATGATATTGCGATGGATGTATCATTTTATTTGAGTGAGGGGAGCTTGTGAGTAGAGATTCAAAAAAAAGTTGAATAGCATGAATTCGACTTGTATTAATGAAGCTTGCTATCAACTGCTAATAGAAAAAGGAGGCTTAAGTAGTCACCATGACTTCGAATACATTCCGTAAATATAGAACCGTGTCAAGTCACTCTCAGTTCACTGGTTGTACAATATATAATGCACACGGTGTAGTGGGGTGATAAGCTTTATCGATAAGAATGTCGCGGCGGTCCACTCTTCCGCTTCACACATCCCACCAAACAAACCCACTTCGCACACAGCAAACGTCATTTGATGATAGCAGCTTAAACATTCTTTCACTCGCCGTCTGGGGCCTTTCTTTGCGTCGAATTCGACGTTTCAAAGAAACATGGCGTCTCCAGATCTAGTGGAAGCAATAGAAAAGCTCCACATCAAAGACGACATATCAATCGACGACATCCTCTCGCAAGAAGCTCCGCGCAAGCGAGTAAAGCAAGATCCCACCGCGCTCAAAGCAGAACTCGAACAGAAATTCCTAACTCCCTCCAACACATTTTCTACCGAATGGCTCAACCGCCTCCAGCAGCGATGGGACTGCCAGACCGATCTTACCGAACTTTTTCGCATTGCGCCAACGCAAACCCGAACTGTCACGCGCTTCCAGCGTCAGGGCCTTGAGGGCAGGGTTACGGGGTATAAGAATGTCACCGTACCTGCAAACAGCGCGACCGCCAAGAACTCGACCTCCCTGATGCGCAAGCCAGGAAGCCGCGCTGACTTCGTACGCGGAGCTGCCGGTTTCTTCCCTTTCGCGCCTGGTGGCTTGGAAGGTGTTGAGGCGACCGCTGCGATAGAAGATCAGATGGTACATCCTGGGACTACTAGTACTCAGAACAAGCTAGAACGTGTCATTAAGCTTGGTGCCGAAGGCGGACTTCTTGAGGTGGCTCCCGGTATGGAAAGAGGCATCGATTTTAGCAAGAAGAAATCCAAAGTCAATGAGAAGGAAGCCAAGGCGATCGAAGCGGAACTGGACCAAGAACCAGAGCAGGAGCCAGAAACTGAAGACGTCAACGGACAAGCAGAAACTAATGGCGGCGAAGAAGAAGATGAGGAAGGTGAATCCGAAGATATTGATTCACTACTACCGGTTGAATTTCCAGCCTTGGAACCTCACGGTAATCTTGCAGCATCCAGTGCTAGAAAGGCTGGTCGAGAATGGGCTCATATGGTGGATATCAACCGCGATATTACCAATTTCCGCGAGCTTGTTCCTGACATGGCTAGGGAATGGCCATTCGAACTCGATACCTTTCAAAAGGAAGCCATCTATCATCTTGAAAACGGAGACTCCGTCTTTGTTGCTGCACATACGTCAGCTGGTAAGACAGTCGTTGCCGAGTATGCCATCGCCTTGGCTGCGAGACATATGACCAAGGCCATCTACACATCGCCTATTAAAGCCCTCAGTAACCAGAAGTTCCGAGATTTCCGACAAACCTTCGACGAAGTTGGTATCTTGACAGGCGATGTCCAGATCAACCCCGAAGCGAGTTGTTTGATTATGACTACAGAGATTCTGCGGAGTATGTTATATAGAGGCGCCGACTTGATTCGAGATGTGGAGTTTGTCATCTTTGACGAGGTCCACTATGTCAACGATTTCGAACGTGGTGTAGTCTGGGAGGAAGTCATCATTATGCTTCCAGAGCATGTTTCCCTCATCTTATTGTCTGCGACCGTTCCCAACACGTACGAATTTGCATCCTGGGTTGGTAGGACCAAGAAGAAGGATATATACGTCATCTCAACGCCAAAGCGCCCTGTGCCTTTGGAACATTACTTGTGGGCCGGCAAGAATATTTACAAGATCGTCGACCACGAGAAGAAATTCCTTGAGAAGGGATGGAAAGAGGCAGATCAGGCGATGCGTGGGAAAGACAAGGTTCTCCCAGCACCTGCCAATCGTGGCGGCGGCAATGGGCGAGGCAACCAAAGAGGTGGTCCTCAGCGCGGCGGTCAACAACGCGGCGGTCAGCGAGGTGGCGGCCAGCAAAGGGGCAGAGGAGGACCACCAAGAGCTAGTCATGCGCCCGGGCATATGGGTCGTGCTGGACGACCAGGCGGTTTTTCGTCAGTCAACCAAGACAAGAACCTATGGGTTCACCTTGTGCAATTCCTAAGGAAGTCGAATCTTCTACCTGCTTGCATCTTCGTCTTCTCCAAGAAGCGATGCGAGGAAAATGCAGACGCATTAAGCAATCAAGATTTCTGTACGGCTCAGGAGAAGAGTCGTATCCACATGATCATCCAGAAGTCGATTGCCCGCCTACGACCTGAGGATCGAGTCTTGCCGCAGATTGTTCGCCTGCGCGATCTCTTAAGCCGAGGTATTGCTGTTCATCATGGTGGCCTCCTACCAATTGTCAAGGAAATCGTTGAGATTCTATTCGCTCAGACCTTAGTAAAGGTTCTCTTCGCAACGGAGACTTTTGCGATGGGTCTAAATCTGCCGACTAGGACTGTCGTATTTTCGGGCTACCGAAAGCATGATGGCCATTCATTCCGAAACCTCCTCCCTGGCGAATACACCCAGATGGCCGGCAGAGCTGGCCGTCGTGGACTTGACCCAGTTGGAACCGTCATCATTGTGCCTCCCGGCAGTGCTGATGAAGCACCGCCCGTATCCGAACTCCAGAAGATGATTCTAGACCCGCCTAGTAAGCTGCGGTCCCAGTTCAGATTGACCTACAATATGATCCTCAACCTTCTAAGAGTAGAGGCGTTGAAGATCGAGGAGATGATTAAGCGCAGCTTCTCTGAGCACGCCACTCAACAACTTCTTCCGGAGCATGAGAAGGCTGTCAAGATTTCGGAAGCTGATTTGGCCAAAGTCAAGCGGGAGCCGTGTAAAATATGCGACGAGTCCCTGGATCAATGCCATCAAGCATCGATGAACTACAAGCAGTTAACCCAGGATCTTTACAAAGGACTTCTCACTATACCAATTGGCAAGAAGCTATTCACACAATTCCGACTAATTGTATTTAATAAGGATGGAGTCAGAACTCCAGGGATCCTGTTATCGACCGGCGTTAGTACGAAAACATCAGGAGGCGAACCAACCGTTCACGTTTTTGAGATAAAAACTGAGCGCCAGACTCGCGACTCGACCGACCTATTGCCCTTCATCGACTCATTCAGAAGCCTATTTACACCTCTCCCACGTCGTCTGAAGTCAATGGTTTCTAAGACTGTTCACGTGCCGCTCAGCGACATTGAGTGTCTTACAGGAAAAATCGTCACGGGCGTCGTACCTGACTACTTCGAGCCGGGAGAGCCTCGTCAAAAAGCGAAAGACCGTATGTTGAGTATATGTATGACTTGGGAGTCGGACATATGGAACGAAGTCAGCTTTGCCAAGATCAAGAACTTGCCACTTCAAGAGATCATTGAGAAGCGCCGACAAGAGGAGGCGATTATCAAAACGACCGCGACTACGTATTGTCGGAACTTTTTGAAACATGTAAGTCCAACAGTCTTTCGCTATCTATGTTCATGGTGTGAGGATACTAAACATTACTTCAGTTCGCCATGTGCCATGATCAATGGCTTATCAAGGAGCACATTTCCTCCCTCCGCTCAGCCCTCGCAGATCAGAACCTACAGCTGCTGCCCGACTACGAGCAGCGTATCCAAGTTCTGAAAGACCTTCAATTCATTGATGCCGACACTCGCATTCAGCTCAAGGGCAAAGTTGCATGCGAGATCCACTCGGCTGATGAGCTCGTCCTGACTGAGCTTATCCTCGACAATGTTCTTGCGGATTACGAACCAGCCGAAATCGCAGCCTTGCTCTCGGCTTTCGTGTTCCAAGAGAAGACCGAATCGGTACCTAACCTGACAGGTAATCTGGAACGTGGCATGAAGACAATCATCGAGATCAGCGAGAAAGTTAATACGGTGCAGACCGAGCACCAAGTCATTCAGAGCTCAGAGGATAGCAATGACTTCGTGTCGCGTCCTCGCTTTGGACTGATGGAAGTTGTCTACGAGTGGGCGCGAGGTATGAGCTTCAAGAACATCACCGACCTAACGGACGTGCTCGAAGGCACGATTGTGCGCACCATCACGAGACTGGACGAGACGTGCCGCGAAGTCAAGAACGCAGCTCGCATTATCGGCGATCCCGAGCTGTACCAGAAGATGCAGACGGCGCAGGAGATGATCAAGAGAGATATTACCGCAGTTGCTAGCTTGTACATGTAGTTTATTGCCTTCGTGGGCTATAGCGTGTCAGACGTTGAAGGGTTAGTTGCATTGCTACACTACCTAGGTATATGTTACTGTTGCTGTTGCTGTTGCATGTTGCATTTACAGAGCATGGAAAAAGATCAACTGGAAAAGCACTAGAAGAGGGTAGGGATGATTCGAGATGACGGGTATGATAACGCCTTTTAATGAAAAATTGAGAAGATTTTTGGTCAATGGTTTGATTAGGTACCTAAGTGTTAATCCTCCCGCTCAAAGCTAATCGCTACGACGTCATGCAGAACACAGATATCGCTCTATCATGCTGCCAAAAGCGTAGCGCCACGATCGCGGACCAAAAATTGCTGTCGCACGAGCAATGCGGAGTAGTGTCCTCGCTGTTCAATCCTTTACTCTCCATCGCCACGACTTTGAAGATGACTCCATTCCAATCACGACCGGTCCAGATGTCTTGTTAGCCGTTACGGCCGGCGACGTGGCTTAGATGCAGATGCTAGCGTACATCGAATTGAGCATAAAAGGGGGTCTCGAATTACAACACCTTAGCGATTTAGTTGCCGATCAAGATCTCGTTATTATGAATACTTCGGTGAGATTTGCTGGTCTCAGGCCCCATCAGGCTCGAAAGCCATCTAGGGGGCTTAGGCCGACGAGGAGTTGAGGCGCAGCGCGGCCGAGCAGTCTATACCAGAGCCCAGGTTTGGTGGTTCTGAAAATCGATATCCGCGCTGTAACAGCGACTGGAACGAGATGGGTTGGGGTAATACTCCAGTTCTACGAACATTAGACTGTCGACCCAAAAGTCCTATCCAGAATGTCTATCCTATTGCGGGAATCCCAATATATCCGAAGCTTATATCCGCCCATATCTGTAAGAAATTCAAGAAAGGTACCTAGGTAGCGAGTGAGGGCGTAGCGGGTGCGGACGTAGCGAGTGTGAGGGCACGTATAGGCGTAGCCGAGTAATTGGCCCGGTGCCGAGGGGTGCTGAAGGATGTGGGCGATTGCAAAGCGTGCTATGAACGTAAAAGCAGCGGGTGCGTACAGGTATGTAACCACCCACCTAATGTCAACCTACATAAGCCTAAGAATTTACAAAAACCCTTATCGAAAATTACATATCGTAGGCTTATGTGTAGATCAATAGATTTGAAGTGGTAGGCATATATTTCGCTTTTGATTTGTTCTTTCCGCCGTTGGCTAATATGTTGTAATCTTTAGTGGTTGTCGGGCGCAGTCTAGACGTGGCGTGTGGCGCTTTTAGGTACATAAGTAATGTAATATGAGGTAGTGTTACATTATGGCTAAGCAGCCTCGGATTATACGACGGGTAACTTCGCCTTGCCTCTCCAACCTGATGACATCTATGACCAATGCGGGTTACTTGCGTGTCATCGGGCTGTAATCGATTGCCGTAGAATCGCTACCTATATGTATCTAAGCTACACCCTCTAAGAAAATCACAGCGTCCTTGCCGCCTTTCATTCATTCCGTTCTTAATATATTGCAGAAGATCGATTTCCATATAATATGACCATGCCTTTGAAAATATTATCACTTGGTAAGGGTCCCTCTTGTGATTTTTCCTTGCCATGCTTACGAAGAGTAGATGGAGGTGGTGTTCGCGGTATATCAAGCCTTCAAATTCTACAAGAGCTTATGGAGAAGATTAAAGAAACTCGGAACCTCGAAGAGGTACCCCGACCTTGCGATATTTTTGATCTCATCGGTGGTACCAGTACAGGAGGGTGAGACGAATCAAATCAAGACAACGTCGTCCAATCTTTTGCACACCCGCGCTAATCTGGTGTGTACCATAGAATCATCGCGATAATGCTTGGGCGATTGGGGATGACGGTCGACGAGTGTATCAAAACATACAGGACAATAGCTCAGAAAGCCTTCGTCCCCAAGCGCCGACTTTCCCTTCCTGCCCCTCCAAAGGGGGCCTTTTCCGCAACAGCTTTGGAGGAAGCTATAAAAGACGTGGTCAGGGCTCTATGCAAAGACAGCCTCTGCTCAAACAAGCAGACATGTCCTCATGGAGACTTGCTGTTTCGAGATGATACTTGTACAAAAACGTGTGTGCCATTTCATATATCCACACACGCGCCCAGCTACTAACGCACTACAGAGTTGTATTGGCAACGACCAAGGAGAATATTAACGCGAGACCTACACTGTTCAAGACATATGATAAGTCGGCTAACTTCCAAGATTGTTCAATCTGGGAAGTGGCCCGAGCTACCTCGGCGGCTACGACTTTCTTCAAGTCAATCAAATGCGGCCGCGACCAGATCGAATTCGTCGATGCCGCTTTAGGCTATAATAACCCGTGCGAGGTACTTATCGAGGAGGCGAGAGAGCAATTTCCTGGATACTCGGCGGATCAGTTGCGCATTGTCAGCATTGGCACTGGCCTGGGTGACGTTGTGACGATCCGCGACTCGAGGACTTGGATCATTAAAGCGCTCAAGACTATTGCAACTACCTCGAAGAAGACAGCCGATAGGCTTGCTAGCAGATACCGAGATACCGATTGCTACTATCGTTTTAATGTTGAACGTGGCCTAGAGGACGTTACACTTGCTGATTGGAAGGAGTATAGCAAGATCTCAGCACATACCCATAATTATCTCCGGGACAATGAGAACTATGTCCTATCTTGTGTCAAGAGCCTCTTTCGCACGGTTGATGGAACGAACCAAGCCATCGATGGCGACAAACCAGGCACGCCCAAGACAATCAGTGAACCGAGGAAGAAAGAGAGGGATATCTCCGAGGGACAGATATCGATATATCAAAACACAGCATCAGACAATTCCGAGCAACGCAACACGATTATGCCAATGGGGATCTTCAGAATGGCGGATATATCAAACAACACGTCTTCTAATAGAAGCAAGCAGTGGAATTCAATTGGGGCATAGCACGAGTTTATCTGGGAATGACGATAAGACGGGTACAGGCTCTAAAGGACGACAAAAGGACCCAAGCCTTCGTCGAAGCTTGCCGTGATGTCACCAACTGGGACACGCTCTATTTTCGCCTTCGTTCATGCTTCAACGGCTACGTCAGCTCTTACTACCCTTCACGGCTAAGTTTTAAAGATGCGGATAGGATTGCTATATACGAGCATGAAAAAGAAGTGGTCAATATTAAACGCAATGGTAATAGCGAATGAATGAAGTTATCCGTCTTAGATTCAAGAACCAGCGAGATTTCTTACCGAAAGGCCAACCTAGGTGTTGGTACCAACGGCCCAAACTCCTTTGTTCGAGCGAAATGGGTACTTCCAACACATCATTTAAGGCACCCCTCCCGCATACCGATGCCTCGGAAGTGCGTAGTATTGCGGGGCGGACAAATGCAATGTAACCGTTTTATTTTATTCTATTACCATAATACCAACATGCCTCCAATGCATATACGCCCCATGGTGTTGCTGTCACACGAATGGTATGCCCCTTACATACGATTAATAGCGTCCAGCTTTCCTGTCACCTTTTCTCTCTTTTGCGTCTTGCGGGTTGTAGTCTATCATTATGGTCTTCAACACAGATCATCCTAGCTTGTGCCAGAGTATTCACCATGGGTTTGTACACCACGCTCCCAGATAGCATTCATGAGGTGGATGTGATCATCGCCGGAGGTAAGCATACTGCTATCTGATAGCAATTGGGAAGTTCGCCTCTAATGGCCCTCTTTCACAGGCGGCACGGCTGCCTGCGTAGTTGCCTCGAGGCTCGCTGATGCAGACTCAAACTTGTCTATCTTGGTCATTGAAAGTGGCCCTAACAATTATAACGTGCCGACCATCACCAACCCTATCTTCTTGTTTACGCACATACTCCCCAACAGCAACACGGCTATCTTCTACAAGGCCGGCGCTGAGGAGGGTGTTGCTAACAGGGAGCTTGTTGTCCCGTCTGGGGGTGTCCTCGGCGGAGGATCGTCTGTGAACTTCTTGACTTATTCACGAGCCCAGCGCTCCGACTTCGACTCTTGGCAAACGCCAGGATGGTCAGCCGATGATATGTTGCCATATTTAAAAAAAGTATAGAACCGCCTTCAGGGCCATTCATCAACATTAGTACATATCAGGCTGACAATACACATTAGTTGGAAACCTACCACGGCTCAGGCGCGACAGAAGGCCGTCATGGCCACAATGGCCCAATCCATATATCTAGTGGCACATACAATGCCCGTAGAAGCGAGGACGATTTCATCGCGGCCGCAACAGTGCTCGGGTATCCGGAGATCGTCGATATTATGGACCTAGACTCTAATAACGGCGTGCAGCGCTCTATGCGCTTTATCTCACCAGATGGCAAGCGACAGGACACAGCTCATGCGTATCTGCATCCCAGACTCAACGACGGGAAGCACCCAAATCTTCACGTACTTGTGGAAACCAAGGTCATGCGTGTCTTGTTTGATAACAAGAGGGCCACCGGCGTTGAATTTCAACACTTGTCTCAAGGCAGCGTGAGAAGTGTTCGAGCAAGAAAGATGGTCATCGTTTCATCCGGAGCACTGGGAACGCCGGCGGTGCTGGAGAGATCCGGTGTTGGTAACCCCGAGATCCTGCAGCGTGCTGGAGTCGATGTTGTCGCCAACCTTCCAGGGGTCGGGGAGAATTATTCAGATCATCATCTTCTCATCTACCCTTACCGAACTAGTCTAAATCCAGATGAGACTGTTGATGGGCTTGTGGCTGGTCGAGTTGATCCGGCAGAGCTGATTAGAAATAACGACAAAGTTCTAGGCTGGAACGCGATGGATGTCACCGGCAAGTATAGGCCAAACGAGTCTGAAGTTGATGCTCTTGGCCCTGCGTTCCGAAAGTCTTGGGACCGTGACTTCAAGCATGACTTGAACAAGCCTCTGGCCCTAATGTCTTTGATCAATACGTGAGTTGGATTCATGGTAAACTATCAAGTCGTATATTTCTAACAATCTCTAAGCTTTCCGGGTGACCCAACCAAAATAGCGCCTGGACAGTACCTCTCAGTCTCTACTTTTTCTGTGTACCCATACTCACGGGGAAGTATCCACATTACAGGCCCGGGACTCAACGACAATCTCGACTTTAAGACAGGCTTCTTTTCAGACGCGCAGGGAGTCGACATCAAGAAATGCGTCTGGGCATACAAGAAGCAGCGTGAGATACTTCGGCGCATGGACGTTTACCGGGGGGAAGTGGCGGCGCATCATCCGCCTTTCGCAGCCGGATCCCCGGCCGCCTGCATCGAGACTGAGGTGCCCCTCGGCCGCGACGTAGCTCCACTTGAGTACACCGAGCACGACGACGCCGTTTTGGAAGACTGGCTCCGTCGGAATGTCGCCAGCACTTGGCATTCGCTCGGTACCTGCAAGATGGCACCTCAGAAGGAGGGTGGTGTCGTCGATGCGAGCCTCGGGGTTTACGGCGTCGAGGGCTTGAAAATTGCCGACATGAGTATCCCCCCGCTCAACGTAGCTGCTAATACCAATAATACTGCTATCGCTATTGGTGAAAAGGCGGCTGACATCTTCATCCGAGAGCTGGGGCTAGGAAATTAAGTTGCTTACGTACCTAAAAAGGGGGTAGCCTGTCACGTCACGGAATCAAAAGGCGTGGAAACGGCGGCGGCAATACAAAAAATAGGCTCCCCACCACAGAGGCACGCAGAGTAAACTCCGGGGCGTCACGGTTCGATTAGCTAGAAGGTGGTAAGCAGCAGAGAACCTTTCACTCTGCATTGTCAGCTAGGTCCCTTAGAGATATAATGGGGACAATGTATGCCAGCTTAAAGTCCGAGTCTTCTAGTCGATTTGAAATAGCTTTACTGCCTGAGCGATGCTCTTGAAGAGCACGAAGAGGATTCTGCCACAGTCTATTCAGATAACCTCCAAGACATGTTCAGGATGTGAGTCCAGTTTCGACCATATCTACAGGATTGTACACCATGCGGTGTTATTTTGACGGGCTCCATCTTCAGCACGATTGTGCTCAATCAACGCAGGGCCCACGACGAAATTTTTCTGACGGGCCTCCCGAAGAGCGACGTTGTACCTGATACCTCCTTGTCCAGTCGTGATTTGGAGAGGGAATGTGGTGTTGGGTTCGGCGCGCATAGATTCTTGGAACTCTGCGATGGTACGAGAACCGTCGATGCCGGGCGGGAGGCAAATGGATACATCTGGCTGGCGATTGATATCTGCGACAACTTGGTTCAGGGTGGTATTGGCGTCGTACCAGCCCGACCAGTCACGCTGCTGGGTATGCTCAGCCTGTTTGGTTTCCATGGTTAGCTAATGAGATTACAATATCCTTAGGTGTGAAGAGTCATTAAAAATGAAATCAATATACATTGCGCGGCGGGGCTCTCCAGAATCTAGGCATATTGAATCCTCAGTTGAGGGAACTTCGTTGATAATATAAAGACTGTCTTATGTTCGCTTCAGGTATTCGTACCGAGGCTTTGTATTGATAGAAAGGTCGGTCGAACTTCCAAGAGATGGATATAACTACCTAGGTATGATATGGAAGATCTAGAGATGATACAAGAGGAAATTTTCGAAAAGCACGGGAGTGGTTTTAAAAGACATGACAGAGCGAAAGCGGGGGGATGTTGAGAGTGGGATAGGCCATGCGTCATCGGCGACGATTGAACGGGATAGGGCTTAGCAGAGGTACTTGATGCCCTGGATCTTTGCTGTCAGGTACATCTCTGACTCCGAACCGAATTCCGATGTGCTCTATGTCATAGCGACTGTCCCTGGGAAAGGGGGGCTACACTCCTGCAGCCAGAATGCTACCCTAGCCGCCGACTAATCGGCACCTGACGTAGAGTGCCATCCAATCGAATAAGATTTATAGGGACATGGCACATTTTGATGCTTCGGAAGAATTTGTGCTGATATACATACATATGACGTGCATGAGCTGGAACGTCAGCTGCAAGTAGGGCAAGAAAAAGGAGGGAGAGTGAGCGAAGATATCGAAGAGTTGTAAGAATCCCATGTGATATAACCCCATTAGCTTTATACTAAGATCAGAAATATTATGTGCCTGTCTTAGGGCCTATTCTTTAGGCCTGTTTTGGGGGGTTCGTGGATCGCTACATCCAGTTATTAGCATCATCAGGCTGTGAAGGTAGTATCTGCTGGTCGCGATAGCATGGCTTACAACAATTCCGCTACTAACGGTGCAACTCAAGACAATGCAAGTATTCAGATCGCCTCAATTATCAATCATTTCCATATAACTTGCCAAACTACCTCTACGAAGAGTTTACCCAAAATTTGGTAGCCCCTTAAACACTCGGCAGGCCTACTTTTCACTAGAGGATATCATCCAAGCCACCAATTATGGAGATAGCAAAACGAAACGGTTCAATGGCGAGGGCATAGACAGAAAGATAAAAGGAATGATTTTTAATACCTTTGGGTTTGTTGGGGAGATGAAGGTTGAAGAGGTCATCATTAAGGACCAGCGCCCAAATCATTTCAGCACTATTATTTTGTGTCTTTCTGCGGGTTTAGGCTCGAAACGAGAGGTAAAGGATCTCATTAAGAATCTTGCCCCTCACATTAGAAAGAGTAATCTATTTCTCCCACTGAGGGTGGTGGTAGAGAAGGGATGACTCTATCGGGTCCATTGTCACACTTTGGTTCGCCCAAGCGGATGGGGGAATCATTCAAGCACGCAGGGTAGTAGAACGATTCGCATACCGCTCCAAAGCCCCTTTAGAGAGATGCGAACAACATATCTCAAAATACGTGCGTCCTATTGATATATATGTTCCTTGGAGGCGCAGATTAAAGCTTTTAGGGTAACGTAGATATTATCTGAGTGCACCCCCTTTTCGCGGTGTTATTAGGGGATGAAAGCCAAAGCGAAGGGCCGACGCTATCACGTGATACACCTTATCCTAACCTTGTACTCGAGCACAACGGCGTTGACATGAGTTTACGAGGGGATGATGGGCTTTTCCATTAAAATGGTCCCTAGGTGCTAGACCTCATACCCAAGCACCTATGTTTTACGAATAATACCTTCATACTCTAAGGTCACCCGAGATAAGACCGTTGTAGGTACCTAGTATGAACTCGCTACCACCGTGTAACAAAAGATACTGATAACAAACCAAAATAGCCATTTGATTGATTCCGCCATAGTTAGGTTTATTACATCATTCCCAGACTCCAGCAATTTCTTCTCGAGATTCTCAAATCCACGGCCACTTAGCTGGTAATCATGCAGCTGACAGCGGCCGAGTATTCGTGGCTACGGTACTATGATCAAAGTGAAGGCCAAGAACTCACTTTCTAGTATACAGCGTTCTCTAGAGGAGCTATTCCGCAGTTGCCTTGGCCGCAAAAGCGCCCTATATAATTCCCGGCCAACAAAGACGAATGTTGAGAATGAGGCAACCGAGTCGGGATATAACAAGGAACCGGAGTACTCCGCTACAGGCGGAGACACTCACACTTTGCCCCAAAGCCACACACCATCGCATAATGGAGTATAGATACAGAAATAATATGGAAGTGGAATATATCTAAGCAACGTCCCGGGCAAGAAACAGAATGGCGCTTCCAATAAAGAGCCAATGCCTCTCATACCATATTGTATACCGTCACCTAGACCACATAGATATCGAATAAGACTAGTAGAATCATCTACCAATGACAAGATCACGGAGTATATGTAATATACGGAGATTGATAGTCCAGCTTCACCTAACGAGGTTCTGCGGATCCCCATTCACTCAATCAAGACCGCAACATCTCTATTCCCTGCCAACAAGCAGCGTAATGAATACTAGACCCAAAAAGGAGAACCGGAACGCCAAACCCATCCCTTATATCGTGATGCTAATAAAAATCCGCAGCAGCAAAGCCCACAGTAATTTCAAGTCGTCTGCTCGTAATGTATAGGTAGGTTCCTAGTATGTCCGTCTGTCCATGCTCAACCCATCGCTACCTGCGCAACGCGGCCTTCCTTCTCTCCTTCATCACCACCATCGCTTCCGCTTCCGCTCCCCCGGCCATCACCAGCATCCCCGCCCCCGGCCTTCTAAGCGCGCAGGGCGCGCAGCCGCTGCTGCAATGCGTCCTCTTCTTCGGCGGTGGGCTCGGCGGTCTGCGGCAGCGCGGGCTCGGCCTTGCTGGGCTGCGCGGCGTTGAGCTGGGTGTTGAGCTGGACGCCGGCGTCGTCGGCGAGCTTGCCGAGGAGCTCGTGGACTGCTTCTTCGGAGACTTGCTGCGACGTCGTCTGCGAGATCGCGTCTTGGTAGATGCCGTTGTTGACGGCGTATTCTTCGTTCTGCTGCTTGAATTGCTCGAGGGTCATGAGGGTCTGCGGGGTTATAAGTTAGCATAAGATTGTCTGTGTGATATGGTATGGGGGAGAACGTACACGCTCCGGATTCATGTTCCTCTGCGCGGCTGTCATGGTGCGCGAGGACTGCCCCATCATGTGGGTCATGCGGTTCATGGCGTTGTTGGCCTGGATCTGGGCAACGCTGAGCTCGGCCATGTCGGCCATCTGGTCCATTTGCTGCGCGAGTGCCTGCTTAGATAGCAGAACCTTGGCCTTTTGGTATGCCTTCGCGGTGTCGCCCTTCTTCAATAGGTCCTGGATCTGCTTCTTGAGGAGCGGGTCCTGCTTCGCAGCCTTCTGAGCCTCGCGGCGCGCTTGTTTCGCTTGGAACTATAGTGGATAAAGATATTAGCGAGGAAGTGGTAGAAGGCGATGGGATGGGAGGGGAGGGATACGCGAGCCTGGAATTCGACTTGCATGTCGCGGGCGAGTTGTCGGTTCGACATCTTGATGAGGAGTGGCAACTGCCGGCGATCGAGAGGGACTTTACGGGCGGAGGATAAAAGGAATCGGTTCGGGGCAAAGGTTAGCTCGATCGAGTTGTTGTGTGTTCAATTGTCAGATATCTAAAGGTCCGAAAAGACTAGGATAACTGTCAAAAGGGTCGTCGTCGCCGCCGTCGCTTAGGATAGATGGAGAGTGGGTGGTTCGTGGTTTGGCCCAATCGGCTCGGGACATTTTATTGGTGGCGGCGAACTTAATGGTTCTCTGACGAATGACGCAGTTCGTCGGATTTTTGCTGGGGTACTCAGGTTCTAAGCCACACAGCCATAGTCAGTGGCGCCCTTCTTCTATCTTCTAGCCACATAATTTATCGATAACAGTTAGTCAGCGCCTCGATCCACCACACAAATATTCAAAAATGTTTCATCACAAGATCCAAGCAATGTACTTGTGACTGGTGATCAAGTAGATCTTCCTTTTTATCCATTTTCTATTTTGTTGTTTGATTGGCATATCTGGTTACCTGAAACGATGTGATGAGACTCCTGATTTAGATGGAATAGCTCGCAGATAACTAGGGGGTGTTCGCTTCTACGTAAGGGAACGCATACTGCCTAGTAAACCGCTGCATGTGTATTACTGTGGACCTGTACGCTGCAAGGAACAATTGCATTGCATCTGGTTTACTATGCTTCGAATGTGCCTAGAAGAAGGGAGAGGCAAAGTCATAAGTTTTCGTTGGTTCTTAGGATGCTGCTGGCCATCCTCCGCTATCAGGCTAAGCGGATCTTGTCTAGTTCATCTTCTACCGTACGCTTGCCACGGAGTGGTCATTGAGGTCGACAAGAGATGGCGTTTAAAGGGGCTCTTTAAGAGACGATTGATGACAAACTGCTCGACAGAATGGTGTCAAAGCCATAGGAAACTTGGTGGCTGTAAACGCTACTGCGAGATCTAAAATCTAGCTAAAGATAGGGGGAGCTTAGATCTATTACTAGTCCAAGGAATAGTCACTATATTTACATAATACCATGGAGATAAAAAGCACTTATTTAGCAACGGCGTCAAATTCCGGGAAGTAAGGCGAATCTATTCTTTCTATTCACTTCGCATTCGTTCTACATAGCCTATAGTATGCTGGCGCGGTCGCACTTAGTAGAGCTGAGGCGGGTTACGGAACGCCGTATGCATTGTCACTGAATACGCGTATGCGATTGGGTCTTCGCAAATTTCCAAGGGTACTCAGCCCTAAAACCTGACGTGAGGCGTTGGAACAATATTGGAATGCATAACGGCGCATAACAACGAGATAGGTAAGCTCTCGCATGCTTATTTCTTTGCCAATAAGTAAATGCTCGACATCGTGCGATTGTCTTTTTATTAGTCGTCGCCAGAAGCATAGCCTATTGCGTAGTCTTTGTTAGGATTAATTCGTAGCGGCGGCGAACAAGCATCGTATCTACAGTTGGTATTCGTATTAGTGCGTTTTACCGTGCGTAATCATAGGGACCTCGTGTACAAATATGGGGACCTTTCGCTATGGTATCCGAGCTCCCCTAGTCGGAGACGGGAAGCAGGAAAAGGGGCGGCCGGACACTATCCTAATTGGTGCTCGGGACTATCCATGGAAAAGGGGAACTAGAACTTTTGAGTCCGCCCGCGGTTCCATGAAACAGCCGTCATGTTAGACCCCTACAGCAGTGCCGTCTCGACTCTCCGGTGATTTGACTTTGAAATATTCGTACGTATGTGCATGAGCCATATTGCGTACCTAGGTCATACAGCAGAATACGTAGGCTCGGTATAATTATTTCGTAGATGGAATAGTGACCGAGAATTCCAAGGAAAGGAGGGAGAACGATGTCTTTCCTCCAATCAGGGAATTGACTAGTAGTTGGTATGGAGGGCTCGTCAAATGGAGAAAGGGAGCATGTGCCTCTTATCGTACGCAGGATTGCATGTATGTTTTACCACCTACCGATGTAGCTAGGTGATACCTCGGATTATCAAATCCATATGACCCTTCATTCGCCTTGTTCTATCAGAGACATGCATTGTAAAGTGCTGCGATGTTGCACCTCATGTCTAGATCTGCTGGTTGATCAAATCGGAGTTGCGGGGAAGATTGCGAATTGCGAATTCGAATGCCACGTTCGAATGGACCGAGATCCACTGCTTTCTACCAGGGGGGTCCGTCTGTGTGAGCGGAATCTCGGTTGCTCAATTTGAAGCGGAAGGTGTCTGGGCTTTTGGAATTGGAGATTTGCGGGCTATGGGCGGAAGGTCTGAGAGGGTCACCTTAAACAATGTTTCATCGTTTGACGACGGTCGGGGCGTAGCCAAGGCGGGTTGGTAGGGTTAATTAGTGGTAGTTTGTACCTGTTAGTTTGGCGAATTTTAATCTTCCTCAGATTTACAATCTAACATTACACAGGAATCTCCCCATAGTCAGCCTGTGATTTCACATTAAAACTAACATCGCACAATAATACCGAAAATGAGATGATTTGATGCGGATAGGCGGTTTGTAAGGGAGGCTGAGTGTGCGGCGTAAGAACTAACAATTATTCTACGTGCAATGCAACAGCGCTAGAGTCATCAAGTTGGCGAGAATCTCCTATAACATACCCTAGCTAGGTAGACACTAGTGCTGATTCCTGTCTAATCTTGATTGGCTATGTAACTCGCTGGTTTCGAAATTCGAAATGTCAAAGTTAATTGTAGGTGAAAATCATCGTTCAGCAGAGGGTCTAAGGGACTATGGATTTGAAAACTCACATATTTGATATACCGTAGCGACGTGGTGCCAGTGAGGTCACCAAACGGTTCCCCATCGGTGGGGAGAAACTCTCACCGCATTGATCTTTAAACTTCCCCTATTGGCATCTACATGGTATTTCGTATGCGGCTCTAAGGTAGGTACATCTGGCGGTCGAGATCTTTCCATTCGGTCACGGCGGTTTGCTACAGAATAGGTAAGACGATAAGTAACAAATCACTGTCCTCCCTACTTTAGCGTGTTGTGTTGTATGCGTCCATGTACGCATGGGGTCAATTTTACCGAGTCCTTCCCGGAGCGAAGTAACAGACCCTTAAAGTACGGAACCAAGCTGGCCTAATGCTGTGACGAGCCACATCGAGGCTTGAATGTCCCTATTGTTGCCGGGATATAGAATGTGGAGGATTCTATCAAGAAAGACTCGGCAGTCATCGAACCATCCTCGTTGGCGAAGGAGTTTGGGAGCAAGCTACATGAAGGATCATGGGATTCTGGAATGCATCGAACGATTTGAGCCAAATCTGTGCAACTACGTAATTAGAGCAAACTTCAATCTCTATAATCTGAAATTCAAACATTAGGTTGGTCCTAGTGATCTTCAATTATGTTGGTGATCGAGAAGGGGCATGGAATTTCATATTGGTAGCAAGTTGATAATAACTTCACTGGGGCCTTTTGGGTCGGGTCCTCTACGGCGCCACATGTGCCGCGTCCTTCTCTACTAGGTTGATTGAAAACAAATGCGTAGGATGCCACGCAATGGGTGAGCATCATCTCGTTGATAATATTCCATTATTAGAAATCCAGATTCGTAGCCGCATGAGTCTGGCTCTTCCCCGGATTTTCGTCAGTTTCATGCTATAGGAAACGCGGACAGGTTCGGTAGTCGTTCCGCCGCGGCTCGCCGGCCGCTCTTCTCTCGGCAGTAATACAGGCTAATACCCTAGGTAGGTACCTGTCATTAATTGCACTTATATTGGTCTTCTAAATTCTTCTTTCTCCCTCTCGGAGACTGCTCACTCCTGTCTTGGCTTGAAGAGGTTGAAGGGATGACAAATTGTGGGGTTGTACAAGTCACTCCCACTGGAATCCAGTCTTGCGTGTTGGCGCCTCTACGTACATTTCGAAGGGGCAACAGAGTGAACCCACGAATGCCTAAATTAACAAAAATCTAGATGTCATGGAGGTTTTCCCTAATGCTCCAACGGATGTGAAGCCTATTCCTTTGAATCCTAAAGCATAATTAGATAATGATAGCGATAACACCATCAAGATTAGACGTCATGAATCCTTCTACTGTTGGTATGAATGAATGTGAAGCTTTTTAGTGAAGCTATGCAGGTGAGCGGGCAAGCTGACATGGCAGTTTTCCAGGGTCGCTGTCCAGTTCACTAGGCTGGTTGCTAATAATAACCAGCGAAAGCCTTGGGGCGTTTCGAAATAGGCTTGTATGGTGCCGATCGTATAGAAAAAAATAGAGGCTGAGAGGATCGATTCAGGGGCATTCGGCCACTAGAATGACCAGTTGAAATGGTTGGACTGCGCTATTATCGCTATTCGTAGCACATCCGGATACTGCGTACCCATTGCGGTGAACCATCCACTAAAATTCCCAACTACATGTACATATTCTGCTTAGAATAGGCAATCGTAAATAGCGACAAAACCAATCGGTAAATTTTCCTCGTCGAAAGATTTTGAGCAAATTGATTAATTGAGTAAGTGAGTTAGATGAATTTGAATATCAATGTAACATGTTCTTCAGTTACACACCAAATTGAGTAATAATATTAATTGTTTGCCATTGCAGAGCCGGGCCGGATGATAAACACTGAAGTTATTAGATGGAACTGAAGGGAAAAGGGAAGTGTGTACGGAGGTACTTGTTGCGTTACTCGGTGCGTTACTTCATGTTGGTGGAAGCAACGAATTCATTCGTCTCGGTGGCTTGGTGCCACAAAAGATCCACTTGCCTAGTTGAGATTCCATCAACCCCTGACATTCCCTCTTGCCCCGAAGTCTCCATCCCTGGTCGTGCGCCCTTGCAAGGGGGTGGTGGTACGTAGCCATCCTTGGCCCCACCGGTGGCTGACACATCTAAGACAAGCAGCAAGCAGGGGGTGGAAAGTTGCTGCCTCAGGCCAACATCTCGCTCCTTACTAAGAGGACACGTTGAACATAAAGAGAAGGCTCCCGTCTCCCATCCTTCACACACCTCAAGCTAGAGTTCGACCAGTCTAAGCAGCCAAACGTCAACCACCAATCACAACAGACACCAACGGATTACTATATACCCATTACGAGGATAAGTGGCCACGCTGTCCTTTGTTCTACTGTCGCTACTGCCTACTGTTACCCGCCTTACTCGCCTGACTCGGTTGCGGCTTGACTCACTATACCCTGTCTCAGCTAGACCATGCTTTGCCAAGGGTGAATCTAACTGCTGTTATTTGTATTGAGGAATTAGGACGGCACCTCTCTACTTTTCAGCTCCATTCATTCTCTTCTAATAGCTATAGACTGCAGCTAAACCTCCGACGCAAGCTATCAGAAGCAATACTACCCAGTTTTGCTTATCTGCTTGCTCATTAGCTAGCCTTGCAGCCAGAAGAACGAAAGTCCTCCTAATAAACCACCAAAATCATCAAGATGGATACCTGGGAGAGTCAGCAAACCGCTACCTCGACCTCGACTCCTCAAGTCAAGTTCGAGGCTTCTCCCGCCGAGTCTCTGATGTCGGCTCCCGGTGACATGTACCCTTCTCTCTTCGCCACACCTTCCACATTAAACCCGTTGGAAAGTGTTATGTCTCCCCAATCGTTTACCAACGAAGAGAAGCCGGCTGTCCCGACCTCGGCTCAAGGCACGCCTTCTCCGGCACCTGAGAACCCTGAGAAGAAGCCGGTCAAGAAGAGGAAGTCGTGGGGTCAAGTCCTCCCGGAACCCAAGACAAACCTACCTCCGAGGTAATATTGCTTACTGTTACATCGACATAGGACATATCGAGCTAACCTACGCAACAGAAAGCGAGCTAAGACTGAAGATGAGAAGGAGCAACGACGAGTCGAACGAGTCCTCCGAAACCGTCGTGCCGCCCAGTCTTCCCGAGAACGGAAGCGTCAAGAGGTGGAAGCTTTGGAACAACGAAATAAACAATTAGAAGAGCTTCTGCGAAACCAACAGAAGACGAATGAAATGTTAATGGATGAATTGAACAAGCTCCGACGGGGCTCCGGTGTTGTCAGCCGTAGCTCGTCCCCACTTGACGCCTTCCAACCTTCTCCCCTTACTCTGTCCCAACCACTATTTGGTTCATCCCAAGATGGCCAAGCCCAGGACAAGCCGGGCATGATGAACGACTTCATCCTCATTCCCGAACAGGACGGCACTGTCGATCCTGCCTCTCTCTCACCCGAATTAACTCCCGTACCTGATGACAATCTTGCCAAATCGTCGAGGACTGAACAACTCGCGACGGCCCCCGCCTCTGCGGCTACTTCCTCTGACGAGACACAACATCCAGCAGCGGTGTTGTGCGACCTGCAGTGTCCGTCAGTGGAAGTTCCACAGTCGTGGGTGGCCTCGCAACAACCGTCGCCTCCAACGCTATCACTCTTCCTGCAGCTTCAAACGCTGCTGATAGCCTCTTCGGTGATGCTTTCAGCCTTTCGGCATCCTATGACGCTGATTCGTGGGGCTCTGAAGGCCAATTTAGTCCTTCATCCGACCCCCTCAATTTTGAGTACAATAATCTGGCTGGTAACTCGACCCCCCAATTTCCGGAATTCGACTTCGACCAGTTCCTCAGTACCGACGACGTCAGCGGCGCAGCTCCAGGCGCGACCGCGGGAAGCGACTCAGTCGCCCAAGAACACCCGGACCCATCTTTCAGCCTCTTCGACTCTGAGAATCAAATCCCTTCAGAAACTCTTAACCAGCAGCCCCATCTTGGCGCGTCCACTCAAGGATGCGACGATGGAGTTATTGCGGTTGGTGTCTGAGAAGGGACGCGATGACCGGGTCGAGGAGCTGGCATTTGGATCCCCGGGTATCAAGGGTGATCGGAGCCGTGGACCGCAGACGTGGCCAGACGGCACCAGCTTACCGTCGCGAGAGGTATTGCTCACACTACTGTGGGCAATCACTGTCGAAGAACGGAAATTAGTAGTATCGGAGGAGGCGACTATAGTCTCCTCGCCAGA
The DNA here is from genome assembly GCA_023628415.1 of Hypoxylon sp. PDH2405. Taxonomy (NCBI): domain Eukaryota; kingdom Fungi; phylum Ascomycota; class Sordariomycetes; order Xylariales; family Hypoxylaceae; genus Hypoxylon; species Hypoxylon sp. PDH2405. The sequence goes on from JAMAKT010000045.1 coordinate 32,359, forward strand.
CTCCCGACTCGGATTATCAAGCGTCCCTGGACAACAGACATCAACATCAACACAGAATCTTGTACCATCAGTAACCCCAAAACGGGAGAGAGATATGACGGAACTGGGCAGTGGGGAGCGGATACGGCTTTCCCAGTAAGGAGTTTCGGAACAAAACGGTTATGGTTATTGGATGGCGTCAATGGAGCGGTTGCATGATGATATCGTAGTGGGTTTGACATGGAAAGCTGGGCTTTGTACCATCACTACCAATGTGTTATGAATTGAGAGCATTCATACTTTCACCTATCGTCTCTTGACTTCGTATTGTGATATGTCTACTACATTGTATGGTGATTATCTGGGGTCCTGGCTGTTTGAATCAGTGCCTATTATCTTAGCTGTCTATGTGTACCTCATGCAAGACAAGTCAACATTATATAATCTGTCCTTGAAATTACCTGGTTCTGGTAACAGGGGCAGCGGCATTCCTTCGGGCTATCTCCACGACTCAGCATTTTATCCCAATTGTAGTACGTTTTATTTAATATTGGATCTAGAATCGATATTTACCTACCATTAATTACCTACCTCTTAAAGTGGCCCGGTCTCTTAAATCGTATCAGCGAATTTATTAAGGGGCTTCATGCTAACTTTTACTTTCTAGCAAGAGGAAGAGCTTGTTGATAAAGTAGATATATATAAGGAAGTACAGAGATGTCTATCTCCTAATCAATACCGTAACCGAGTATTGGTTAGAACTGGGCCATATATACAACGCAAGTACAGCCCGTTTACCTAGCAGCCACATGTAAGCTAGTCAAGCATGCACAACAAGACTAGAACCAGATTCTTTGTAGATCCTTCCTACCTCGGTGGGCAGGATGTGTCTACTCATTCTGTATAGAGAGAGTGGCTCTTCGAGCCGGTACCGTTTTCTATGCGACACATTCCAATATACTGGGTATTGTCTACTCCCATGTTTCCCTATGTCTATGCTTATCTAGTTCGCCGTGCAGTCTTGATTCCGCATCCAGCACGGTATCAGCACACGCACGTTTTTCTAGCATACCTATACTGCATGGAGTAAAACCATATACTCTGAAAATGCGCGAGACCAGCTCGTGCTTATTATTTGTTTGTTCTTCAGTCCGAGGAGTCGCAAGTACCCGCAACTGCCCCGGCTGCCTACCTAAGTTTACACTCTATGTACCCTAAAGCATACCGGTAGGTTACCTAAGTACCTATGTACCTACTTAGGTAGCGTAGTCCCACTCGACCTTGATGCGTCCCACGGTCAGGGGCGCGATGTCCTGGAACACGGTGGGCGAGACGTCGATGGATCCGGAGGCGCACCCGGGGCACTTGTCGACGACCTTGGCGGTGGTGGTCTTGCCGTCCCGGCTGATCTGGATCGTCTTGCCGCAGGCGTCCGGGTCCTCCGCGTATTGGGCTGGGGAGAGGGCGACGACTTTGTCGCTTTCGGTGTTGGTCCATCCGCAGGAGCCGAGGCCCGGCGTGTAGTAGGTGAGGTCGCCGGAGTAGGCGAGGGCGTAGCCCAGGGTGCAGGATAGGGCGACGAGGACCTTGGTGAGGAGGGATGGCATTTTGAGTTGAGTGATTGTGGTGGGTAGTGAGAGTGGGATATGCCGTATGGTCAAATATCACGCAGTGTCAAAGAGTGACAGTGTGACTTCGAGTCGAAGTTCTTGGTTGTGCGTCGTTAGGAGACGATGGATTGAGTCTTTAACGATTGGTTTTCCGCGTCTTCTTGATAAGAGAGCGAATGCCAGCCAGCTGGGCAATGAAAGACAACAGGTATAGAGAGAGTCTTGTTAATTCGAAAAGATTGTAGTATGTAGAATGTGTGAGAATGAGTGTGTTGATGAGAGCGAATGTGTCGGGGTTGGTCTGAGACGGTTTAGGGACGTTTATATATCCATCTCGGTGGTCCTGATTTCCTCCATCTGCTGGCAATATGGCTACAGCCGTGGCACGAGAGCAACGCGTTATACATGCTGGACGGATGGTAAATAACTAGCGTCCTCTATTTTCGGTCTTTTGAATCATGGCAGTCGTTCTATCTAACTTGAAACATACCGCGTACCTGCAGTCCGCTAAGGCGGACAGTCGCTCGTTTTCACGTGGGTACATACACGAATCTCATATTCTCGGTGCTTGTCGAGTCATGAGGGCTCTCGGTGAAGACTGCCGGTCGTTACTTGTCGAATCTCAATGGTGGACCCCTTAACGAGTCATGAATAACTGGAGTATCTATTACATAAGGAGGTATGTGCTCGGGAACTCGCAAGCCACTCCCTTGTGGCTGGAATCTAGCATCTATCGGCGAAATCGGAACCAGAATATCGGGAGTGCCGAGATGTAATGACTTTGGGGGGTCATGAGGTCGTCTGTCGTTCACATATGCCGTGTCAGTGTTGATGGCTTGTTGGACTATGGCGCAATAGGGACGAGTAAGGAGTGGTCTGCTACAAATATGAACTATGCAGCCGCATGACTTCGTGGATTGATGATGGATATTTAACTGTACCTGAGTAGTCATTTCGGGTGTTTTCCGGTAGAGTCCTCTGAGCTGCCCGGAGTGACCCGGAGCAAAAGGTGAGGTCGGATTAGACTCCGGTCGTGGGGACTTTTAAAGGTCAATGGACTTCAAGGCCTTCCAAGACCTCATAATTCAATTTATTGCTACCAGATTGATCCTAGGAGCTGCGGCAACTGTATCGCGATGGTTCTAGAACCGTCCTGTCTTCGTCGGTTTCACAGTATTACTGCCCCTGAACCATGAGGTAATCTCGCTTTGATCTTCGTACGTTAGGCTTGGTGGTGAAATCATGGGAACATTATCTTTGAGGGATTACCCCTGGAAACGTTGGGCAATAACTGAATTATTCGGTTGGTCATGCGCAGGTTGAGATTAGCACACACACCTCGAGAATATATTCATATAATAATGGTAATTCATACAATTATCATGACTTTTCGTCTACCGCAATCTTGACACTACATTAGAATTATAAAACCAGCAGTAAAAACTGTGATTGTTAACCAAGCCCATTGACACGTAATCTGCAGCGAAGCCTCTCATGATCATGGAGTTCAAGAATTGAAACCCTCTTCATTTTCATACGCGAAATAACGGTGATTTGTAGTCTCGCTATATCCCAAGGCCTTAGACTTTGTAGTACTCGAGTCAATGGGCTTTCCTCTTGGTCAGATAGGGAATAGATCTGACACCTGGGCATTTATATCACATGGTTTCCAAAACCATCTAAGTAGATGTGAGTTTCTATTACGTAGAGCTTAGGTAGATAAAAGGCTTACTTCTTTCCAGTTTCTGTGAAGCAGCAGAACAGCAGCGCGATAGGCCAGCAGATAAATGCGGCCACTACGGCGACGCAGAAACCGATGGTCGGACCTGGTGAGAGTCAGTACCTGTCTCCCGAGCAGCCTGATAGTCCATTGTATTGCAACTTACCAATGATCTTGATACCACAGAGACCAACACCACGGCCGCATTGAATGCAGACGACGGGAAAGGGAAGCCCACAATCAGCCATCTTGAAGCCGTGTTGATTGACTAGAGGTAAGCACTAAAGCTTGAGGCTTGAAGGAACGGGATGTTGATGGTTAGATGAATCGACGACTATGACGTCGCACTGCTAGACCGGAATGGGTTAGCTTATGCTTGGCTATGCTGATATCTACGCCGGATGTGAAGAAAATTGTGACATCCATGGATTATTAAGTGCATTTCTCTGATAGTGAATGACTCAATGCAAGAAGTAAGACTTATTTGGTATTCGGGGTCTCACCCAGTTGCCCGATCAATCGAACTCCAATCAACATCTACTGGTTCCTAGGACGCGATCTCTACAAGTACGACACCTATGCTATAGGCGTCTTCCCATCTGCGATAATTCATGCGAAATCCTGGCTCACGTACCGATATTTAGCGAACCTACCTTTGCTACACGACGATCGGAACCCCACGCACATCGCCCACCTTTGTACATAGTAAACGGACGGCGCGAAGAACCGGCCCACCCGTGATTGCGGCTGGCTTGTCTACACTAGATTCGGGACTCAGGACTACTGTCAATCAATAGGCCAAGTCTAAATGAATCTGTGTTGAGAAGCTTGTTGTGTATTAAGAAGGTGGATGCACTAGAAGCTATTTACAAATAAGGTAGCAACCGTGTTGCTGTGGATTATCTAATAATCCGGTGGTTGCCAGGGATCCACACACCTACAAATCACGCAATGATGAAGAATCTGATTAAGCTGCCATAATATCTGTTATTATGTAAAGAGTGGCTATCTTATTTGCAGCATATAAGGAGCGGCTGGAGACTTATTCATGAGCGAGTCCATGTCCATTCAGGGAACAATTTGGCCTTAACAATGCGACACTCCCGAATAATCCCGGACTTCCCTTAAGCTTGGATAGTAGTCCCATTGGCGCTGTTGACATTCAGACGGCAAAAGCCGCCGTTACAAGCGACGTTCTTCTGCAGCTCCGCCATGCGCTTCTGGTCGCCAGTCGGGTCGGAAGACTCGTCATCGAGCGGCCAAGACAGGAACTCGTTGGTGTAGTTGGGCTGGAAGTTCTGGTCGAGAACGCCGAGGCGCTTGCCGTACTTGGTGACCTTCTCCCAGTCGCGGCGCACGTTCTTGAGGTCCTTGGAGAAGTAGGCGAAGGAGCGCTCGAAGATCTTGCGGTTGAGCTCGGTCCCCATGACCGGCTTGAACTCGACGTACTCGGCGAACGCCTTCTCCGGCTCCGCCAGCACGAAGTCGGTCGCGCGCTTGACGGCCCGCATGAACGCGCGCACCTTGTCCGGGTTCTCCGACAGGAACTTCTCGTTGCCGATGTACAGGATCGTGCAGAAGCAGCAGCAGCCGAGCTCGGCGAGCTCGTCGATGCGCAGCATCTGCACGTCGCTCTTGGGACGCCCCTGCGACGCGAGCCACTCCTCCAGCTCCACCATCTGGACGTTCTCGAGGCCGATGCCGGCGTCGATCTCGCCCTTGATGATGGCCTTGGAGACGTTCATACCGCAACGAACTGCGGTGTAGTCGTCTGGGGTCATGCCGTAGTGCGAGGTAAGCTCGTCAATTTGGATCTAATGAATATCTGTTAGCAGAACAACATAGTGTAAACCATAGGGCTTCGCACTTTTCCGAATTCGCCGACGTAGCCAATTCGCTTTCCCTTGAGGGTCTTGAAGTCGGTGGTGATACCGCTGTCCTTAAGATAGACGACACCCGTGAATGGCTCATCGAGGAGTGAGCCAATCGAAAGGACGGGGAAGTTTCGGGCTTTCGCCTATATCATTTCAACTTAGTCTACATCCATACCGATAATCGTTCAATGGCTTCTTACGGCAAGGGTGTGGATCATGGCCTTGAAGCCGAGGTCGACCTTTCCGGTGCCGATGATTTCGGTGACATCCTATTCTATATGAGTATTGGGTCTAAAAGCAAACATGGCACTGCTAATGCGTACGCTCGGGTCATTAGGCTCTAGTAGAGCAACCTTGATGCCCTCGTCCTTGAAGTAACCTTTGGCCTGAGCCAGGTAAAGAGGAGCGTGGTACGGCGTCGCGTGCCTACTGGCGTTAGTAAATGTTCATCTGAAGTAGATGCCTCCATGCTTGCCAGTTGGTCAAGAAGGTAATCTTGTCGGTAGACATGGTGGATCAAGTCGAACTGCGACAGTCAATACTCAGCTGTTCGGGCAGAAAAGGGGGAGGGGGAAGCAAGCATGTCCTTTCGCTGGAATTATCCAGATCAAGTTTGAACGGTATAATCTCAGCCCTGATGTCTCTCCCCAGGTAATGAACCTCCCCCTCAAAAGAGATCGGGGTTGGTCATAACTGGATCGAGAACATCGAGCACCCGCCATGCGTTTATCCAACGTTACCTTGATACTGAGATAGCTCCATGATAGCAGGTGCTTCCAAAGACCATACCAATGGGATTACGTGTCGATCGTGTGAAACCTTGGGCTGTAGCTTGGTAGAGAGAAGTCGATGGGAAGAGAATAAATCATATAGAGCTATGGAGGGACGGATGAGTCTTTAAATAAAACCAGATAAGATGAGGGGTAGCTATGTTCGGAACCCATAATGGGGTGGGTCGGGTATGCAGTCTATCATCATGTTGATATAAATGATCGCCGACCCGTTCCCTCTTCAGTACCACTCACTTCTTTAAGGCGGCAGTAGGTTTTCTAAATCTAGACTATAGACAAAAGATAATTCGCTCTTTGAGAGACCGTGGTAGCTCTGCATGTTCATTTAGACGATGTTGACTGGCGTTCATCTACCCGAAGTGAAGCGAAGAAACCCGAAGATTGGTGCTTGTTGCTGCCGAAGACGGGCGATCTAAGGTCTGTTGTGCATTAGTTGAGAGGGATTTGTTGGTTTGTGTGATAGGGTTGGCCCACTTATGCACACCATCTTCTCCCTTGAGGGAACGCTACAAGATACAATATATCCCGAAAGGACTACGAAGCAGGCGATAATGGGTATGTTTACGAGCAGCGATGACTTTGAATTGTATAATACTAGCAACGGGGAGGTGAGTGAGAGTTGATTTCCGATATTTTAGGGGGTACAAAAGTGGGGCTAGGGAGAAGCTGTTCCAATGTAAGGAGTGCGGTATCTGGTACTTAACCCTATCAATTAGAAGGGGGTAAGCGTTAATTTCTCGTCGTTATAGCTATTAGCTAAAAGCGGGCTACCGTTTACTCTAAGGCGATATCCTGTCTCTGACATGATACGATTATAAATACTTGTTTAATGTGTTGGTCCTTTTGCTGGATATATTAGAAGGCAATCATCATTTGCTTCCATACTCATATTGAGGTTATGTTCATTATGTCCGATCTGCTGCTTTTGGTCGCTCTTGATTCCGGCACCCGAAAGCGCTACAGCATTATCTTAGATAGCTCCGGACCGTGCCCCGGGTATGGTTCCACTTCATTCCGACTTAGGACCGTTTCTTCTACATATCTGCTAGCATTAAACACCTAGCCTAAAATAGTATGATCGGCTGGATACACTTACGGTTGACATCTAGCACAGAGTTGCCGTTGTTGAGGCGCTAGACTGAGTTCAAGGATAGATCGTATGATCCGAATGGAAAGGAGGCTATGCGGGTCATCTACGAAAAACGAAGAAAACATACAGACAATTGATCACAGTGCTAGATTCCCTTCTGACTCATAGAAAAGGAGAGCACAATGCCATCGCGTTACCCGATTCTTCAGGGCGAACCAGGGGGGGCAAGTCTCACAAGTGAGACTCCCGTTCCTTCAACCATTCCCGCGCAATATCTTCGTGCTTGTAGAACTGCACAGTCTCTCCCCATCCCTGCAACCAGCTGATTATGCGTTCTGACATTCCGATTATGTGCGCCATTCCAGAAGTATCAGGATGCATCAAGATAGGAAACACAAAATCAGCCGAGTCGCTTGCCCTCTCGCTGTCATCCTCGCCTTCGACACGCGGGGCGTGTTCCCACAGCCACATGAACTTATCCTTCCACATTTGTTCCACGACCCTGGTAGAGACGTATCCCATACTTCATACAGACATTAGCATATTTCTTTTTTCTACATGGCCACACCATGTTAATGCCGTGATCTTTGCTTACCTGTTAGCGAGATGTGGAAGGTATTGCAGCGGCATCATGTCCTCATTATACCAGCCGCAAGGGATTTCAACCAATGGGTGTTTACCAGACTCAAGTGGCCCGATGGTGGGTTCGGTAATAGGCGTAGGCTTTAACCACGTGGAAGCAGGTATTGAGAAGTCGATCTTCTCTATAGGTGGATCGGCTGGAGTCCAATATGGCTGGGAGTCGTGATGCATAAGAGACGAGTTGTAAAGGAAACCGAATTCGCGAAGAAATTCGATGGTAGTCTCCCGGATAGTGTACATAGGGGCACGGTACCCACGAGGCTTCTGGCCATTACATAAGTTGGTAGCAACGTCAATGCATTTCACTAAGACGTCGCGCTCCTGTTCAGGAGTCATTTGGTAGATACCTTCATGAGAGTATCCGTGGAGACCGATCTCAGCACCCGATTCGACGACCTTCTTGACAGAAGCAGGAAAAGTCTCGATGGTGTGACCAGGGATGAACCAAGTCACTTTGTCTGCAATACTCTTCCTTTTCAGCATGTTCAATAAACGAATCGCGCCAACTTGACCTGCGAAAATGCCGGAGCTGTAGTCAGCCATATTGTTGTCTGGGTGGCATCCGGTCCCGAGCCAATGGGACACGGCATCAAAGTCAAAGGACAGCGCAACCTTGACGCGCTTCGGTCGCTTGGTGATGGTGCGGGGGATGGTAGTACTGACGTCCAGCACGGGTTCTGTGAGCACAGCATCGTTGAATACTTCATATTCGCAGTCCGCTGGCATGCCGGCATTCACGGGGGCCATATCTTGGGGACAAGAAGACATGGCGATCACAAGGTTCGCCTCGGCTCTCAGCACGACATACTGGCCTTTCTCACTTGTTGGCGGCCGGATATCTAGCCCACCGCGATGGTCGACAGCAACATTCATGAAAAGATTTAGGGGGTCCGGAATCCAATCATCCGAGATCTGCAGATTGGGATATTCATCAGCTGGAAAGTTTTCTTTGAGGGCCTGGTGCATGTTGTCGTGACAATTATCATGATATTCCACGGCACCGAGCATGCGGTAGCGCTCACGGTCGCACGCTGTCCAGATCATGTCATGTACACCTGGTGTAGTGTCTTCAACCAGCGTGAGCATAGGCTTCCGTAGCGTACTGTAAAGGCTGTTGCCCACACGGGGTGAGATGGAGGCCAGAATGGTGCGCGAATGCCCCATTGAGAGGTAATCGTGATTGTTATTCGGGTTGAAGGCCCAAAAGTCAACTACCTGCTTGCCGTGTGTGTTAGTGATTTTAAGATGCTGACCCCTTTTGATGGGGAACGCGACAGCTTTGCGAGCTGGAAGCACTGTCATTACGAACGTGTTTCTCAAGTGGAAATTATGGTCTCAAGAGGAATAATGGTAGCTAGAAAACTGATAGCATCACGACTATCTATTTCGATGAGTGGGAGAATCTCCTTCGCGATCTTTAAGGATTGAATTGTTCTGATATTATCGGTTGGGGGTCATTCGAACCCCATAGGCTGTCGTTTTACTGCAGATAGAGCATCTCTCCAGGGGATAGGTCCCGTATCGACTTCCCAATGCCACCCTACCTGCACCTAGGTACCTATGGATTAAGTTTTCGCGTCCGTAGATGATGCCCGTAAACTCTGACGATAGATGATAGGTCAAAGGAAATAGCTCAAGCAATCTGGGTTATCTTTAAAAATCGTTGAATTCATAAGGTAGGGAAAAGCCCTTATTGGTACATTTAGCGTGTTTTTGCAGCGGCCTGGTAGCTAGCTAGCGCTAAAGGCTCTCTACTGGATTCTATGTGAAAAAACAGATCCTCTAATGTCAGCATAATACGCACCAGCTCTTATGGTCCATGATAGATAGGACACTGGAAAAGGGGCACTTTGGTATAAATGAGCCAAGAGTGAGGTCACCTTCTTGATAGATCAGATTGAAGAGGAGGGAGAGACATGCTTGCGAGACTTGGTGATAATCGGAAGCTGTAGCTACCGGCATCGACCAATGATGGTGGCCAACCCTTTCAGCATGGTACTTCCTGTTTGGGCAATGCCGTTCAGCGCGATTCCCGATCCATGTTAGCCTTCGGTATCTGATCCAGTGGCGTTGACAGAGCATTCGATCAGAGAGCATTTGCTTCATGACTACTAGACCCTTAATAAGAAGGTCTCTATGATCTTTAAATATTGAAACGCTTCCACATTCGTCTGCCCGTGCGTTATTCCCGGGATTCGCTTTTTAAGTATCTTCTACAGCGGACCTGGAGCGGAAAGCTCCGATAGGGCTAGCGCTGACTACTCGTAATTTGGCGCTTATTAAGCGGACATTTACCTGACTAACCCCCGCAACTCTCTATTCGGGGTTGATTCCTGCTATATTTAGGCCCATACATACGTAATTTTACGAAACTTATTCTACGTCCTTTAAATCGCCGATAATAATTCATAACAGGTAGGTAAAATATTACGTGGAAGTACATTAGAACGACGAATCGATTAAACGGGCTTATGCATACCTAAGTTGTGGTCGATGTTTGAGTATGGAAATGGTTGAAGAATATTTAAAGGGGTTGAAAGTGAATGGGTTGCGCATGAACTCTCTGTTGCATGAGTCATGTCAATATGGTATGGGACATCGATGGGGCAGGTTTGTTACCCAGCGACGCCCAATAAAAGATTCTGATAGATCCCATGGTTTACAGAAAGGCTGATTATAAAAAGTCTAGTGCCCCGACAGAGACAGGCATGTCGCGTCTTGCCCTGAGCGATTCTGACAAGGAAGTTAGAGACTGGTTCGTAGCCACCGCGAAGAAGCTTGGCTGTAATGTCACAGTGGATGCCATGGGAAGCATATTTGCCGTTCGTCCCGGTAAGCGAGACGGATGGCCTACGTATGTCGGGTCGCATCTAGACACCCAGCCACGTGGTGGGCGATACGATGGTATTCTTGGAGTCTTAGCCGGAGTTGAGATGCTTCAAGTTCTGAACGATTATAGTGTGGAGACGGAATATTCAGTTGGAGTGGTCAATTGGACTAAGTATGCTATGTGCCTGCTCTTCCCTTACCCCCGATATACTCGACATGCATTATTGCCACCAACTGACTGACTGATGTTGCGTAATAGCGAGGAAGGAGCACGGTTCCCCATAATCACGGTGTCATCAGGAGTATGGGCTGGAGACATCCCACTTGAGCGTGCTCACAATTTGCAGGAGGTAGGCGGTGGCATAGCGACAATGAGGTCTGAGCTAAGTAGAATTGGATATCTTGGATCTACGCCCGCGAGCAATCGTTCCATGCCGGTGGCGGCATACTTCGAATTGCATATCGAACAAGGCCCTATTCTGGAAGCTAACAATCAGAAAATAGGAGTTGTAACAGGTGTACAAGCCTACAAGTGGTTCACGGTCGATATCATTGGGCAAGGTATTAGGCAGTTGATTGAGATCATGATTGAGAAGCTAACCCGGATCTAGAGGGCCATACAGGCACAACTCCACTGTCTGAACGTGGAGACGCATTACTCCTCGCTGCTCGGATGATCACCCTATCTAATCGATTAGCCACGAAACATGTCGCTGTCATCACCACAGGTGTCTTACATGTGAGCCCTGGGAGTGTGAACACAATCCCGGGACATGTACGTTTTACTTTGGATGTCAGGGCACCTACAGATAGCACGATCGATGTCATCGAGACGGAGCTAAAACGAGATTACGCGGCTTTGGCTGCTGGGGAAAATGTTGGTGGCTTACTTGACGGCGCCACACCGGGAAAGCCGTTGCAAGTCTCTTGGCAGACCGATAGTGTGTCGCCCGCAACCAGGTTTCACCCTAAGTGCATCGAGTTGGTACGAGCGTCGGCCAAATCTGTGGCTGGGAGTAAACTCCTGTTCAGAGATATCGTGAGCGGTGCTGGCCATGACAGTGTTCACACCAATAGACGGTGTCCTACTGCAATGGTGTTTGTACCATCGAAGAATGGCATTAGTCACAACCCTGAAGAATACACGAGCCCCGAGGACTGTACTCTAGGGGCGCAGGTTCTACTTCAAAGTGTACTAAGATATGACCGAGTCAGGAGCTCCGGGGAGGCAGAATGGTAGTAGGCAATTGCTATTGTTACGTCAAATTTCCATCTCCGTTCCCAACTCTTTCCAATGATCTCCCCTTGTCTTAAACACCAAACCTGGCCCATCATGGTCTGCCGTTGCAATATCATAAAGTTGGTACTCACCCACCTTATCCCTTCCATCAGTCCTTCCGGGCTCCCCTTCTCCGAGTTTTCCAATCTCTCCAGGTGCCTTCTCAAAGTCAAAGTACCATAGTGTTTTGGCAATTGTTAGGCTAGTCTCAAGATATGCCATCCCCTTGCCCAAACAGCCGGTGTCGCCAAGAGCAAATGGTATGAAGGCCTTACGCATCTTTGCTTTCGCCCTTTCCTGTTCAAGAGTCGCGATGCTGCCGTCCTCAGGCTCTAGCCAACGCTCAGGTCGGAAGTTGAACGGCTCAGGGAAATACAGCTCGTTGTGCATCACGCAATATGGATTTACACCAACAAATGTGCCGCGGGGAATAACTTGCCCGTCAACTATGAAGGGTTTGTCATAAGTAGCGTCGGGCTCACGCCAAAAGGTGCCCACAAATGGCGGCGCGGCCCGTAATGTCTCATCAATGACCGCGCGGAGGTATTTGCAGGCGGACAATTGGGGCCCGCTCCGGATATCGCTACCGGAATGGAATGATGTCCGAATCTCGGCGGCGAGCCGTGTATAGACTGCTGGGTGCCGGGATAGGTAAAAGAATATGGCGCTGAGAGCTGTTGACATTGTAGTACCACCTATAACTATCAGCTAAGGCTGATCAAAAGCTTTTATGCATCATCATAAAATATGGAAAGAGGTGGGAGATAGGCTAGCGTGTGTGAGGAGGCAAATAGAGGTGCCGAAGAATATGACTCACCAGCAGGAAGGAAAAAGACGGCCTCGGCCCATATCTCGCTATTCCGGAGACCCTCTTCCCCAGGGCCAGGGTCATCTGACGCAATAGAGTAAAAGTCGTGCTTCGCATCTCTGGGAAGCGTCATACGTGCCTGGATTATATCTCGTAGTGCTGCGTTAAATAGCAATGCGCTTTTCCTGGTGAGTGACCGAAGTAATGGCCAGATGATAGAGAGAGAAGGCCATGCCACTGTCTGATTGTTAATAAACAAGAATCTACGCCGCATAAGAATTTTATGGAAATCGAAGAATGCTACGAGGTGTAGGACTTAGAGGGGTGAAGACTACTTAAAGACGAGTATATCAGGTTTGCGAAGGAGTACACTCACTGAACAAGCTAACAAGTGCGTTCATTGAGGTCATAGCACGAGGTAAGACCGTGTACTTAGGCATGGTTTGCGTCTGGAGTGGCTGTCCGAACGCTAACTGCCCGGCCACGTCCGCAGTAAGCCGTTCGCATAAGGGTGACATATTGATCGGATAGCCACCAGATTTGAGAAGCTGTCGGAGGAAGACGTGGATCTCATCGCTCATAGTAGGCTCGAAAATGCGCAACGAGCGGTCAGAGAGAATACGACCATATATATTTCTCTTCTGTCGGTGGCGCTCCCTCTCCAAAGTTCCGAAGATATTCTTCTGCGGATGGAACTGAGACTGGTGGTAGACATGGGCCTTGCTCACATGCGTGTTAAGATAGATGTCTAGGTATACAAGCTATCAGAATGTCATACATTTCAGATGGGAGTAGGGGTTAATGTCATTGTCATACCTTGGACGGCGGCGATTGTGTTGAACACTAGTCGGTTAGGGGCCTGCCTAACTACGGCCCCTATTAAGTTTACAGCCGTTAGGCACCAAGCTCTTAAACCAAGTTTGGAATCAAGGTTGCCTTACCGTATTTCAGGTGGTTATCATATGTCTTGAGATGAAGACGCCTTTTTAGGACATAGTAGCCTCCATAACCGTCAGTCAGCTTAGCAATGAAGGGCCCTGAATAGTGCCTCAAAGGGTGAAGCACAAGTCGGTAGCATATGATAAAAAGAGTCTAATTGGACAAGTATCAGCGAAGAATCCAATATGACAGGTCTCTGGGACCTTAATACCAATGACAGTAGGGCGCCGAAGGCTTGCGATGCTGCAATTATTGCCATGTTTGACTCGGGCGTATTATAAGAATGGAGGCAACAAGTTCCGTGTACCTAGCTCCTGTGCAGTATTCGTGCTTTATACGAGACGGATTTAAAAGATTTGAATACTTCCCATAAATATAGAAAATTCTTTCATTTCAAGTGGTGTTGGTTGGATGATACATATTTAGTAGGGGAAAGGCGTTAAGAATCAAATTTGAATAACACCAAAAGGAACACACCAAAGGATATATAATATTATAACCCCCTTTGAAGTGTTGGTGTCCTTATTTATAACCAGTTCCTTATTGGATCAGAGCGGCTTCCTATGGGAAGCATCGGTGCCACCCCTTGCTTGACAGGTAATTTGTGTTGAATGCGTTGGTGGTTAACTACAACTATGGCCTGCTTTGCGCATCGCAGATAACAGTACCTAATTGACCCAATCAGGTTCATGAGACCTTTTATCACTGTGTATTAAGTAGTAGCATTTTTGCTTCCATAATAATCGGCCCATGATGTTGGGCGTATCACATTAGGTCCTCTAAGACGATGTAGTATCAACACAATTGAACCAATTCATAACATTTTACCATGTAGTAGGATATAAGAACTGACAGAATTAGGTACCTAGGGTGTATATGGGATGAGAGTATACCTAGGTAGGTAAGGTAGGTATATTTATTTGAATAGTGACTGGGCTCAAGTACTGTGCTATCGCTTAGTATGCCGGATTCGGTCAACAAGATGTTGGAAAGATGGAATAGATTCTCATATAAGCTTTAAGTCGAATTTAACTAAATGTACATTGCTACTATATAAAGAGTGTATCCTATAACCATCTAGTTGCCTAGTACCTTGTCTACCCCGATACCTAACCGAAGCCACCTATCTACTTCCTTATACCTAAACCAACATCGCCACCGAGACATAGGAAAGGAAATATGCCTGACCGAATTTAGGGGACGAAGAAGGTGAAGTGAAGGCAGTTGTTCTTGCTGGCTACGTCCGGAACTCCAGTTCCTCCCTTGATGTACGCCTTGCCATGGCCCAGCTGCTTGTACTCCCAGTCGATGGCGGCCTGGTTACCGGGGCCCTTCCAGTTACCCTCAGTACTTGCGAGGGCCTTTTCTCCGTTGGGCTTCTTGTCAAGGGCCGCAGCCGGCGCACCCTTAAGAATGTCCTTGTCAAATCCGTTCGACACGTTGGAGCCGTCGGTCGAAGCTACGGTGGCGGCACCGTCGCATCCTTGCTGTAGCGAGATGTCGCCGTGAGCGCCCCCGTCGTTAGACGCCTTGACCTGGAACTCGCCCCATGTAGCCGGCTGCTGGTCTCCGCGCTGGACGCGGCCCTTGAAACTGGTGGGAAGCTCCACGTGAACGGTCTGGTTCGGTCCGACTTCGACATGCTTGAGAGGGTGGTCGAAGTTAGCTCCTGCCTCGCCGTTACCGTTCCAGTAGTTATCATAGAAGAAGTACGTGTTCTTCCTCGGGGACTTGTTGGTGAGCTGGATGCCGGGCCCGAGGGCCTGAGTAGTAGCCGCCATCTTAATACCGCCACCGACTATCGAAGCTGCTGAGAATCCGGCTGCTTCGATTGACTGGCCGGTAAATGGCTTGGATGGATCAGGGGCAGCGTTTCCATCCTGTCAAGTGTGAGTACATATGGAAATATGTATGTAGATAGTAGTTTTGGACAGACTTACACTGTAGATGATGAGAATATCCTTGCTGCCGTTACCAGCTTTGCTCTGAGCATTGTCTGCAGGGTTACCGCCACTCGGACCCCTTATAAGTCGTTAGCAAGAGTGAAGCATCTAAATAGTAATCAAATCAAGACTCACCAGGCACCAACGCCAATGTAAGTTCGGCCATTCGCGAAGGTTCTCACGAACTCCTCGAGAGGCTGGAAGTCCTTTGGAGCCGCAATGCGCTTCACATTGCCCTTGCTGTCAAGGAAGACATGTCCTTTGAGTTGGTTCTTCTTGTCTTGGGACAGCTTGTGGTATGCCTGATTGCACGCCTGCATAAAGGTCTCGTGACCCTTGAACTTTCCGGCAGGGTCGCCGACCTGCTGGCAAGTCATGTTGCCACCGGCACCGCAGATGTTGCTGATATCAATGGTGTCATTTCCCATGTAGCCGTGTTTGGTGATCTCGCATTGCTCGCCAATTTGACCTTCGTGGACGGCAATGATGGCACCAGAAGTGCCATCAGGGGCTTCGATGTTGGCTTGGCCGTTCGCATTGATAGTCAGGTCCTTGTTGCCATTGTAGCCATGGCACTGAAAGGTCTGAGGGTGGTTGGATCTGTTGTGGATCTTAAGATAATGCATGTTTGCTAAAATTGTTTTTCTAAAATTGTTCTTGTAAGTCTTGTATTGATGGTGTGGAAATGTTAGGTGAATCGGAAGGGAACGGGGAAGACTTTATACTTCAATGGCCACAGGCTCTTTTAACTTTGCCTCAATTCAGAGACTACTCAGATGATTACCTAGTGAACATCGAAAATGTGGTATTATCTTAGTCTTCGAACAGCCCAGCCCCCATGAGGCCACTTGCGATGACATCTTCAGTTTGGGCTGAGCAAGTTCTGCCGCCGCCACTGATTTCACAAGTACCAAACTAGAGTCCTACGCCCAAAATCGAATTATCATATGGGTGTGGCTCAGAATCACGGGGCTTAATAATGCGGCAAGGAGGTCAGAAGTCCAATGCTTTGCCGTAAAGGATTGTTCGCGAGAATCGGACTTGACTCTTATGTCATCGACTAACATGTTCTGTTTAACCAACCAAAGTGCGAGCTCGGCAGAAGCGTTGAGGCTACAAAGAACCTGCTTACTGCGCATAGCCTTGTCTCTTTAGATACTGGTTGGAGGGAAAGATGAAGCTAACTGCTAGCGTTCGTCAGGGGTAGAGTAGGTACCGTATGCGTTCCTCCTCTCCAAGTTAGATGTTGTTTTAAGGCATGTGACCATCTGCTATACAATGTAGGTGAATATTTGAGTTATTTCTGTAAGAATGGTTGGTTGATTGGTGCTATTTACGGACTGAGCTGACGGAATTCTCAGCCAACTACAATAAGCGCTTAAATAACTGAACAGACAACCACCGTCATACCCTCCCAGGTAAAAATAAGCCACTATTAAGTCAGCAGCCACTGTCTTTAACTGAAGCTTGATGCCTGGAAAAACCCCCAACAGTGACAAAATTCGACAATACGCGTAATTCTAGACTGATTAAATTCAAATCATTTGATTTACAGAATTTTCAGTCAATCTGTCATGGCCAGTTGGGTAGAATCCAATTGCCTAGGAAGTCCTAGTCACCTAGGTATGTAGACTTAGGTCAGTTTAGCTAATTGGCCAACCTTGGCAATATGATGATGCGTGTCAGCATGAGGCTTGCCTCCGCCTCACCTCAGCCTGGAGTACGAGTCTTCTAAGTCCTGAGCTGGTGATATCATTTTTTGGAGTATATAAGAACCCCTTTCATGGCTATCATTGGCATCTTGGAAATCATCAAGATCCAAAAGACTCAAGCCTCAACAAGAAATTCTAAAAGCCTTCTATCTTATAACAGTTATTCTATCAATATCTCAAAATGGTCATCAAGAAGCGCCAAGTTCTCTGGGACTGGACCAACTCTGCTGGTGCAGGAAACCCAGGCGTTCCTGACAAGATTAACCAAATCCCTTTCGGCCCCAACTGCCCTGTCGCCTCTGTCGTGAACTGGAACGCATGGGTTCCCCCTGAGCTCAAGGACCGAGTGCCATTCCGGCCTATGGTCCGTGTCCTTCAGAGCACATCAGGCAATGACTGGGCTATGATCGAGAACACCAAGTACCCTATAATTCTCTTCTTCAACGAGCCTGAGCGTGCTGGTATATCCCCGGAGCAGGCGAGAGATATTTGGTACAAGCAGATGCTACCCCTGAGAAAGAATAAGGGGAAGAAGCTCGGTTCCCCTGCCGTTGCATCTGTAAGTCATTGACTCAACCTCTTGCACCTATAACCGCCAAGACTAACTCCTCCTCTAGGACGATAATGGTCGAAAGTGGATCGAGAAGTTCATGTCGCTTGTGGCAAGCGACCCGCCTGACTTCCTTTGCTTGCACTACTACTCGACCAACGGAAATGATGCTATCAAGTACATCCAGAACATGCATAACAAGTTCCCTAAGCCTAAAGTTGTGAGTAGACTCTGAATCTATCATCAATGTTCATCTGACTAATGTGTTCGAAGATGGTTACTGAGATTGCATCCATCGACCGCAACTACCAGTCCGTCCTAGGTTTCACTATCCAGGTCTGCAACTGGATGGACACTCAGGACTGGGTCTTCGAGTACGGCCTTTTTGACTTCCAGCGCAAGGTCGCCGATAACTTCGTTAGCCCAGCTGCCCAGCTCATGGATGGGAACGGCAACTTCACGGAGTTGGGTAAGATCTACGTTAGTCAACAACCCATGAAGCATCCTGGACAGGCTGCTGTGTCCGCAAAGATGGTTGTTGCGTCGGCTGTTACCGAAAGTAGCGTTGCTGAAAGCGATGTTGCTGAAAACGGTGAGGCGAAAGCAGGAGAACCGGCTTCTCACGACCCGAACGATGCAGCCTTTACAGCCGCTGAGGCCAGTCCAGAAGTCCAGGAATTCAGCGTCGCCGCAGCCCTCGGACCTGACCAGCAGAAGGCTCTGGATCTCCATAATAACAAGCGCAAGGCAAAGGGCCTCAAGCCCCTTGCCTGGGACAACCAACTTGCCAATAACGCTACGAACTACGCAAAGCACCTAGCTGCGATTGGCAAACTGGAGCACTCATCCGGTGATCAGCGCCCGAACCAGGGTGAGAATCTTGCATGGTAAGATACCTGTGACACCGCATACGGAGCATGCAGCTTAGTAAGAAAGTGGACTAACAGAAATGACATGTAGGGCTTCCAGTTCAAATAATCCTTTGGAAATGTCCGCAAAGATGTGGCTAGACGAAGAGAAGAACTACCACGGCGAGCCAATTGGTCAGGGCAACTTCGGATCGTACGGTCACTACAGTATGTCATCTCTCAAACCAAGCTATCATCTTTAAGATAATACTAATATGATACTTTGCACTTAGCTCAATGCATGTGGAAGTCCACCACCAAGGTCGGCATGGGCTCGGCCAGGGATGCCAAGGGTGGCGTTTACGTCGTTGGACGATACTCCCCGCCTGGAAACTTCGTCGGCCAGAAGCCTTACTAAAACTCCATTTACTGCTGTTATCTTGACTTAGAGGGGCGTCTGAGGAGAATTAGTTGATTAGGCTAACTGGGATATTTTCCTTTGTCGTTCGTCGGAGGGTTTAGTAGGGGATTATCATGGATGCATTGTTCTTGGCTGGTTTGACTTGAAGAACCACATTCTCTACAGATGTGGAACCATTCATTAGGTACATTAGGTAGTTAAGGCAATATACGCAGTTTGAGTAATAATTGGTCACATACAACCACGATAATCTATTGCCTTCTTTTGAGTAAGATACCAACGAAAGTGGCATGTACTAGTAGAGATGAATTGCATATGAGCAATGGTGGATAGATGGTACTGCCAACTCATGACAAATTAGCTAGGTACCTGTAGCAAATACAGTAGCTATCACTAATACACCCAATTACCGCTTATTCTCTTCTAAATCTAAGTGGGCACAATGCCCCTTGTACGTATACGGTACAAGTGTCCTGGCTCGACCCCACTTTTGCCACTATTTTAAAAAGGTGCCACCTAAATTTAGGGGGTTGCTATCTGGACCGCAAAGTACATACGTTCTTGTAAGGAAACGTCCACTTTCCGCCATCTAGATTCACTAACACTAGGTCATACATGCTATAAAGTAATAGAGGTAGCTATGAAACATGATGTTGACTATTTCTGAGAAGCCCGTGGAGCCATCTAGATTCTCAGCTAGCAATGCTAATTGTCCCGGTAAGGAATGACTCAAAATCCAATCCAGAAAACCCCAATCTCAACTGCCTAGCCTCCCCTATACTGCAGTCCAACATCCCCCGACCCCGACGTCTTTTTACCTCAGCAGATCCTACCTACATAACATGTACTCTCATAAATCACACCTTCCACTCAGTGACCTCTGTGTCCCCGAGTACCACAATTCTCACTCGGTTCCTATCGAAGAACTTCTTCTCGTCCTCTTCAATCCACTTCGCATTCTCCTCCTTGGCCAAAATATCACAAAACGCCTTAAACACATCCTCGCTCTCAAACACCATCTCCGCCACCACATCGTAGTCGAAATCGGCCTGCGATCCTACGATGACTCTAGCGTTCTCGCCATCAGGGCGCTGGATGTACCGGCGCGTGTGCGACAGCGGGAAGTGCGCGCCCGCCATCTCCTGTATGACGGATATGTGCGCCTCGTAATGGTTTTTGAACTCTGCTGGGGAGATGCCGGGGATGCGGTGCCCGAAGATGAGGATCTTGAATGACATGTTGAAGGGAATGAAAGTGTTCCTATAGTGGTAGTTGGGGAGGTAGATAAGTAGGCACGAATCTAGCTAATTCAAGTCGGGGTCGGTAGTGGTGGCTTGCTGTAGTAGAATACCTAAGGCTAAGCAGTGCTCTTCGAGGCTTCACCTGAGTCTGTATGTCGCTATATTATCTAATTTCGTCCGGGAAACTGTTCCTCTTTATATTAAGGCCCGGAGAGGGTGGTGAAGATTAGGTAGGTATGCCAGACTGCAATGCCCCGAAACCCCCGAGTCAAGTCTAGTTAATTCCAACACTCTCTTCCTGATTCTTCTAAGTATCTCCTAGATATTTCTACAACTTTCTAGTTGTTTCCAGGGAATTCTCTACAGAATAGCGCTTACAGGCTGACAAGCAATGCTTAGGTAATCCCGGGATGTATAGTGGGGCCGTCTGTTCTCCGTACGCAGGCGCTAACGGCACCGTACCCAATTGCCGTAGGACATCGCGAACATGCCCCGGGATCCATAGGGCATTGGATCGCACTTTCTGAAGAACCCATCATTATATTGGCCTTAGCGACTTGCTTCATACCTTGCAAGGTCGTGTTTTATCAACCTCCTCTCATTACCTAATACATCCAATCTTGCTGGAGATTAGTAAGCAATTTTGGACCCTGCTTCAGGGGCTGAAATGGGGGTGTAATGCGTATGGTGAGATCTATTATTTTTCGATCGCGCTACAGAACTTCGGATCCAATTCGGACACAAAAGAAATGTAAGCATCATAGTTACCTTGCCGCGAGTCCGAAATGGCTCAAAAGAAATCTTCACCTGGGGATTGAACGCCCAATGTATAGACTACCTAGGTAATACCTTATATAGACTCAGGCTCCTCTACAAGAAGCTCAGGGTACCAGTCTCGCTCTAGAGATCCATTGAAAATCAGTATTCAGCTATATATATTCCACCGAGAAGAGGTTAAGAGTGTGACTTACCTTCGGGGTTTTCCTTCATCGCTTCACGGAGGCGCTTCTTCAGCTCCTTGGCATCTTCGAGAAATTCCAGGAGCATTTCCGCCGCCTCTTCCCGGTTCAACACCGACAGAGGCTCGACGTCTGGGGGCAAAGGCCCCCAATAGGGTACACCAGAAGCCAGCTTCTCAGCCACCTCATGTAGACGGCGATCAATAAGTACCGGGTCTACCATGGGTGCTGTTATATTCAAGAATTCTTTCAGCCCAACAACCTCAATTTCCTCCAGACCTAGGGGCTGTATTGGCGGATTATCAACCGTAATACGCTGATGGCATGGGCGGATAAAAGCGTATCGAATATAGTAAGATCCAGAGCCGCGGTGGATCTCTTGCGATACGATAACGGTCCAGCCACCAGGCACCAAGTCACGTACCCGTGGCCAGTACCTGGCGTTGCTCTGTAACAGCCAGATAGGCAGGGCGAGATTTTCGGTTAGGATTGGGCTGACCTGAGCCGCAGATAGCGGGTCATCAGCGAGAGATGCGGGGGCGCTAGAAAAGCTGAAAAGTTGCGCTTTGGAATTAAAAGAGTTGTCTGGTTCCGGCTGAAGTGTAGATAAGTAGAGCAGGAAACCGGCAGCGAAGCGCTCCGGCTTAAGTAGCCCGTCGCCTAGGTAGACGTAGTCGTGTTCGAGTTTGATACAGCGATACGCATTTATCTTGTGTCGAACGAGTATTTGCTGAACGGGGAAGACCTCGAGGGGTGCCAGCTGAACCGCATTGGGCTTTTTAGGGACTGTTGGTAGCCAAAATCTTTGGCGCAGGGCAGCTGAGTACGCACCCGCCAACATGACATTGGCGCGTGATAGTATGTGAGGCCGGGCTGCTAGCTCTTCAAAAAACTCTACGCTCAGCGCGTCGCTTTCCCGTGTGGGACTCTGTAGCAAGTAGATCTCGCGCAATGTATCTGCTCGTGATAGCATGTCGATTAACTGAGCTGGCGTGCTCTGGATGCTGTCGATGTACAGGCTGATAGACACAACCTTATCCATCCCCGGCCCTTCCAAAGTTGCTGAAATAGACTCTGTAGATAGAGCTCCTACATGTTCTAGGCTGAGATGTTCACAGTTATTCTCAATAGCGTGGCTCCCCTGTAAGGTTCTATGAGTGCCAATAGGCAAGCCAACTGGTGACGAATGATTATCGTCCTCGGAACTAGACGGCCACACTAAACTCATTGCCGCCGCGTCAACTAGTGGTATTTGAGCTATCAGCTCGCCAGCATTACCATAAGCCGAAGCCTCATAGTTGAACTTGGCCATATACTCAGCCGCCGACATAGCTCTTCTCGGCCGCAGCTCTTCTATGACAACGAGTTCGCCTCGTTCCCAGACGCCCGTGCCCATTGCACCCGGGATAGCAGGGCGTCTTTTTGCTTCTGGGGACGAGATAAACTTTGCTCTGCATATGCCAAAGCCGACTATGCCATAGCGTATTACATCCAGCTCCGTGATATCCACAACCACCATTCCCCAATCAACGCTGGTGTCGCGGTACACGGTGGCCAATGGTTCTGGACGCGCTCGCTGCGTGCGCCCCAGCTGCGGGTCAAAGCCCACACCCTGGAGGAGGCAGGCCTGAATGAAAGGGAATTCACGCACGCTCGTGCGATCCCAAGGCCTATTACGCTCCCACGCGGTTGTCCAAAGGCGGTTGTACGCGGGCAACTCTACCGGTTCTGGGAGGTACTCGTGGTCGCCGTCCCTCATATAGTAACCAGCAGCGAGAGACAGCTCGGCGCTGATGGCCAAGTGGTTTGTAGAATCGGCGAAGATGGTGACAATGCGCCGACAACATGCTGTGAGGGGATATCCCATAATCGACTCCTCGGGCTCGTCACTCACGCTCGAAACTACGGCGACGGGGCGGTGGCGGCCGGCGATCTGAGCCACGACGAAGAAGACCCATGAGCTTGGGCCGCCAGGTGGTTCGAGAGCATGCCAATAGGGGGTAAATGGTGTCGCCGCCATGTGTAAGAACTTGAATGAAACTAGATTCCTGCGCCAAGGATAGAACAGGTCTTTGTGAAAAATCTTGATTGATTGATGTTCCGTCGGATTGAGGGCGAATCAGCCACCCGGTTATGAGAATTGTATGGAAATTATTACCTAATCTATAACGTTAGCATATATTCTCCCAACAGTTATGATATGTTCTTTAGGCGGCGGGTAATCATTACAAAATTAGAAATCCAGGGGTTTAGCACACGTACGCATGGCCTAACATATCCCTTTTATATTTAGTGGTTCATTCCCTAGCTACCAATCTAAGACCATACAGAGGCTGGAAGATCAGAAAGACTTTTTACTGACCATTGACTCATATGTACTTTTACCTATGCGCTGGACTTAATGAGAATATGCCATTTCCAGATCTCGAAATCTTTCTCCCTGGAAGTTTGTATGCCAACTTTTCGCATTGTGTATATGTAATTAGGGCAAGCAGATGGCTGGTCGAGCAACCTTTTATAAAGACCACTCATACACAAACGCTATTCATCTCGCGAACCCAATATTCCACACTGCCTTTTACATCGTCGCCGTTGTTCTCCCCTAATATTTCGCTTTCTTCTGGTGCCTCGCTAAATTTTACGCCTAAATCTGTGGTAGCCTCTATTTCACTTCGACTCAAACGATTGCCCTCTTTTTCCCGATTGATCTGTTCCATGCGCTCCGCCCAGCAGCCCTTTAGAAAGCTGGAAAGAGTATGCCCCTGAGACTGATATTGGTCTTTGAATTCGGCTACTAGCTCTTCAAGTTCCTTTATGAGTGATTCATCCTCATCGCGAATGTGAGGAAAGTCTTCACCATAAGCCTTCAAGTCGTCTCCTGAAGATATTGTTACGCAGCATGTGTGCCTAAGCTCCAACACCTCGAAAGTAAGAGCCCGTATTACTGTGTTTGAAATGACAGGTGAACATACACCGGTCAGCTCAAGCAAGTCGACGATGTCGCAGATTCTAGCGCTTGGCGAACATTTGCGTTTGCACTCCTCTGTCTGTCTCTTATACTCGGTAGAATAGGCTGATGAAAATACTCCCAGAGGACTGCAGCCTTCTTCTAGATCAGAGCAGCCGCATTCACAGTTATCCCCTATCTGAAGGCCGCTGAATCTGTTGATTAGATTGGTGGTGACAGGAATATCACCATCCACATACAGAGAGCAGTCAGCGCCAGCTTTAATCATCAGATGGTGAGCGACTGTCCATTGGGGAAGCTTAGAACAGTATTCCTCTGAAATAGATGTGTCACCCCAAGGGACTAGGCTAGTGGTGTTTGCTCCATGTGTAAGTAGCCACTCAGCATAGTCCAAAGATAGGTGCGGACTCATAATTGGGGTTCGTCCGTTGTGAGATACATCAATGTCCCTAAATCCAAGGTCGAAGGCAATGGTTGCGACGTATACATCTCGTATCTGGTGATAGACAGAGTTAGACCCGGTGACGTTTGACGGTGGAGAAAGGCGATAATCGTTTGGATTCAACTGTAGCTCGGTGAATGGGAAGATCCCTTTGGCTTCTAGTCGTTGAATTACGTCTGGAGCTTGAGAGTCCAGGACTGACGAACTGGGGAGGCCGATTTGGCACCTTTCGTCGACGCGGAGGTGAGATTCCGCTAGTTGGATCAATTTCTCTCTCCAAAATTTGATGTGACTCAGTAAGGTGTATACTGCCTTGGCGGAAGCATCTAAGCGATCGATATCGAGCCAACCGGTTGCCCCTTTTTGTACCCTTGTCACTTCGGATATACAGGGAGAATAACATGTACGGATTGATTCATTGTTGAGGCAACAATTATTTTCAGTGAGATGGCAACCGAGGGTGCAACCTAATAAAATCTTTGCTGATTCG
The DNA here is from genome assembly GCA_023628415.1 of Hypoxylon sp. PDH2405. NCBI lineage: Eukaryota > Fungi > Ascomycota > Sordariomycetes > Xylariales > Hypoxylaceae > Hypoxylon > Hypoxylon sp. PDH2405. The sequence continues at coordinate 57,494 of JAMAKT010000045.1, forward strand.
GAACAGGGACAATTCTCGCACATTTTATCGGCATTTTCTTGACATATTTGACGGCTTGTGAACATGGCGAATTCTAATGGCGTTCTAACGCCATCCATTGGAGTCATAGTCACGTCGGGCTGGGATCTAAGGAGTAGTCTCAATCCCGGAGGCCAGAAAACTGCTATGTGCGCTGCCGATATTCCGTTGGACACGCAGTCAGGTGTTGCTGAGACTGTTGGAAGGACACGTTCAAGCATGGATTCATTCCTTTTCAACAGAGCAACGAAAAGGGAATTATCGAGACTTAATGCTGTAAAGGATTGTCAGAGTTGAAGATAATCCGCAAACAAGATCCATTGCGCTTACCCTCACCAAGGCCATCTATCCCAAAGAACATCGCTCGACAACGGGTGTATAACAGAAAGTTCCAGTCTGTTATACGGATAGGGTTGTCAAACTGTCTCTGGGTAAGTAGGGGAACTATTTCTTGGATGGAAACCGTCGTATTGAACTCTTCGCTTTTCGTTCCTTTATGTTCTACGCGGTGGTTTACGATAGATCTAAAACAGTCAGTCGCTATCTTAGCCTTTTGATTGCAAAGCTGTATCTTACTCGTAGTGTCTCTCCAGTGAATTTCTCATTGAGGGAATCTTCAGTTCTAATAAGCTTAGCAGGACGGCACGGCTAATCCATGCCAAACCCAACCTGCAGGCAAATATTGGCCATAGCTATTGGCGTTATTAACATTCCTCTTGTAATTTAAGTATTATGGTTACTTATACTTACTAAACTGAAAAATTCTTCGAGTAGGGTGAAGCCATCTTGATCTATATCGGTTGGGAGCGACGATTTGCTAGCAAATATGCATTGTAGTCTCGATATGCCGGCACGACTAATCTGGTTACAGCCCATTTCTAGTTCCAGAACAGTCGCGCTACGGTTATTCACAAGGAAGCTCGCAATCCCCTTTGCTATCAAGTCGACAACGCGGAATGCCGGAGATCGTGCCTTGTCAACCATTGCGTAATAGCGAAACGTCGGGCTGAAGCTGGCGCCACCCGCACCAGTACTCCACATGAGGCTCGCTTCGACCGCGATCTTGAGAAGTTGAGATAAGCCCGTATAAACGATGCTGATTGTGCGCCGTCTGTCTGGCTGGTACGATTGATACTTAGGACACCCTGGTTCATGCCTGAATTTAATAATAGATTCGTCAAACCGCGTGAAAAGGAGCCATTTGGAGAATTTCCGAGTTGTTTCATATCGGACTTGACACCCGCAGCTACTGATAACCTGTTTACGACCAGTTTGTAAGGGGTTGTAGTTTATTCCCTTGGTATTTTCGGCCGGGTAAGGTTGAATAGCGGCTAAGTCATCCTGCCACTTCCTGAGGAAGTCAGGCTTCGACATCAACATTTGGAAGAACCTTTTCCCTGGAGAAGTCTTGTAAGACTGAATAAGAATATCTTGTAACTCCCTCAGTCTTTCCTCTAGATTCGCAGCATTTTGATGATGCAATTGCTCGCTTGCGATTAACTCGTGCAGGAGAATCATACTAGGAGATTCTTTGACTTCTATCAAGCTTAATTGCGGGACCAATGAGTGAATCTCATCGATTTTGTTGTGCATAGAGGCCAACTCAGCTATGGTTTGACGAGTTGAATTGTGTAAATCTGTGAGCTTATTTTGGGAGGCGGACTGAACATGTCTTGTCATCATATTAGCTAACATTAAAATCACGTAAGGGTATATAAAATAACGCCGGGTATCAACATACAAGCCAAGCCCCTGAAGCGCGACTGATAGAAGAGAGTTGGCACGATCGAGATGACCGGCGAGTTTCTCTAGCTCACGGCGACCGAAAGGAAATTGGAGTCTCCGTTTTGCGTCTCTGAACCGCCCCTTCATATCATTAGCGGATGTGGCGCAGTACTTTCGAACCTCGCCATCGAGGTCTTTCAGCTCGGCCTCGCAGTCGCGCAGGCATAGTAGTACCATATGGCTTGGAGCATAATGGTCATCTTGGAACGCTGGAATACCTGATTCGATAATTCTAGTTAAATCCCGTAGCCGACCAAGGTGCTGCAAAACTTTAGCAACGTATATATCACGACATTTAAGATCATTAAGGTAGTCGTGCAGACCGCTGTATATACGGAGGCAAAGAGAAGCTATAGCGAGGGCGGTCCCAGTGATGCCAACAGGGTCGGCCATTGCGCGAGAAGGTACCTGTTTATTTGGACAACATATGACACAGTTTGGTATAACAGCGTTCAAAAGAAAGGAAGAAACCAAGCATGATGGACTGGTTAGAAAAGGGGCGGAAGCGAACGGAATATCTACTTGGGTACCTCCTTAGGTATCGTTGGGGAGCGGGGTGGTGATGCTGCACGAATATCGAGCCATGTTGCAACTGGTCGCCACTGATCTCGGACTGTCGTGGTTGTGCTACCAGAAAATACCCATAAGCCATAAGCCATAACGCGTTCGGTGAATGTTTAGGATATCGGCTGCCCTAGGTAGACCATTAGGAGTACCTATTTATAGGGCAGATTTTATCCATTGGTAGATCGATGATTACGGCGCCTTGTGGACGTCCGGCGCGACCTATTAGGATGTGAAAGAAGAATTCAATACGATGGGCCCCCTCTTAAGGTGCGTGAGATGCCCCTATATCCACTGATAAGGCACGCTACGACAGCCACCCCCACGTTTAAGGCGTCCAAGGGAGAACACTACCTTCAGGGCACTTTAAACCAACATCATGAATACCCCTAATGCGACACTGCAGTGGCGAGAATAGATGTATGCTGATGAGCTTTGGTGCTGACAGACAACCGAAATTTTTCCACGTGCCATCTAATACGTCACGGTACGCGCAATCTATATCATCTATCAAGGCGCATACAACGTTCACGTCATAATGTTACGCACTCCCGGGGATTGCAGATACAAAATCGGGATATAGACGCCATCGATCTCGTAACGACCTATGCACAAGAAATCTATGATCACGGGGCCCTAGTATGACCCGCCAAGCGTCGCTACGGAGGCATGTAGGCTCACGAGACAATTCCATGATCTTTGGTTAGGAATCTTTGAACTGCCGAAGGCTGAAATATCGATCTAGGTACTAGACAGACCAAGACTTTCTTATAGTTCGTGTAGACTTTGGGGGGATTGGGGGATTGTGACATGATCGCGAGGTTGACGTGAAGGTTACCTACCTAGCCTTACGAAGTCTAGAATTTAACAGAAATGTAATGTTCATCAATGAATGATTTCCAGTGAAAAGCAAAGAACTCCATAGAATAGGAAGAAGTAGATACATAACATGCCATCTTGCATGTCAAGCGCAGCCCCATCATTCCGTACCCTTTCCATGTTAATCCTCGACGGAAGAAGCTCAATGACTGCCCAGGTACTCATGTCTGTAGACTCAGTCTAATTCATCGGCGTTGTTCGAATCGAAGAAGGCGTACTTCCTCGGCTCCAACGGACCAAACTTGAGCTTTTTCTCCTTCCGCCACGCCGCGTACTCCAAACTACCAAGATCCATCTTGTCTTGAGTGTAATAATCTACCGCGATCCTCGCATCAGGGCCGTCTCGTTCTAGAGTGCTGGGCCTGTCACCATTGTTCTGTCGATAGGGGAACTTCGGCGTTCCTGGCACCTCGAAATGTACGAGCTTCGACCATGCTTTACCGGCACTTCCTTCATACACGTCATCTAGACAGTATGTCGTGACCGGACACTTTTCGTCCGCCAGATAGGCGAGTATTCCCCGGTAGGTGCCTGTTACGAGGTAAACGTCGGCTAGCGTTAGTGTTGCGGGATTGACGCTTCTGATAAAATCAATGAGGCCATGTTGTGACGCAGAAATGCCTTGTAAGGTGCACTTTTTGAGATGCACTAGACCATGAACATTCATATCTAGTGAGAGTGTGTAGTAATGGCCAATGTCAGGATGACTGAGTGGCATAAACCACGGTGTTGCCGGCGGAACGGTATTATCAGGACCTAGATTGTACCAATGCACGTTGAGTTCCTCCAATTTTGGCATGAATTTCATCCAAAGCAAGATTGATCGAAGCGCGTTCAGTGAATACCAGGCTTGGGTGTGATACCCCAGGTCGAATGTGAGTGATACATCTTGCTCAGTACCGGGCAATGATCCCCATCGTATTCTGGGTGGAGCTGAGAGACTTAGAGACAGCGTCTTCAACGAGCTGAAGGTATTCTCTGCCACAAGTCCTCCAGTGAAGTCTAAAAAAGAGTGTAATTCCAAGCTGCAACGGTTCAGGTGCTCGTAGAGGTTTATGTGGTCGACAGGGAGTCCAGACGCGTCCAGCGCCATTATTGTCGTTCTAAAACCTCGCGCTGCTGCAAGCCAAACAGTTTTCCAGGAACGAAATTCGACATCCTGTTGGCGTCGGCCCATCTCGTCCACGACGACCACACCAAAGGACAAAGAGGAAAGACTATGGTACTCGGAGTTCTGGAGCAGGTTGCGGAATGCTTGGGTTAAAAGTTGCTGCTCTTTAAGGGCACGGAACGTTGTATACTCGTTTAGTTTTCGAAGACGTCTGTTGGGGTACATAATGCCATTAACGGTCAAGTTCTGGATTAAACACGGTAGGCCAGGCTTGTTTGTTATGTTGATGAGTTTTTTGAGTCCGGTAGTTGTCAACTCGATGGATCTGTTGCGAATGAATCTAATACTGAAAGAACCCAAAGTAGCCATTTCGCTGACTTTGTGATTAGTCAAGCGAAGAGACGCGGCATCGGGAAGATCGAGAAATGAGACAATGTTGCTAAGTAGTTCAGATGGAAGTGACTCGAGCAGACATTTCCCCTGATGCTCCACTATCTGTGGCTCGAACGGAAGAGACTCAGGGGAACTTGTTCCTAGATAATCTTCTGTTTGGAGCTCGTACGGAAGAGAACCGAGAGAACATTCCAGACCTTCCATTGTATCGTACTCGCCCGGTAGGTGGTGGTCAAATGTGTCCGAGTAATGCGCGTGGAGACTCGTTGTGAAGTACAAGTGAATTGATGTCAACTTCTTAAAAGAAAGGATGTCGTTAAACGTAAATGAGACGAGGAAGGTAGATCTTGCATAAGTCTGCTGTCGTAGAGTGTGCGGGAGCTTGAAGGAGGTTGAAGAAGGTTAGTTGCCTAATCGCGACCACAACGTCGTCGCAAGGCGTTTATGACACGCCTTAGGTCCCACTAATAAAGAGAATATCAAAGGTTTTACTGATTCCTGATTACAAATTTTCGAATATTGTCCCTTCCTAATTAATAAAATTCTCCGAGATTTTCTTCCTTATCCGGAATACATACCTTAGGCACCTCTTTCAGGAACAAATTACTGTGTGGTAGTTGCACAGTGCACCGGCCACTACACAAGTGAATACGCGATTCCGTGAATACAACAACATTCTTATGTAGATAGGTACCTAACCAATGAAGCAGATCCAGAGGGCTAAGGTTAGGGCAGACGATAGCAACAGAACCGCCAAAGCGTCAATTAAATTGATGTATTGAAATATATACTGTACCAATACACCGTATTACTGTACAATCCTACTATATTTAATTATTCTTAGGGCAGTATAGCGCTATAGCTCACTATAATTATAGTGATGCTTCTTATTCAGCCATACAGCCATGTAGCCAACTGACTCACTGACTGTTGATAAATAAGTTGACTAATCAGTAACTGATTAAGTCAGTCACTTAGTCAGTCAGTCAGTCAGTCAGTCAGTCAGTCAGTCAGGTCAGTCAGTCAGTCAGGTCAGTCAGTCAGGTCAGATCAGGTCAGGTTAAGTTAGGTTAGGTTAATAGCCAGCTAATCAATCTAACTGACACACTGACGTACGTACTGACGGTTGAATAGACAGTTATGTATGTGTGCGTGTGTGTGTGTGTGTTGCAAAAGATATGAGGCTGAATGGAGATATTATGTAATAGGCCACCGTTGGATCTGATTCGCTCAATGATTACAGGGAGGTATGCGCCATAAGGCACTGTAATTATAGCGGCCTGTAACGCTAAGCACACTGTAGTTATAGTGGTAATATAGTATATTGTATGGTGTATTATAGTGCGTATATAGTATACATTTTAATACATCAATTTAATTGACGCTTTGGCGGTTTCGTTGTTTTCGTCCGCCGTCAGCTGGCTACCTCATTAATATTTTGGAATAACCCATTTTAGTTAATTACGGCTCCCCGGCAATACCGAGTGTTCCATAGCGGCAGGAGTGCGGCCCCACCTGTTGGGCAGTCCCCCAGCCGGGGTCCAGTGGAGTCTGGATTTGGCCCCCGACTTGTGTTGGTCGGCACCAAAATTTCTGCCAAGGTCCCTTACATAGGTAGGTAGGTATGTAGTTCTATGAACAGGTGTTGAGGTATGTACCTACATGGTACCAGCCATCACTCCCTGCGGCTGGCTGCCCTATCAATCGATTAATCTGGGCCTAGCCCGTCTCCCCCCATTTTGTCCTGCGTCTATCTTCCACCGAGCAAGTCCTCGCAACTCAACTTACTACCATACCTAGAAGATAGAAACATACGGAACTGTCGCCATGACCATATCAGCTCCTTCCAGATTTCGCGTCATCATCGTGGGCGCCGGACCTGTGGGCTTGTATTTGGCCCACGCCCTCTCTAGAGGAAACATAGACTACCTCGTGCTTGAGCAATATTACTCGGTACTCCGTCATCACGGCGCCGGGCTTCTTATATACCCGCAAACAATTCGGCTGCTGGACCAGATTGGGCTCTACGGGAAAGCCAAGGACTACATCATAAATCACACCATGACAGATGTTCTGGCTGGGAACGGCCAAGTAATCAAGTCGACTCCCCTGTGGTCTGTGTTAGGGGAACGGTAAGTAAATTTCTATAGTCGGTTGATTTCGAAGGAGGCCACGTCGCTAAGTCTTACCGTATCAGCCATGCCTACCCGTTCATCAGTTTCTCTCGCGAGCAGTTGATTGCGCTGCTCTATGAAAATCTTCCAGAGAAGGAGACGCGGATAAAAACCGGTGCAGGTGTCGTTGATATCCAAGCGCACGAGAAGGGCGTCAAGGTCCACTTGAAAGATGGCAGTATTGAAGAAGGTTCCATTGTGATCGGCATCGATGGCGTCCATAGCAAAACTCGCCAGATAATGCAGCGGCTAGCTCAGACACCGCCCGATACATGGCCCATGACTGCTGCGTATCAAGGTCTTTACGGACGCTTTCTCTCCTGCGCTGGCCTTAAGCAAGGCACTTTCTACCAATCGCGCGGCAGTGGTGTTGTTTTGCAAGTTATGGTCGACGAGGATAAGGGACACTTCGCCATTCTACGGGCCATGTCGCCGACAGCAGAGCCGAAGCGGTACACGACCGAGGAACGAGAGAACCTCGCCGAAGAGCTTGCAAATATCGCAGTCGCACCCGGCGTCCGCTTCAAAGTCCTATGGGACCTTGCCGCCAAGGAGACTGCCGCAATGGTGAACCAAGAGGAAGGGTATTGCGATAAGTGGTATCACGGGCGGATTGCGCTTGCGAGCGACGCCGTCCACAAGGTTACCTCTGTCACCGGCATGGGTGTTAACATGGGCATCAACTCGGCCGCAGCGCTAGCTAACGAGCTATACCGTACCCTGCAGTCCGAACCAGACCCGAGCACAGAGACGATCGAGGACGCCTTCGCCCGGTACCAGCGAATCCGGCAGCCCGAGGCCAGCCGACTGCACACCTTTGGCAGAGCACAGATCCGCCGCGTGACTTGGGAGACTTGGACGGAATGGTTTTTCGACCGCCTAGTCAATCCCTGGGTCGGCGTGGACAAAGTGGCGGACCTGATCGGGAAACTTATCAAAAGGGGACAGATATTAGAATACGTTCCTTTCGAGGATCGGAAAGTCCGAGTGCCTTGGGTTCATAACCCGATTTCATATGTATAATCCATTGTTTAGCGAATCTGGCCCAATGGCAGCTCGTCAATCTACTTACCTAATATTATGAAATTTTATATTAATCACCTTAACCTAACCACTCAACTCATTATTTAAATAATTCAACTATAACGGTTACAATTGGAAAAAAACTATTCAAAGTCCTCTTCTTTGGAGATATCTATATCAACTTGACAAGTACGCGCATTATGGCCAGTATTGCCGCACTGTCCACAGCGCCGCTGCTTCGGCCGAACGCCCCTAACCACGATGCAATTTTCGTCTTCTACTTCTTGCCCTACTTTTAAACGCCTTAATTTTTGATATTATCCTAGGATAAATCTTAGAATTGAAGTAAAAATAGTTACAAAACCATTGTTCAGTAAAAAAATAAGTTGATAACGGTCAATTAAAGCCGGCCGATGAGCTAGAGAAAGGGTGATCAGGAAAAACTTATGGAAGAGGAAGCTAAAAAAAAACTCCAAGTATTCGTTAGCGGACGAGACCCACGACGATATCAAAATGATTTTAAGCCGCGCGAGAACAATTTTGAGGGAATAGGATGTGATTAAGAGAATTTCATGTGAAGCTAAGGAATAGGGGCTCAGGGGTCTAATTAACCACGTTAAATCCGATAACTCCGTACCCAGTTAGGCCCCGATGTTGGTATATCTGCGTATCCCAATCTAATTCAAGGTAACATGCAATCGTCTCTGAAGGTACGTGGTGTTGAATTGCTTTTAGCACGTAAATATTATGGGTGCCGACCTGGTCTCTATTAGGTTTCTCCCATCATCTATTTTTCCCCAGACTCCTTACTGCTCTAATCGTGACCGGCCAGGAATTGTCAGGGGATAAGGGGACAGTAGTAGTAACAGGGCTACTAGGGTAGTGGCGGAGCCCCTGCGGGGCTCCAGCGAGGCCTACGAGTATATAAAGGAGGCACTCCCCCCCTTTAGTTGAGGAGAGGCAGGCGTTAATAGATCACCCTACTACCTCGCAGGTTCACTCTAGCACTCACTCTACGTACGACTACCATCACGGGACCTCTATTTCTGACAGGAATCGACGCTAGTTATCAACACTAATTCGTCATATTTTAAGGTTAGATATAGGTGGTTTTATGTAAATGATTTCTATCCTCGAAAATAATGATATATTGAGCACAAATACTATTTTAATGCGTTAGAAACGCTTATGGGAGTCAAAATCAATGCTATCTTAAGATTTGGTGGACATTCACGCCTGAATGTCATCGCTCTAATTAGCTTCAACGACTAACTTCTTAGCCGAGATGCCTTTCTTGAGAATATCTATTGCCTCCTGGATACTCTCAAGCCCTTTTCTTGATACAACCTCTGGTGGTGGAGCGACTTTGTACACGCCCTTGGCTAGTGCTTCCACCAGGAACCCACCGAAAGTGACAGGCAGTATTTCCTTGAACATATCAACATCGCCAACGCCAAAAGTCATCTTCGCCTCAACACCCTCTGGAACGTCTTCTGGTTTGACCGGATTGGTAGATGCAACGACTATCTTTTGCTTCGACTTGTGCGAGACTTGGCAAGCATCCGCCACACTCCCGACAGCAAGGTATATTCCAGCGCATGTACCCTTGTCAAGCTCGGCGGCAAGGTCGTCGGTAACAGAAGGGCTGTTGTAGTCGAAGACTTTAGTGGCACCGATCTTCTTAACATAATCGAAGCTTCGCGGTGAGCAGGTGGTGAATACTTCGAAGCCCGCAGCCTTGGCTAATTGAATAGCGTTGCTACCAACAGCCGAGCTGCCTCCCCAAATCAAGACGGACTTGCCAGTACTGGGAGGGTTGAGAGTTGGGAAAGGGAGATCCAAGTAGGCCTTCCCGAAAAGTCCGAATGATGAAGTCACACAGCAAAGTGGGAAGACTGAGGCTTCTGCAAAGGACAGGGACTCTGGGATCTTAGCAGTCAGGGTGTGGTCGACGGAGACATAGTCTTGGAAGCCATGGTTGATGGTGAATGCGAAAACACGGTCTCCAACTTTGAACTTGGAGGCAGCAGTAGACCCAACAGCCTCCACTATACCGGCGATATCTTGGCCCAATATTACCGGATATTTGATAAAGGGCAGAGCCTGATCCTGGAGTATGGCATCGCAAGGGTTCAGGGCCCATGCGTGGACCTTCACAAGAAGCCGGCGATCTTCCAGTTGTGAGGGGTATGGGCTCTCGCGGATTACGCCAGGGACACCAGGCTTGTCTTGCCAGAGAGATCGATTTGTCGGCATCGTGGGATTTGAACGACGAGATTCACTTATGACTCTGAGTGGATTTCGATGGCTTGATATTGCTGCGCGATAGGTAACCAGCTCGGTGATTAGGCATTCACTATAAGGTCAAGTTTATCTAATGGTCCGTTTCGCTCTTGAAAGTTCATTACACCCAGACACTTATATGCACGGAAACGGAGATAAATCTCGGTGTCTGGTTCCATGCAATCCCAAGGTATGTAAAGAGGATCCGGAGATTAGAGGCGGACTTTGTGTGTTTTCCGCACTGCAAAACGAAACAGGTAGTTGACAGGAAGGTCTTAAACGGGTACGTGGAAGGTGACATGATCCTACAGAAGTGGATTATGGCAATTCAAACGATCGGCGTAACGAGGTCCCAAATATTACATCCTCACAAGCCCTTATATATCCATTACTAGCTTCATGTATCTTGGTTGTAGTGGATTGTAGCGTGCATCCTTCCAATGTCAGCCTTTAGCAACCTGGCGTAGAAAATGTACCTACCTACCTAGGAAACATATCTAATGCTAGTGTACTCCCTATCCTGCTAATGCCATATTTATCCCATTCCAAAATGTCAACTGGGAACTACTATTAGATTAGGCATATAATACCGTGGATCAGAAGAGCTAATGGAGGACGAGATGAGTCACATATTCTGATATCAATCACGTCCATCAAACCTATTATCAGTCACCGTTAAGTACTCCAAATATTGCTACCAACAGTTTCATTGCCCATGTTCTTGTTCTTCTTGTGGTATATCTATTCAATCATCGCTGCTTTCTCCTCTGGGAGCTCGGCAGTAGTCGTAGCCATGATGCAGGTATGTACCTAGACACTAAAAAGTCCTCGTTTACATTGTCATCAGAACCAATATACAGCTATTTGACACCTAACATGCTCGATCTGAGCTGGCTGTTGGTCGATTTGCTATAACAGGTCATGTCACACACTGGGACAATTATGACATAAGCGCCGTTCATAAACATGAGAGTTATGCACGCCTAGTGTACTTATGCACCATAGAGCGCGGTGCACAAAGAATTATGCAGGGTTGCTGTCAGAGAGACATACAGGGAGAAGCGCTTGCATCCCAATGAAGGGTGTCGATCTCTCCTGTGGTTAAAATGCTGACATACACAATATACCTAATGTTTCGGCCTAAAGATCAATTACTTTTCACCTGGTCACTTTCATAACGCCTCGATTACTAACTGTACATGCTTTACTATATTGCAGAGTAACGAGCGAAATATGGGATCTAAATACTCTTGGCCTTCCTTGGACCAACCAACGTTGTTATCATGTACGGCACAGCTCATCGCCCGGGGTCCCCGGGTCCGGCTCAGCCGTATTTCGGCAAGAGATATCGTTTATAGCACTGCTAGAGCCGGATTGTAACTTTTTCTCTTTCATTCCTTGCTGCACCTCATATCCCTTCCGAGCAACCCTGCAGTATCCTCGATATCAGAGCCAGCTTTCATACATCATGCCATCAAAAGGAGATAGAACTCGCCGCGCGGTCGCAGCTGCGCCATTTCTTCTCATTTCAGTTTGGTGTGCTCGCATCATGGACATCAACAAGTTAGTGGCCAATCAGCAACCGTTCGCCGATTCTGGGGTAATCGAATGGGATGGTGGAAAAGTCAAGATACTCGACCATTTCCACAACGTGAATTTACTAGATCAAATATGGCGTGGTTCTATGGCAACATTCTCGCCTTCAACATTCGGATACGATGCTATCTCCTGGTGGCAGATGTTTACGTTTCTTGTCGACCTAGGACCGGTTTATGCGATATGGATTCTAGAATCTTGCCGTGCTGGGAGTGCGTACACGCCGGCGTTTTTGTAAGGCATCCAAGGAACTCATAACGGAAGCTTACTGATTAAATCTCCTATAGCCCAACGATATTTGCCGTTGCTGGGCAGCTCTTGGGCTTGGGACCAGTAGCTCCTATTTTCTATTTTCTATGCTTCACACTTGGTCCGACAGCTTCCGATTTGGCCCGATCGTCAGTTCAGGACCGGACTGTCCGGGGAGAGAGTAGCCATTTCTTGCTTCTACTCATTTTGCTATTCCATACATCCGAAGTGTTCGCCATGTTTTTAGTTTCCGAGTTCACAACGCGGCATTTTTGGACATGGGCCTGGCAGCTCACTCCATTTTGGATCGGCGTTGGAAATGTCGTGCTTAGCACAATCACCAAACCTCTGTTGTCTAAAACTCACACCCTCGCATCGCCAAAGCTCCTGCTTGCAGTACTGGGGTTGATTTCAGCGGGAGTATGGGCTCACACGTCGCTGTATTCACCTTATCCTTTATCGACCCTATTCATCCCAGTGGCCGAACCACAGTCTGAGTTTGTCGCGCATTGTCGGAGGGCACTGCAAGCCGATCACCTGGGTGTTCTCGGTAGTTCGCTCCTGTGGCTGGTTTATTCCTTCTTTGATCTTCACAGTGCGGCTCTCCTGGGAAACGATTGGCTTTATAAAGTGGCACTCATCCCCGTTATTTCTGCCTTCTCTGGACCTGGGGTTGCCTTTACTTTCGGCTGGTATCTAAGGGAAAAGGCGTTATCATCTGCCAAGAAGGGTTGAGCCGTCAGCTCCACAGTTAGTTCAAGAATGAGGTAATATATCGAAAATATGGGCTACGCAAATACATATAACTCGAAAATGATACTTTCTTTATTTAACGAGTAAGAAAATGCTAGGTAAAGCGTTTGTTGTTAGAATAAGGATGTGGTGAATACATGCTATGAGTTTTAATCTGACTAGCTGCTTCTTTAGATAGCTCGGTGCCTACCCAGCCACAATGCCCGGGGGCTATTGAAGTGGCCATAGCGTGAAACCCCCTATTGTGGACTTCCCCCGAAGTTTGGTACTGCGAAGCCCTTCTTGTGGGCTTGACTTTTTCTCAGTCGTATAGCGAAGAACTTTGAGAGATGAATCCCTTAATGAATGGTATGTTCAAAGCGAAGAAATGACTACACAAAAATAGCTTTTGCTACTGAGCTTTTAGACATAATGCAACACGGGTTCATATTAGTGGCGAAGCATACGCACCATAGCATTCTTTTTAGCGAGGCCATGGCTCTTTTTAACTACCTAGGTAGGCTATTTATCTTACACGAAGTTTTCCTCAGGGGAATACGAAATGCTACTCTTCTTGGGATCAAAACTGGGGGCTCTAAATTTACTTAGCTCTATTGTGGTGTGGCGCAGTACGATAGTATTTGGTGGTGAGCGCTTAAATCCGGTCTACTATTTTGTGGCTTGGGTACTTGGCACCTCTTGGCTTTATGCGACAAATTCTGCGATAATGCGATTAGATTTCGAAATAACTTGTTGAGATTTCTATAAAGACGATCTTAATACCGGGTCCCAAATTTGCATGCACGCCTATGTAGGTGAAGACGGTAACGCTTGCACGAAATTCGGTCTCCGGTCTCCGATTAGATGGCAGCCCCTACGATAGAATTTGATCGACACGGTGATCTCGAACTTAGGGTTGGCCCGCCCAACGAGACTACATCCGGTTTATTTCGCGTGTGTTCACGTTCCTTGGCACGCATTTCACCGGTATTTGATCGGATGCTTTACGGATATTTCACCGAAGCTAAACCCCTTGATTCCAGCTCGGAAGAATGGGTTGTCAATCTCCCTGAGGATGATCCGGCTTCGCTGGCCATTCTTATGCGCGTAGCCCACGGCCAATTCAACGAAGTTCCTAAGATACTCCCTATTGATAAGTTATACGCACTCACAAGACTTACGCACTACTACGACGCCACACCATCTTTGATCCCTTGGATAGATATCTGGCTAACGTCTGTCGATGACATATTGCGAGATTCGAACGTTCTCGAGCCCAAGGTCTTATGGATTGCGTGGGAATTCGGCCGGAAATCCTTATTTAAAGCTACTGCACGCCGGATCTTGACCGAAGCCCCTGCGACTCTGTTAGAATCTTGCTCTCTTCAAGAGGATCTGCAGATGCCGCCCGAAATAATAGGTAAGCACGATTTTATCTGGCTTGTAGATTGTCCTACGCGACTAACAAGTCATCAGAGAGGATTGCAGAGATTAGGATCCAAACTATACAAGCCTTCCTGAATGTCTTCCGCGACTTGATTGACAAGCTACTTGTAGTGGACGAGAGCCCGCGGTGGTGCCGGCATGCTTCATTCATGGGCAACCACAGATGCGAGTCAATGATTCTAGGCTCAATGACTTTTTGCCTCGCCAGAGCAGGTCTCTGGCCACTTCCTCATGCAGCCGATGTGGAGGAAAGCGTAGTTGAACTCTACACGAAGCTGATGAACCTGGTAATACATGACATTGGGCGGCCGTCGCCGAAAAGCATGGAGGATCATGGCGAATGTAACCCCATGTGCCATCTGACGGAACATATGAAAAGAGTTATTGACGAGATCGAGGATCCAGTGACCGAAACACATTGGAGGTATCTGGAGAATCAAGAAAGAAAGCTAAATCCGGGATACAATGAGAATTAAAATCACCCCCTGGAAGTAGAAGGTACTTATTGAAACATAATATATACCTAGGTATACTACATGGATTATTACCCACATAACGATGATTTCAACCAGATATAGATCAATTAAGCGAGGCGTCGGATTTGTTAGCCTAAGGATAGGTACCTACTCACCTCCATAATACAATCATTGGAGATTTTATACACGAAGCAGGTTAGGTCGACTATAAACTACCCATGTACCTAAATAGCCAAGGCTCCGTAATTTAAAAGCCCTATACGCTGTAACTTTTGAAGTTGTAATGCTACCAGCTTGAGGTATTTGAGTACCAAATTGGGTGTATCATGCAACTTGATTGGTTGATTTCGTCACTGGAAATTACAGGGGTTTATTCGCTATAGTTGCTATCCAATAGGTCGCGACAGTGGTGTTCAGCGCTATATGTATTATGAATACAGCGTGCCCCTGTCAATACAAGATTTGGCAGCTTGCACTTCAATCTCGATATCTTCCCAGTTCCATGGAGCATCTGATTAACTACAGTAAGGGCAGCACCTAGAGTGCCTACCAAGGTACTTACAGTTAGAGAAGGCGTCGAATAAACATACAGAGTAAGCCCCCAAGCATATCCGAGAACTTAAGAGCGAACCGAAACATGCATGTCGTCTCGACTTTGGTTCACGCCAAAATGCTGCATCAACGGGTGTATTGAACTGTGGCGGATCTTTCCACTAACCGTAAGAGCCCTGTAACTATAGTGAAAATAGCGCTATGGCCCGCTATAACTTCAAGATATCATAGCGCCAAAACAGTTAATCTGGTTCTTAGCTGACAAGAGGGCCTCAAGCTTTAGAGCATGAGCTAATGTTAACAGTACCTAGGCTTAGCACAACTATGACAGCCCCCTTTCCACACTCTTTTTCGCCCCAGCTTAATGTTCCATCTTTATTCTTCACTCGATCCCTTCTCCTAAGCACCGTCAAACACTAAAAGGCTTTGAATATTCACTCCACCAAAGCCCCGCCGGCGCAACAGTTCTCGGCCACGATGCACAGGGAACTCGGCCACGGCCATGACGCTCATATCTTTAACAGCAACGCCAGCTTCAACTAGTAATTGCAGCACCGCACAAAGCGTTGTCCCCGTAGCGAGTACATCGTCTACCACCACCACTGACGCGCCTCTAGGGACCACATCCCGGCTCATTTCAAACCTCTCATCTTTTGGATCTTCGGATGCCAAAGATGAAATATGCGATGGCGACTTTATGACGGAAAAGGTGGGGGGTGGGAGCTTGCCAGCTTTGCGAATTGGTACCAAGGGTACATCAACTCGCACGGCTAACGCAGATCCATAGATAAAGCCTCCGGCTTCGCAACAGGCCATCACATCAACTCTAGCCCAGTCACCCGTGAAAAGATTTTGTAGCAATGACGTGCACAGGGCCAGCCCACCCGGCTGCTGGGAGATGCCGAGCACGTGGCGGAATTCGATACTCGGGCTTGGAAAGTTGGATACTGGACGTACCATACTGGCCAGTCGCTGCAAGTCCTCGCGAACGTAGGGAAACAAGAAGTCTTCGGCGAACTTTTCTGCTGCCTCGTCTCCAGTCGTATTATTATCGAATATGAGGCTAGGGCGGGAGTCCCGGGCTCTCCAATTTGAACTGCCATTATTGCTATCCTCGCTTTCCTTGTTCTCGTCGCCATCGTCATTGCCGCCGTCGCATCCACGACTGACCCACCACGTCTTTTTTCTAGCTTCGACGCGAACCTCAAGTAGTCTGCGGTCTGGCACTAAATGCGATAAGGTTGCAACAGGTGCCTCGTCTCTCATTCCTGTGATGAGTAGTACGTCCACATCCACGGCGCTGTATACTACATCCAGGAAATGTTCCTCTGGAAGCCAAGGTCGTTGCCGCACCTGATCTTGGAAGAATGCTGTCAACGCTGGCCGGTGTTGCTCCTTGTAGCTCCGGTCCCGAAGCAAGCGGCTCAGGTCGGCACCGCTGGCTGCCGCGTACTCTCGCTTGGTCACGTCACTGATGCTGACTACACGCGCTGTGAGGTTTATCTTGGTGAACACAGAGGCCCAGACTTCAGCACAGTAGTCTTTGCCAGCGCAGTGTTCGCCCGTCACGAGGATGATGAGCTTTGGCTCCGTCGACGCTTTCGGGAGCGGGCAAGTGTAAGCCAGCACATGAGACGGGTCCCATCGGCGTTTGAGACGGGCTAGACGCGGTCTGTTCGGTCCAAACGCCTTGGTAGCAAGGGCGGCATCACGAGGGTCTGGTCCGAGGTCGGCCCCGTAAACTCCGCTGCTCAAAGGCAGCAGGTGCTCAACGACCTTGTAAACCCACCTTATTGCTGCTTGAGCGGCCTCAGTCCCGTCTTGATCGCGGGGCCAGACTCCAGTTATCACGCAGGCAAAACCCGAGTCTCGACAGCCGAAAGCAGCGGCATCGGCCGCAATGTCACCGACCAATCCGCCACCTTGCAGCAGATGGAGATAGCAGAGTGGTGAAGGACGAGTCTCAACAGCTCTCACCAAGGCATCGGCGATATTCACCGCCCCGATCCCTTTTAAGAATAAACATCGCTTGAAAGATGACGTCTTGCCGCCGCTGTGACCGCCGTGCATCCTAGACATATACATACCCGTCTCAAACAAACCAACGCCGTCTACGGTTTCACAATTATCTTCCGGCCCCAAAATTGCACGTGCGGACATGATCGTAGGCGAGGGTGTCTCTAATCCGAGCTTAGTCGTGGAAGATTCGAACATGGTCACGCCAAGATGCAGTCGATCGGCGTCCCAATATAGGTACGCGTCAGCAGAACAGTTCCGGGGGAGCTCATTGGCGACGAGTCGGTCAAATTCGCTCAACCCGCGCCGTGCCTCAAGGTCATTGCTCAGCGGGAACACCCAGTTTCGAGTGATATAGGTTGGAGCTGGGTAGGACATGAATGTCACGCTGATAACGATCCCGAAGTTGGTGCCGGCGCCTTTGATTGCCCATAACAGGTCGGCTTCAGCTGCATCATCCGGACGTACAGCACCAACAGGCCGGTACTGGCTCGGCACGCGGCCAACATAGAGTACTTCGCCGGAGGCAACGCTGACCACCACAGCACCGACAATGGCGTCGCATGCGAGCCCATGCAACCGAGCCAGGTGTCCAATACCACCCTGTAGCCACAGTCCCGCGCCTACGCTTGGGCGATCCCCCAGGGGCACTGTCAGGCCCGCCGCCATAGTCTTATGGATGATATCCCCTGTCTTGCAACCGGCCTCGGCGATGACCAAGGGACCAGAATTGAAAGCCGCATTTTCTTCATCCTTCCCAGGCGCGATAATGTGTATTTGGTCAAAAGCGGCCATGTCGGCCGCGACCACGCCTGGCCAGAGACAGTGGCCGCTGTGACCACCGCCGACGACGGTCAGGCCAACCTGGTGCTTGAGAGCCCATCGAACGCAGTGCTGCACGTGCTGGATCTCTCTGGGTCGGATAACTGAGGCCGGGCGGTGGAGGCGGGCCTCCCGGTTTTTGACTGTCTTACCCTCCTTGATGGGCAAATGCGCTGTTAATTCCGATAACGCGGTCGCATGTCGAGTAAAAGCCACCATGACGTTGGCCGAACTGAACAATAGATGGCCTGGGTGAGCTTCCTCCCGGCGGCCTAAGGCGCGGCACAACTTACGCCACTCTATTCTGATAGCTTTGTTCGCGTCCACGTCTTGCATGGCGATCCCCGTGATGAAAGCAGCAAACCGGTCTATCGTCTCATCTTCGTCTGCCACGCTAACAACGCCGGTAGGGAAAAAAGCCGTTCGATGACACACCAAGCCAGCTAAATCCATGGTCCTGTCGCGATGGAAGACTATCACCATTCCTCCTTCTAGGCGCTCATCAAGCAATGCCAATGCCCGTTCGATGAATTTATGTTCGGGCTTCATGCCGTACATGCTATGGCAAAAGAGAATGACGTCGTATTTTCCGTCCCCGACATTCGTGTCAGTACCGGTACCATCACGCCCTGTGGGGCTATCTAGATTGAATGAGGCTCGACGGATGTCGGGCGGGCTTTCCAGACAGGGCAACGGTGACCCCGACATCCCGGTAGACCCAAGCCATTCCTCCAAGCGCGTAGCATGCAAGCTGTTGGGCTCAAACGCAGCGTATCTCCTAATCTTCCGTCTCAAGTGGCTGGGTAGATGTCCAAGTATGCTCTTCGGGCCAGGTCCGACTTCTAGCACGGAGATATAGTTACGCGAGTTGGAGAGTTGAACTAGCAACTGAGACAATTGAGGAATGATAAATTTTTGGTACGTCACCCATTCTGAGCCTTGCAATAAAATGTTGAAACCATCGCTATATTGTACGTCGGATAACGGCTTCTTCGTGGATGACACTGTTGCCGTTGCCGTGGCTTTGTCCCTGAGGGACTGCTTTAGGGAGTCGAGAGTGGTGAGGCCAGTTTGGCCTGGGCGTGCCGTTGGTACGGGATTCATAGCGATGTATGGGCAAAGAGGCGGGAACAAGCTTGAATTCAATCCACCCACTGATCCTCACATACGTATAACAGACATGATGAATCAACATCTGTGGGATATTTGTACTAATTCAATGTAGTCTCGTATGCGGCTTGGCTTTTTTTTTCTAACTCCTAGATTGACTTCCACTGTGACGTGGTTGCTCTCGGCAGCCTGCATGATTGCTGTTGTTCCTTCCGGTCAATCTTCAGCAAGCTTATCAAGCTTTGTGTAACCGTCAATGTCCCTGCCTTCTGTACTCCTCTCTTAACCATGCTCATGTGCGTACACTCCATTACCACCCCGCGCCAAGCGGATGCAATATCTCGTCTATCGCTTCTGCGACCTGCTTCGTCGGGCGTTCTTGCACTTGTAATCTGCGCGCGCAAACCTCGGCGATCCGCGCCAGCTTTGACAACCCAAGCACCCGACCATTTGGAATGTACCCAATATGTATCTTATTTTTCTGATGTGTTAGTAGTGATACAGCTTATGATAAATGCGGGTGTTGGATGGACAAGGTTTATCGATTTGTTTAATAAAGGTGTTGTACAGCGTTGTGGTAGACTTGTATTGATTGATATAAGTGGAAGATCTAGGACAGGCCACAAGCTTATGCGTCTACCTACCTGTCAGCCAGTGGATCGCAATTCGGACAGCTATGAATGACAGTGTCCTAATTGTATGTCTATGTAACTAGGTAGGCAGCCCGTTTGAAGGAGTTTGGTGAACATAACGCCCTAAATAAACACCCGTTCAACACTTCCGGCGGTAAAATATAAGTTACTTCTGCGTTTAACACCTGTTCAGTATGACATTCCAGCTCCGATCCTTCGAAAATATCTAGAGCCGAGGATTATTATGAGCGCGACGGTGATTATCTTTTATAAGGCGCTAATACTCACCTGCCCATGTGTATTGGTGATCCAAGTATTACCACCAGCATATGTAGTCGACTGACAATTGATTAAAACTTCAACGGCATTACTATAGGTATAGAGTCAACCATACATCGTTCCTAGTGAATATTATGGAAAACTTACTCAGCTACAATGAAGCAATCGGTGTGCAATTCGTTGCTAGAATCGTTGCACAAAAAGATGCCCGCGCCGGCATTACAGCTGCTAACAGTACATCCGCCTGCTCCCGGACTTCCTGGAGGCGCAGAACAATCACCATTGGCGATGCTGTACAGATATCTAATTCCCGCGCCAATTGACTCGGCGTTGACGTCGTTCCCGTAGGCGCAAGTCCAGTCCTAGCAGAGAGGTGTGTATTAGAAATAAAACCGAAAAAGGCTTTCGGGCGGAGTTAGAAGAATAGCTTGTCATACGTCGGATGTTGTGGCTCGTTTCGTAATAGGCTCCAAATTCCTGCTCTTCACCATAGAATTGCTGCTATTCAAACCTAGCTCGTTGTCGTAGTTAGGGTTCATTTCAATGATCCCCGTGTAAATCTCCTGTAATCAGAGGCGTGTTAAGTTCCAGCGTAGATGAGCCGCCTTACTTGAAGAATAGAAGCTTACCTCCGCGGTGCCTGTGATAGACACCGTAGCCTCTCTAGGTCTGACCTGGCCCGTCCATGTTATTTTAGACGCAGCTAAATCTGAAAATGTGCGACCAGAGTTCTCAGATGGCAATGCCTATGTAGTCTTTGAATTAGTAAGACGCGTGCAACAGAAAAGTGTTGTCATGATGAGCGTACCGCCGAGGTTATGGCTCCCGCGAGAGCGCAGACAGACGTCGAGACCAACTTCATATTGAACTATATGATCCTAACTCGTCTTGCTGCAACCTACATATCAACCTCTAAATACCCAGGTAAACATTGATTGACACGAAAATTTGATATTATATAACACAGGCGCGATGTGCCTACTAGTTGCGATACTACCATCCCTAATGAAGACAATGTCGCTCAACCCGTGTCCTTTCTATTCAACCACTTAGTTCGAATAGGCAGGTGTTATCATGCAAGATCCAAGCAGACATTTCTGACTTGTTGTCGGCGAGATTTTGGTTGCTTACAAGACTCAAATAAGGCCTATTGCGACCGCCAAGCCACCCCCTCCATCACTTCGAAAATGCCGTAATTCGACTACTCTCTGGTAGATTAGACGGTACATAACTCTGCCATTAGTGGTATATTATATATATCTCCACAACGCGCCGAATATGAACATGTAACGTGGTAACCAACATCTATTGGAGCCTTGATACTGGCAAGCACTGTGCATTTACCGAGTACCTTAATAGTCTAGGAGGTAGGTGTGTTCTCCGCAGGACTAATTGATCTTACGCCGTATCCAAAGCACCTAGAGGATTGAAGTTTCAGAAGAATAAGCTTAAATTACCTACCGTCTAGGTGATCCCAAGTCAGCAGTAGTCTATATCGAGTGGACTAAAAGTTCAAAATACGACAGCGATACACTGCCATATACTATTATTAGCATAGTATTTGTTACAGGAACTACGCCTACATAGTACCCCTCGGAGATTGGTATATGGTACAACTAGTAAGCCCTATAAAAGCTAACTGTGGCACATTGCGGCACAGCGCTGGCTAGCGAAATGTTCTGACACCGCTGCGAGCCGACAGATCCGGCAGGGGAAAGTCGAAAGATGATCCGACCAATACGACTAGCCCTACGTATTAGATAGTGCGTGGAGATATCGGAGTTACTAGAATAGGAAAGGTTTCCAAGAATAAGTCCTGTAGATCTTCTGCGTAACAGTATTCATAAGTCCAAAGAACTTTGGAATGTTGGGCATTTTTCGACCGTTGTCAGGGCTGTTCAACGTGGGAATACCCTTTGACATAATGAACTTGGAGTATCAAGTTGGTATCTAGTAGCATGCGACTGCCCTAAGTTAGTCTGACGACCGGATGGTGCCCTCACCTGAATTCCTATCTCCTCCGCCTAGGTCATGGCATGGTTACATATCACATAATCTGACGAGGTCCATGTGCAGTCCCCGCCGGGTTCAAGCTAATATGTCAGGTAACAGCAGTCAGCTGGGCTGTGTCTAGCGGATCTATCAGATTGACATGTCTCATATATCCTGTATAAGTTGCAGCATGTATATGCTCAACTCCGCATATTGCCGTGAGTATTGCTCACAGTAGTCTATGAGAGCCACAATGTTGTTGTCGACATTGTCAGCGTTGCTACTGGCTTTACTAGCCTCTATTGTTCGAGCCCAGTACCCGGACCCAGGTGCATGCGCTGGTGACTGCTTCACTCATGATCCAGCTGTCGTTAAGCGCGCAGATGGCAAATACTTCCGATTCTCGACCCTAGACCTAATCGGCATTTGGACGGCGGATAGTCTATCGGGACCATGGACACGGAGCGGTAGTGTGATACATGGCGCCAGCGTCATTAATATGCCGGGAAACGACGTGGTGAGTACCGGTAACCCGCCAATTCTTTCTATAGTTAGATTTGAGACCTTCTGCCGAAACATCCCAGGAACAGCACATGCTGACTTTAGAATGCTACATAGCTCTGGGCCCCTGATGTAGTATATATCCGTGGTATTTACTACTGCTTCTACTCCGTATCGACCTCTGGGAGCCATGTTTCTGCTATCGGCTACGCCACCTCGACCACTTTGGAGTCGGGATCTTGGACAGACCAGGGAATCGTGGTTACTTCGACCGACAGCAGCCCCTACAATGCCATCGACTCTAACGTCGTCAATGGTACCGGACCAAACGAGTGGTATATACAGTGGGGCTCCTATTGGAACAACATCTACCAGGCGCGGGTTGCCATCAACGGCGAGTATGTCTTCAGGTCAGGAAACGAGCACCAGATCGGCTATGAGCCTTCAGGAAATCATAAGATGGAGGGAGCTTTCATCTACAAGCATGACAACTTCTGGTACCTGTTTCTGAGCAGGGGTATCTGCTGCACGTACCACCCAGACACAGACCCAATCGATCAGGTCTACCATATCACGGTCTGCCGAAGCAGTGATCCTGCTGGCCCGTATGTGGACAAGAGTGGTACCGCCTGCACTAATGGTGGAGGCACTACCGTACTCGCCAGCCACGGGAATATCTATGCCCCTGGAGGACAGGGGGTCTTTCATGATGACGCACACGGTGATGTTCTATACTATCATTATTGTAGGTTATTACAAGCTCATCCATAGGGAAGTTTGGTATTCTTGGCTAACTGATTCGAAAGTGGATCTCAATGTAGGAGTGGATTATTCCCAGGCGAAATTCGGCTGGAACGTTCTGCAATGGGTTGATGGGTGGCCCACGATATAATCTGCAAAAGAAGCACAAGCCTACTATAACTGGGAATGCATCTATTATAAATAGATGGCGTACTTAATTTAACTTAAGTAAATCTAAATAGGTACACATTGAGACTACAGCGACAGACCTTGAAACACTTGAGAACTTTTCGCGCCAAGACTCAGGGTTAGGGTTAGGCATGCGGCTAATTTCAGAAGTTACGCCGAGCTTTTTCGACGATGAGTACTGGACCTCATTCTAAACCTTTCACGATTCTTCTGGGATCTCCATTTTCGTGGTGAAAGCTGCAGTCTAGATTCATGTGTTGCCTAAAATTAGAAGTTGATCAGATTTGCTTGAGTGAATGCGGGATACTGGCTAGAATGTGAACAAAACGGAAATTGCGTAACCCTAACCCTAACCCTGCCTGCTGAGTGTATCTCCCAAGGTAAGTTGTGCACAGGTTGATAGTCTACCTACCTAGGTAGTAAGCATTCGGTAACTTCTAGCTGCTAGCTAATATTTAGGGGGTTGATATGTAGCAATGACTACGGAAGTACCTCTAACGCCTATTCCCTTGTAATTCACCATTTACATACAGCACCTTTGTGGGCCCACTTTTATACCCCTGACGGCGTGACGTTTAAGAAAAGGGGAATACAGGGTGTCATCACAACATCTAGGTCGCTCAAGAAATGTTAGCACAAGCCAGCTCTCTCTGTAATTCCAATTTAATAAAAGCATAATTGTATAGCTCCTTTGTGGCTGACCCTCGAGTCACTTTTCACACATTACCGAACATGTCCATGCACTTCCGCGACTGACTGCGCATATTCGGTCTCCACTAGTACGCCAAGTCCCCAATCCAATAAACTTGCCATCGATAACATGGTACGTTCCCACCAGAGCATATCGCAACCTCTCGCCTGATGAATGTAGTATCAAATCGTACAAGCGAGGTACAATCCGATGTTGTACAACATAAGAACTTCCTAAAGCTAGCCCCGGTGATCGCAGTGGTTCTAGAGCAGACATCCATTCATCGGGACTCATATCGTCTCCGAATACAATTCCGGCGCCCTTTCCACTTCGTATTGGTTTTATAACGTAACCATCCTTCAACCTTGGAGAAAGTTTAGATGCCTGGAGAAGCTGACCCAATTCTTGAGAATTTGGAAGTATGGTGCCAACAATTCCTTCGTCGAGTGCATGTGCCTGAGCTGGGGTCAACAGCCCACGGGTTACCAAAGACGGAAGCTCCTGCTTCACAATACCGAGCATGCGTTTGTCGTGGACTAGCAAGATAGTTCGCATGTCGTTGAAGCATCGGAGGCTAATCTGACGCAGCATCTCTGGTTTTAAAGCTGATAACTCCCGCTGGTGAAGCTCTAGACCGACTTGGTGGATCTCTTCCACGATTTCCCCTTCGCTGGTGGTTAGAAGAGGAGACCCGATGGAACGCACATCACCATTAGCCTCCACGAGGCAACAGAGCCGATATGATTCGTCGCTTTGAGGATTAGGCAGTAATCTGAGGTCCGAAGGGCTTATTATCCGTGGCGTGACACCTAAGCGACGCTGAACAGCGTCTATGAACATAAAGATATCTACACCTATTTCTTCGCCTTTGAGAAGATGCAGCGGAACGTTAGGTTTGAAGAGACTGAGTAGGCCATCAATGAGCTGCCTACGGTTAGAATCTGAGTCATTGATGGTGTATGGATGGACTTTAGCATCACCTTTTCAGCATCTGTTCCGCTCACCAGCCCACTGGCTCCTAGACCCATATCCTCTAGAGCCTTATGCCCGCATGCCCCATGCATGTATAGGTTGAATGAGAAGCGGGCATTGATTTCCATGATTCGAAAGTTCTCTACTGCTTTACCGGCACTACTCCTATGTTCCTCAACTAGGAAATCTGGCCTCCATGAGCCTCGGCATGCCGAATATTTCTGTGCCCTGCCATGCGTAACTTGACCTTCCAACCACTAGCTCATCTGTCAGAGCGAATTCGGGACCGGGAGTAATATCATGGGGAAGTGTTGCACATACTTGTAAAAGGCCTTCCTCTTCCTTCTCTAAAGGCATGCGCTTAGGAAATTGCGCTTCGACGTCAGTCCACCATCGCTCAACTATGTCGGTAATGGCAGCAACTAATGACTCTTGTAATCTCGCTAATTGTTGCTGATGGTGCTCGCCGATAAGGATTGGCCTAGGGCAGGCGACGCGATAGGTGCCTCTAGACCATAAGTGAGAAGGGCATATAGACAAGAGGTTGGCCTGATATTCGTCGTTTTCCTGTGCATAGACATGTCCCTTGGCAGTGTAGAGAGCCACGGGTTCATAGCCATTGGGCCCGACCCCGAATTGGATCTGTTGTAAGTTGGGAAAGGTTAAAGTCTCCATCAGAAATATGTTTTACTATTCGTGGGAATAATAACACTAGAAATAGAGATGATCAGAATGATAAACGGAGCGCCGTTTCTGGTTATTAGTACCAAAGGCTCACCCAGAGCTGTCTCACAATACACAAAGGGCCCCTGCTTCAGTGTGTGGTAACATATGCCGCTGACCGCACCCCAGATACCCATACCCTTATCCGTGGACGTTGATCAAATTACTTGTGAGACATATGCGGCTACTGGCTTGGTTACGTCAATGTTGCGCCGGCTGTCGCCATTTCAGACGACGGATTACCAAATCTGTAGATGCTGTACAACAGACTCCATTGAATACTGCAATGTTTCAGGGCTCTGACGTTGGATATATAAGGTTGAAAATGTCTAGAATGTGCGACCTGGTTCAGGGATAAGAAATATGATCAATATCCTACCTAAGAAGTAGGCTATTATGACAACGTTAAACTCGAACTACAACCCCTATTGATATTCACTCAGCGCTATTCATAATGCACCGACTAATAGCGCGCCCTTTCCCCAAAACCTACAGCACATCCGTTCCTCCATCAGGATCTTTGAGACTTGGTTCAAGTGTCTTGCCGTTATACGGTTACTTTCACTATGGAACCCGCTCTATTGTCACGAAAGCTTTGAAAGGCACTGTGCCTAACCTGCAGGCACCGGCTCTCAGTTCTGCGAAACAGTCAAATCACGTCCGTGAAGTATCTGAACGGTTGAAGCAAAGCGGTATTCTCAAAATCAGTCTCGGATTTCCAGACAATGATAGTCAATATCTAGAGAGATTGCTCCTCAGTCTCAATCAGCACCATGGTCACCAACTACCCATCACGCATAGTGCAACCCGGGGATGGTTCTGGGATATTCGACCAACTGCCACAAAATTTCAAACCGCCAATCACCAAGCACGATCAGAGACGATGACAAACTTTCCTTGGCATACGGACTGTAGCTATGAGGATCCACCACCACGATATTTCGCTCTCCAAGTGCTCCAGCACGATCGATACGGAGGTGGAACCCTGTCGATCTTGAGCGTTGAACGTCTAGTTAAACTACTCTCTCCAGCTTCGCAGACCGCTCTCATGTGCCCCGAATACAGAATTACTACCCCTCCAGAGTTCACTAAAAATTCCACTCCTCAGTCTATTATAGGCAGTCTCCTCATGAGTGATGAGGACGGTGAAGCTGGCTTTCTCCGGTTTAGGGAGGATATCCTGACACCTTTGAGCGAGCAAGCAACTCAAGCGCTCAATGAACTCAAGAATGTATTAGGGGACACTGAAGTTTTATCGCGCTTGACTTTGAACTTGACCTCGGAGGACCTACCGGAGGGAAGCGTCATTCTCGTTGACAATCGCCGGTGGTTGCATGCTCGAACTGACGTCAAGGATCCGGAGCGGCACCTGCGGCGGGTACGGTGGGATGCAGTCCCATTTCAGAGTGTTCTCATTTAGTTATGATACCTATCATCTAGAATTATAATGGACTTATCAATCGCGAAAATTTGCTCATTCTTTTCTATGGGACCCATGGTCATATCAACTACAGAACCATAAAATAGCACTGTGAAACATCATAGGTGATAGCACAGCGAGTACGTTTCTAGACTATGTATATTCCAATGCTTTTCAATTCCACTGCGTTCATTGCGAAGATTACTTGGACTTAGATCGTGTTCTACAAGATCTCAACTACCTACAACTCAAACTTGCCTCCTATCTAACACGTATGCGAGTCCACGTAATAGACGAAGATGGAAAAGATTATCGTGAAACTGTAATCTTCTCAGCAGCATGCGCCATTCCGTGTATTCAAATCTCATACATGCCTCTTGGTAGATAGTTTCTTCTTTAGGTCTTTCAGCTAGCCAGAATCCAACCCGCATGAGAAAGCATACTAGCGTATTTTCGCGTTACTCACCGACTGCACACGTAGTTGACCTCCTGTCGCGGGTTACCAGGGGATGCCGGGTCCGGTGCATCAGCCAGCGGGCGGTTACATAACTGTGGCGCAGAGAGTAACCAGCTGTAGCGACTCGAGCTACACACAATACCTTTCGGCAGACGAAACCGGCTAGGATACGACACGAGTGGGCCAATCAAAATGCCAAATGCAGAATATGCTTCTTCAAATTCAGGAGATGCAGAAATTATCGGGTCGACCATGTCTCGGGTCACTAAGACATGGCTCTAATAGTAATATGATATTGTGGCGTCGTTGCAACGGATTGAACGACCGCGCGGCATACAGCAATGGTACTCTAAGGTTCCCGGCAACACGGCATAACCCCCACAAGATTATCAAACGCCGCTTTGGGCGCATCGGCTCGAGGCAAGACAATATCTAACCACCGGGGGCACGTGGGTGCTGTTTGTCAAGTCTTTCGACAATCATCCTTAATACGTACCCTCCACATGTCTGGGTGTGTAGCCGTTGGCTAGAATATGCGCACATTGAGTGAAAACTGCAGTAAGTAAATTGGCATAATTTGAGTCATATAAAGAAAATTCGGACACCACCACATTCATCTGGATCGGAAGTGATCCTGGATATCCATGAAATACACTTACTACCTTATGCTTCAACGATACAAGCCCCTAAATTAGCCCCTTAACCGCTCACCGCATCATGGGTTCCATGGCATTCCCTGAAGCGTGGAAGGTTGGGCAGGGAACAGGTGATTTCGAACAGGGGTCTGGGCTTCCTAGGTCGGGCTACATCATGTGATTAATCAAGGATGGGGATTCATCGAGGCAATATTATAGCAAACCTATGCGCACTCATTAGTATCGATGGAGTTTTCTTGCATTTGGGAGTTTCAATCTCAATGCTTGGTTTTCATAAGTTCTGGTCGACTAGATCTTGTATCATCAATGTGATGTACATGTTGATGGATCATTCAACGTGCCTATTTTCAGGAGCTTCGAGAAACGAGGTAGGTATTCATATGGACCATGTATGATTAAAAGTTCGCTGCTAGCGCTAATTACGATCGCTGTGTCTATGTCATATCCATAAAGTCATAACTCTTCAATAATCCTTATCCCAGGGGATACAACAGTCTCAACCCACTCAGACGCGCTGTAACAAAGGTGTGCTTTCTGAAGGCCCATCCTCAGGTACGTCTTCGCCCTCGGCTTGCTCGCCCTTAGCAGCTTCGCTCTCAACATTCTCTCCATCGGGGTCATCAAGTGCTTCTTCCTTTGCCGGCAATTTTAGGAATTTACCACCAGCGACTTTCCTTACGATCCAGGTGCCTTCCTCTTGGGCTGATTTGAAAAACGTTTGATTTTC
The DNA here is from genome assembly GCA_023628415.1 of Hypoxylon sp. PDH2405. Taxonomy (NCBI): domain Eukaryota; kingdom Fungi; phylum Ascomycota; class Sordariomycetes; order Xylariales; family Hypoxylaceae; genus Hypoxylon; species Hypoxylon sp. PDH2405. The sequence continues at coordinate 86,703 of JAMAKT010000045.1, forward strand.
TTCAAAGCTTCTGCGCCCTGTCTCGGGCGAGAAGAGACAGGTCAATACTCCAGCAATCAGATTGGTGGCGGCGAATACCAAGAACAGCCAGTGCTTCAGATTGTTGAACCCAATAGGGGTAAGCAAGGTGACAGTGAAGTTTGCGATGCCCCATACGATAACGCTGATAGCGCTGCCTTTTGCGCGAGCCCCGTTGGGATATATCTCAGTCGGAATCAACCACACAGTCGTCAACCAGGATACTCCGAAAATGGCCGTTGACGCATAGAGAACGAACGATCCAGAGATATCCACCCACGAGAAAGATTTTTCAGAGTGATCCACGGGCATGCTACCCAAGTAAGTTAAGACACAGTAGCAAATTACCAGGCCCAAGGAACCCCAAAGCATCAACCGTCTTCGACCGTAAACGTCGATCTTCGCCCAAGCAAGCCACATAAAGGCGAAATAAATTATATAGTTAGCCAAAGTAACTGTCTCTGCTTCCGACACGCACAATCCTAGAAGTTCAAATATTTGAGGACCATACACCGAGACTGCCCCATAGCCTGTCAAAGCTTGGTTGAACTGGCCCATTATCGTGATCATGGTTGCATGAGATTGACTGCCCCATACCATGTCGGAGTACCCAATTTCTTGGTCGGCTTCCTCGTTTTGAGCATTATGAAGTTCCTCGAGCTTAGCTCCGGCCTGTGGTTCATCGAAGAGGCCTGCAAGAGCCTTGCTCGCGTCATCTAACCTCTGCTTGCTGACTAGCCAGCGTGGTGATTCTGGCAACCTTCTAATTATGCAGAATAACATTACGGGGAAAATCTGCATGCAGATGATCGGAGTTCTCCAAGCCCACTGATCATCGTTTCCGAGCGCCCTAGTAAGACAATAGTTGAGAAAAAATGCGAATAGTAGCCCGAAGATATTCGCCTGAAACTCTTTTGCTACTACAAGCGTAGTCCATTAGCAACCATTAAGGAGGTTTCTGGTGGTCCCTATTCATCTACAATCCCGTAGTCCCGGAAGCGCATTATAAAGCCGTATTCCCGCAGTAAGGGTAGGAAGGAGGGCGAATGCTATTGAAATATACTTACGAGCAGTACCACGAGCGTCATCCTTAGAGAGCTCCGAGCTGTATATGGGAACGATAGCGTCAATGCCGCCAATGCCAAGCCCCAACACGACACGTCCAGTAAACATGAGAGCAAGCGAGCCTCCATTCCACGTACTGTCCGAGCCCCAAGGATATATTCCAGGAATGAACATAAGAAGATTCCCAATCACGCTGGTGACAAGACATGCAGTGATTGACACTTTGCGTCCCCTTCTGTCGGCCAAAGCCGAAGCCAAAATAGCGCCAATCATGCACCCGAGATAGTAAACAGAGACAATAAAACCAACAAACGGGGAGTCTTCGTCAATATCCATGGTGCGGAGGTAGGACTTGTTTGTATTGACCATGGACATCATGCCCTGGTCATATCCGTACAGAGCGATGGCTAAACTTGAGAAAGTGACCACAATTCTCTCCTTCGACCTCCACCGTGCCAGCAGACGCAAAAGACAGGAGACCGGTCGGCCGAGATGAGTCCAGAAGGAAGGCATACTGAGTACTATACTGAGGTTGTCGACGGTTTCCGATCATAACCTCTCATACAAATAAATGCAGTTATTCGATTGGAAGTGATTGTCTCAGGCTCTGAAATCGGAGTAGAAATTTAAATGGAATGCGGAATAATACCACAAGTATCTAAGGTATGCAGAACGAGAGTGAATATAGTGAGAGAACGAGTATACATCTAATAACACAATATAGCGATAGACTTAATCATAGCTTTCGATGTCAAGAATTCGATGCTGGTGGGAGATAAAACGAGAAGTTTGAGAAACCGGCCAAATCCACCTTGGGGTAGACTGGAGGGTCACCCATGGCCAAGTTGGCAGGTCTCACGCAGTGCCATCTCTGCATTCCCACCTACTTATTCAAGCGATCAACCACAGATCGTAGCTGCTTGAGTTTCGCACATTGCGTATGTGGTGCTCATCAATCGTTGGAATTGAGCAGTCACGGGCATGATTTTCGTTGATTGTGCTGAACCTCGACCCATGACATCATACCGATACGTACCCCTTCCCGATTATGTCTTCTTTAGGATTTTGATTGGCCAATTGGGTATAGCACTAACGTACTATCTTATCTCATCTTATCTTCGAGTGGCCGACCCACACAGTATATCTAGACTTTAAAATACAGTACTTTCACCAGTTTACCCATATATAAACCACTGAAATCTTAAGTATCGATGGTAGGACTAGCCAATCTTAGCCATTCTCTTAGTAAAATATCTGATATCTTCACCGATATATCCCACAGAGGACTGCTGTGCCAGGGGAGGTGACCCATCCTAGCTCTCGAAATCATAAAAATACTGAATATCCCACTTCTCTAAGAGCAGAACTCCTTTCTAAGCCCTGGTATGTCTCTATCTTCATATAACTATCAGTTCTTGCCTCTTTGGAAAATCAAAGACGTTTTCTCTGCGTCGTGTGCCTTCCAGGTGGAATCGTGCCCTTCTTCGAACTTACCTACTGGCCCGTGAACGTGTACATCAGGCAGCCAACCTGTCTCTTACCACCCACGCCACCGTTGTCACCTGTATTGTAGCATTAGCAATTGTCTCTTCGCTACGCCGCGTATGCACTCTATGCGCTCAGGTCAATACTTACACTGTGAATAATTATCAACCATGATCGAGTAAGCCGTCATTCCTCCGCTCGATTCTCCAAGGGGCTGCTTGAAATTCTGGGTGCTGACACTGGTGACGCATCCAGGCACCCAAGTGACCGAGTAACTATACGATGCCCCACCCGCTAAGCCCTTCCATACTTGTTCGTATGATAACGAATTCTGACCCATATTCGGTCCCTTACTGGGCCCATTCAAGTCTTGGAAGTCTTTCGCGTGATCACTTTGAACCCCAGGGTTAATAGACCCGTGAGGACCGATTGTTTTCTCCTCGTGGCACTCAATAGGACCCGCTTCTAGGGGTGCGATTGTGGTGGGTGCCGGCGCCGGTGGCTGCGTCTCGCTAGAAGTTGAAATCGATGTTTCCGAGGTGGTGGGGCTTGTTGGAGAGGCCGATACAGTTGAGGTAGTCAAAGTAGTGGAGGTGCTGGAAGTGCTAGAAGTACTCGAAGTGGTCGAAGTACTCGACGTACTTGAAACTTGGCCGGTGGAAGTGGAAGCATTTGAACTTCCTATCGATGATACCGTAGCGGAATATTCTTGAGTTGTTGGACCAGAGGATAGAGTAGAAGACGGAGTAGAAGACGGAGTAGAAGATGGCGTAGAAGATGGCGAAGTTAGACTAGACGATGAGGCAGTTATGGTGGAGGATGCTGAAGATGCGGACAATATTGTGTTTGAAGATGACCTTTGAGTGGAAGCCGAAGAAGATTGCGTTTCTGAAGCTGTTGACGATGGAGAGCCAGAGCTCGGTGGTGGCAAAGAGCACACGTCTCCATCCTTTATAGAAATATCGGAGGCATTATAAAAGGAATTCTGGATTACTTCCGCGCCCTCAGGATTACTAGAAACCTGAAACTCTCCCAGAGCCCTCCAGCTTGCCTGCTGATTAGGCTGCAACTCATGGCCCTCAAACCAGACTCTCCACGATGCCATGCTCGAGCAGTCTTTGGCTGGCTGGTACTGTACCAAGGCCTTCCCTCTGTTGGAGTTGAAATCTCCTGATTACGGAATATTAGCACTTGACTTAACGGAGAATATTGAAAAGACCAGCTGTGGTAGGCTACATACTATCTTTACGATTAACACCGTCCATCCTGGGGGCATATGGTACCACTTCGAATGGCACATTGGAACCAAATATTGTTAAGATGCTCCAATGGATCAGGCCAACAAATGACGCAGGCATATTCTCACCCATTGGGTCATCATACGCAAGTGGAAGCCCAACCGGAAATTCATTGCTATAACGATGAATCAGTAAGCAACCCATCGAAAAACGTTCCACGATTTTCTATCTTGGAACTGCGGCTGTTGAAACAGATCAAAACGGTGGGATAATCGAGAAATCACACACTTATAGTTGGGCATCCAAGGCACAGTCTCGCGGGCGTAGGGCGTCAAGAGAAATATGTGTGGGTCCGCATCAGGACTCAGGAGATTGGACGTTGGTTCCTTGGAGTTGGGGTCTTTGCTGACCATTTCTTCTAAACCAAAGAGGTTTTCTTCATTATGTCCATGGTGAATGGCCTTAATAACTGTTTGTTGGAACGTTGCAAGCTGCATTTCCTTGGTCGGTGGCGGTATGATACTCGGGTCGGCCAAGAAGCTTGGGATTTCCCACTAGAGCATCTAGTGTTAGAATACCGCTTCTCAATATCCTCGCAGCCGACAAGAGATATTAACGCGAAAGGGGAGGAATCGAGTAATACATAGGAAGAGAAGCGCATGATTCAAGTACTACTCACCATATGATTGACCCAAGCACCACGCTTTGATACGGCAATCAAGCTGCTACAACCGTAAAGTCCGCTTATTCCAATCGAGCCAGTGACGCCTGCGAATGGGATATAGCTAGATGAGGTATCAGTAAGCCCGAGAGGAACACCTATATTATGGAAATCTGCATTGTCGTAGGCAGTGGCCACCTCGCCAGCCATAAACTCCTGATTATTTCCGCCATAGTTCTCAGGCCCAGCCCAGGTGTTAGGTGGCGGATCCGAAAGTCGTCGCGGACGTCTTTTAGAAAGCTCTTTCTCTGCTTGACAATTCGCGCCGTCGCAATCCCCGAACTTACAGTAGAGCGTTGGTTGCGATCCAAGGGTCGTCGTCGTCGTAGTCTCAACCGTAGAACCAATAACGCTACATCCAGTGACTGTGCTATAGACTTGGGTAGTACACTCTTGTCGCCGCTGATTTGCTGATGAGGACGCTGTAACAGTGCATATGACGCTTTCCCATGTCTTTGTAATAGTACTCGTACAGGAAGATGATGACGATGATGGTGATGGTGTTAAACTTGCCGTGGTCAGCTCATATTCTTCGCCTTGTTTGTCGAGGTTAATGCTGATATCTTTCAAGGTTTCCGTTAGTAAGTCTACAACGGGGATAGGGGGTTTATCCTCCTTGACCGTGTCGACCAGGTTATTAAGGACATCGACTGCGCAGCCGATGAGATCCACAGCATTGTTTAGTAGACCAGCAATATCCGAAATTAAGCTTCTCTTTGTCAAAGAAGTCCGCTGACATTCTGGCCTGGGCGTGGGTTTGATAGAGAATTGACCAAGGAGTGCCACAAAGCTGTCACGGGTCTTTTCAACGTCATCGACATAGTCTTGCTTATGATTCTCGTCCTGGAGTGACTGTCTGTTCTGCCAAAGGAAGAAAAGAATTGGGGCCTCTAGGATAGCCTCATATGTTTCCTGGGGGCTACTCGTCAAGGTTTTAGTAGGAACAATAATGGTCGGCAGATTTGTGGATGATGATTGACTGTTAGTGACTGAGTCGGTGTTTGAACTAATAGAATATCCAGTTGATCCTGTTGATTCGGTGGTAGTTGGACTAATCGAGGAATTACTAGTAGATCCAGTAGCAGATCCATTAGTAGTTGAACTCCTAGTTAAACTGGTTGAGGAACCGGTAGTCAAGCTAATCGGGAGACCAGAAGTTAGATTAGTCGAGGAACTGTAGGTCGATGTGGATAATGATCCAACGGATGATACTGGCGAGCCAGCAGACGGCACTACGATCGGGTTAAGAGTTGAGTTACTAATCGAGATAGTAGACGAATGGCCACCGGCAGGAATCGTCGAGTTAAAAAATGAGCTAGTCGATAATACTATAGTCGAAATAGGCGTTTCGGTGTACTTGGTTGTTGTTGAATTAGTCAATACAGTAGTCTCCGTAGCAGATACTACCGTGCCGGGATTAGTCCCGCGCATGCCAGTGTTGGAAAAGGTCTTTGTGATAGTGACAGTTGAGTTCGTGAATTTCGGCGGCATCCATGTTCCTGTTCCTGTCCCTGTCCCAATGATGGAACTAGTAGCCAGATTTGCTGAAGATGAAGTAGAATTTAGAAAAGGGGCTATAGCTCTATCACGCAAATTTTTCTGGGGGTCCCTCGAGACTGTCGCAAATGAAAGCGCATTGAAAGACAATATAACGAGGGCTGCAAACCCTGTTGGCTTGGGCGCATGATGTCCAGAATATAAATTCAATTACTAGCTGAAGAAGTCTAATGGAAATCATAGAAATACACGAAAAGAATAACATTGATAAAATGAGGCCACTCGGAATTATATATACAAGCATCTACGCTCTAGTATATTGGCCAGGAGGAGTTGATGCCACCAAAATAACGTTTGACACAGAGCCAACATACTGTCATCATCGAAAGCAGACGCTATTCCGGAAAGATTGGGATAAAGATTAGGACGGAAAGGATATCAAGAAGGCTGAGCTGAGGGATGAGAGGGCTGTACAACGCGGCGGTTATCGAGAGCTAGGTAGCGTAAGGTAGACAAATGACATGACGTTCGAAAATAGTTAATGTTTCTGCATATTTATTGACCTGCATGGATTAGTATTTACCGTCTGCATAGGTATCCAACTACCATTGTAAGGATAATCCTGTACCTGCTAACAAATTCCCTAGTAATCGTGTCTTACCCCTTTCCCAGAAGTAAAAGTTAGTCACGCCTGATGAGAACAACGTACGCAAGGGCCTCACTGCAGTAGATGAGAGAGTTACGTTAATCGAGTGTGGTTATGAATGTCACGCATATAATGAGAGAGTACGCGAGCTACGATCTAAAACTTTAAGATACGTGTTAGCCACTGGGGGTAATCGAACCAATTCCCTTGCAAGGTAACGAGTTACAAGAAATATCTAGCTCAAAAGCGTTGGTTACCATTGCCAGGGGCTTGCATGTTGCTGACCGGTCCAGCTCAGCTAGTGGCCAAGCCGGACGTGAGGGATAGCCTGCTGTTATTGTTTGAAGAACATCTGAATCCTACCTAGGCATGCACCTCGAGGGGAAGGCTGAGAATGTCAAACCTTCACCACTAGATTTATGCAACCTTTAAGTAAAAATAGTAATAACAGATAAGTACACGGGGTAAGACAATCGCTCCCTTACCCTACGATGAAGTAATTAATGTACCTAGAGGTACCTAATAAGATGATTGATTTCGGCCGAATGCGACAAGTAATATTGTTATTTATAAATTTAGTCACATTCAAAGTATCCTACGCCAAAGGTTGAGTCGGGTACTAGATAACTAGGTAGGTACTTTTGTCCCGGTCTCATTTCAAATTGATGGTCCTAACGTGATATCGTCCCCCTTCTAGATCGGAAACAAGCTCGCCATTCATCATGGCAGAAACATATGCTTCTCCAACAACCACCATATGGTCTCCGACTTCGCGTAAAATGAGAGGAACGTGACATCCTTTAAGTATGATGACCTGATCGTTCGGCTGGACTTCTGGAGGCCCGAGACCCATCCTACCCCTTTTAGTGATGAAGAACCGTCGACCCAAGACGGCTCTAGTTACAGCATCGGCGAAGTGTTGAACGAATTTTGACCGCGTCTTAGCTGAGGTACTAATAAAATCGTCAAACGCCCTACCGAAAGACGGCGTGGCCTGATTCCCCGTATGATCCTTATCCATTATAATCGTCCTCCAGAAGAGACTCATTGTCAGACGGTCAACATTATTGGCGGCTATACGCTGCCAGCGACGTATTGTTGACGGGTCCACATAGGTGAGCGTGATCGCATCATCAAAAAAGTCGACTATGTCAACTATCCATCCTTCAGCTCTCAAGATGGAAGGAAATTCATCTAGATCTACCACGGCATCTGTGTTACCTGACGCTCGATAGAAGTGTCCGCCAACCTCTTCACTATTCAATGGTCGCAAGCTATTCAAACCTCGCCAGTCTGGTAACCAGCTCGGAACGGTGGAGCCTGAAATGGAGAACCGACCCGAGGAGATAATATCTAAATTCCGTCGCTCGACTGCCATAAACCTAACTAGATCAAGAAATACCTCTTGAACCGGCTTCGTATAATCGGGAATGATGTCATCGGGTGATATATCCGAAGCCATGCCCAGAAGAGCATACAGTTTATCCCGCGAATCAGTTGCTTGATAATCCTGCGTGCAGTGGACGAATCTAACGAGGGGCATAGTCCTATTCCTTCTGAAGTGATCAAGGACCGTGAATTTTTGATATCCGCAAGAACGAACCATGGGTGCGAGAGGATGTGTAAGAAACTCGGCGAGTTGGTTGGCTTCGCAGAGATGTACGAGCATCGTCCAGGGGAATATGGTCTCTCCGAGGAGGATAACAATCTCTCGTGCAGCAACCACTTCCTGCACAATCCAGATTCGCTTCCACCATGAGCGGCCAAATAGCTCATTTAATCCCCGAAGCGATTTCTCGGGGTAGTTAAAGATATTTTTCTTTCCTCGGCTCCAATTGCACTTAAGGATCATCTCCAACGTAGCATGTAAACTTCCTGCCGCGTCGCCAAGCCATACAATAACAGACGAAGCCGCAGAGAAGATCCGTTTCATCATGTGGACTTGATGATTTCTCTCTTGAACGTTTTCCTGGTTGATACAGATTGCGTCGATCCATAAGTATCTAGACTCGGTCGGAGACCTTAGTTTCGTCAAGGCCATGTAAAGATTTCTCGTTATCCCGAGAACTTTACCGTCAACATATATCTCATCCGTCTTCTCCTGGTTCCCCCATGTGTACGACAGCGCATCGTATGACTCGGGGGCATATTCTATGCGATTGCATTCAAAGCCCAAGACAGGCTCTTCCACGAAGAATTCCCTTTTTCCAAGTCAATCATACAAGTTATAAGTATCTCAGGGGCGGGATACTCACCTTCCATGGATCGATCTTCGCCTGGATTCCTTGCTACTCGATTCAAAAAGACGCCACTGCCATATATTACCACCAAAGTCTGTGGAGTCTACGGATTGACGTGATTGAGCTTCGAATATGTCAAGAAGCCTTCTTGTATTCCTAACAACTCTTGCGCTCTGTTGTTGAAGATCTGCGGGGAAGGATGGTGATGGTGAGATATATGGTGGAAGTTGAATATGTCTGATGGACCCTTCAAGATGTTGGCTCTCAGTACCTGGATACAAGGTTAAGATCCTAATTTCGTCTGGGCGAACTACTTCCGAATAGACGAAGTTATGCGTTGCCATTTGCTTAGTGACTCGAAACTTGAGCAATTATAAACGACTCCACCGCAACTGGTGCAAACCCGCCTCCCGTAGGTGGCTGTAAACACTCCGTATTCCTCGTTATCACTACTGAATGCATACGCAGTAGAAGACTCCTTTACACCTTGTATCCCGGTATCTATGATTGGTTAATCTCGCATTGTAGGAGTTGTTCACCTTGTCGTGAGATGAGATCGCCCTTCCCCTCTTTCCCCCAACAAGCTTTTATCCCTGTCCCTGACTTTAGCCCTTGTCCCTGCAGGAAGCAATTCGGCATGCAAATGTAGGGGTATACATGGATCGATTGACCAATAGGGACCCGCCATACTCTGCCTTAACCGCCCTTTTTGTGATAGATCGACTAAAATGACAAGGGTATCGGCAGTGCATCTAGGCGCCTAGGAACAACGCCCAGGAACGCCTTGATTCCGAAGCTTAAGTTGCTAGACACATTGGAGCACTCAGGCAAGGGAAAGTAAAGGAAAGGGTCAGTCAAAAAAATAGATGAGATTTGCAATCTGCTCCTACGTAACTACGCCAGTGAACGCCGCCCGGCCTAGCGGCCACCAATTTTCAGTCTAAAGTAACCGAATCCCATTCCAAAATGTCAACACACTACCCCTTCACCAAAGACATGACGAAGCCGTCCATCCTCCCAAACATTTATCCAACATACCACTTCACCACATGGCCCGAGCAGTTCATAGTGCCCTCCGCCCTAACCTTACCCCCATGCTTATCCGCATATCTCTTGACACTCTCATCAATAACATTCAGCATATCCTGATTATGCACAAAGAACGAGAACCCCGACGTATCCGTATCGGTCGCGCGGCCGATGCCGAACCCGCAGGCCTGCAGCACCATGTGGTCGATGTAGCCGGCGGGCTTGCCCGTGAAGTCGACGCCCCAGTCGCCCGCGTCCGACAGGATGCTGCGACACGTTTCCTGACAATCGGTGGATGTCTGCGCTGAGTCGTCCGTGTTGTCTTGGTACGATAGCGCTGTGCAGTACCCCTGGGCCCCGGTGCCGGCGCAGGCGTCTTGTCGGGCGAAGAGGGGGGAGGGGATCGCGGCTGAGAGGCTCGCGAGGAGAGCTGGTAGGAAGAAGATTACGCGAAGCATTTTCTCGGCTATGAGGCTATGAGATGAGAAGATCTCGGTACTGTCGCAAGTGTGAGGTTTGTAAGAATGTAGGTAGGTAAAGATGATTCGTCCACGATAGCTAGGATGGTGGAGTTATCGATGCTCTGAGGGATGGAAGATAGACAGATACATGGGCAGAGAAGTGAAGTTATATACTAAAATGTTCAATGTTCCTATTCAGTATATTCACTTTGGCAGGCCTGGTAGTGCATGTGATGTGAAGGATATTCCATAGGTGTGATATCCAGCAGAGGCGGACTCAGACATCACACAGGCACCCAATCACAGGGCTGTGCCGCCCATTAATTGGGCGAATCAGGCTAGAAAGGCCAGCTACCCCAACGATATGCCGTTCGGAGGCGACTGAAGAACCAACGCATGGAACGCCATTGTTTCAATGAGGATTTCTCCTTGTCGTTGCAACGCAGTCTATGGACGATACTACTCACCCATACCACAAAGCGAAATCCATCGAATGGTCTGGTGGTAAGTCCTTGGTCATGCTGATTTTCGGGTCGTCAGCCCCCGCTTGTACCACATACAGGTAGGACAAATTTCCCAGGCGTCTGGGCACCCAACGCGATCCCCGCCGAAGATATTAGTGCAGCCCCAGCTGACAGCCCTAGGCTCCGAGATAGGGCTACAGAGCTGAATCGGCGGTTGATAAGGCCTGAAGATATGGCCTAGTCTGGTAGGCGACGGTGATACCGCACATTTGATACCATTAAGCAACCTCAAAGTGCACAAGAAATGATCTCATTTGAGGAATGAAAAGACAGTAACTTGATTCTGTTGTTTGATGAACTCGGTGATGCTAAGCTTCGTGACTCAACGCCGTATGTACCACGATTCACTCAATTCCGTCTCTTGGTTTCGCCCAACACCTCACTGGTAGGATGAATGAGGCGCAAACACTCTCGTACCTGCCCAGCCAAATGATTAAACCAGGCAGTCATCGAATCACCGCCATTGATTGCCCATCTAATTACAAGTCCGTAGTCGCTCAAGGCTCACACTCGCTGAAGGCACAACATTCTCAAGCTCGACCAAATCCTTCACTGCTTCACAAGTCCTTCATTGCGACAGGTTGTGAATCCGGCCACTTGTCGGTCGCCAGTTCGAACAAGATGATCGAAAGTCGTGGGCGAATGATTTTAAGCGCTTCAAACAATGAGCCACTTCCTGTTCCGAAGGAATATCCAGCTTATTTTCCTCAAAGCTCCGATTCTGAAGTCCGCATCACCATTTTCGCGAGTACAGGATTACACGATAAGCTCGGATTTCACATCGCTGCCATGGCCGCGGCCAATTCCAGATCCTGCTTATGGCATTGCTCGCAACGTGGTTCTTGGACGACCTCCTTGAGTGACTTGCAGTGGGGCCTCTTGCAGGGGATGGTGTTCTGATATGGCTTACAGCCACAGCGGTAGGTGACAATTATCTTGCACATCGTGCTGATCGTTTGGCGGTCTGAATTTGGTTAAGATTGCAATTGTAGGTATATGCGGTTGCATCGATTAGAGTGAGAATTTTGTGGTCAATATTGGCGAGGTCAGGTTGCGCAGTTGTTCCAATAAGGACGAGGGTTATGTTATTAAGTAGTGCCGTCAAGGCATCAAAACAACCGCGCTTGAGCTGTTTATAACCAGCCGAAGAGCTTTTCAAAGTTTGCAAACTGTACAAGAGTCTTGCTAGTATGGCCTCCGTCGAAGCCACAGCTCAGAAAATGCACTCAATCATCGATAATTAGAAACTCAAATTTCTCGGATCGGCCAATATGATAGGTCGATTTCTTCGTGAAGAAGTGACTAGACATGATTCATCTTCTTAGTCAGTGGGAAGGTCGGAACTTGAGACGGGTATCTGCATGCTTCGTTCTTTCTAATAAATCTCTTATCCTAGGTCGTGGGTCGTACAAGATTCTGTAGATCAAGAGTGCCGAGCGATGCACCGCGCCGAGCTTCCGACAACTCGCATTTCGCACCTCTCTCGGCGCCACTCATTACGGCACTGCGAAAATTCAGATGAGAGTTGTCATATTAATTTTCAAGCGCAGGGCCCTTATCGCCGTAGATTGGGTCTCTCTCAAACCATGGGATCTTCCCGATTCTTTCTACCTTAGCCTCTTCGCCCTTCTTACCGTAACACATATCCCAGTTGTAGCCCTTGGGATAAGATCCTACCATCTCGAAGCCGCCTGATAGGTCTTCCAGTAGTCGATGTCCGACACCGGCGGGGATAATCAACACGTCGCCCTTCTCGACTTCTTTCTCTACCTTCCCTGGATTATCCTCACCGCCAAAGCAGAGCTTTGCTTTGCCGTGGCTGATACATAGTACCTCATGGGTAGTCGAGTGGAAGTGAGTTGTGCTATACATGGTAAATCGCCATTGTGGTTCCACGACACCAACTGCCATTAGATGCGACTCTATAGCGGCTGCGCTCAGTGTGGATGGAGGGAATGCAGCATGATAGTGCAATAGGGGCTTATTCTGGATGCTAGTGTTGGGGATAAGATTGTGTGCTGGAATAAGATGGCGAGATACTCGAAGGGAAGACAGAGGAGTAGGTGTTAACTTTGGGGACATGACGATGATGTTCTCATGTAATATTTTACGTTGTGAGGAGAGATTTGTACGAAATTTAGTTGAATTGGTCTCAGAAGACTCGTATGTCGAATATTTATCAATATCGTCGCGCGATGAAAAGGTCAATTTGACGTCATCGACACTTGAAAAGTCCGTAGCTGGTGTCTCGCTTAGTAGATATACACCCCAAAAGGCAATTTTATGCTTCTACTTCGGTTTTAGCAGAAAACAGGGATCGGATTTAATTGCAAGAGTAAACGGCAATCCCGATCGCGACCCCGGCCTCCTCGGCGCCCGTCTCAAATGCAATCAACGCCAAGAACCTATATCAATCCTCTTCCCATCATCTAAACTCCGTTAATATGCACAAGTTTGACGCAACTAAGCAGTCATTGTGTGATATTCCTATTTATGTAACCCTCCGTATTGAAGTGACCGGCTGCCGTGCGACACCCGACTCGCGGAGATAGCGTCTACTAACTCACCTAGAAGCCAAAATGCTCAGCCTTCGCAATTCAAGTCTCAAGGGCAATGCCCTACGACGAGCGATGTGATCGAGATCGTAGAACTTATATATAGCTGTGCGATTGCCTCCTTTTACGATGACATGACCGTAAAATAATAGACTCACTTTCTTCATAGTCACTGAAACACGAAGGTATAATCAGCATTTATTGGCCGAGTTATAGGTCACAAATCATCCTTCGAAATCTACCTATCACGCAACCTTGTAGATATGACTTACACGCGATCAGTCATCATCACAGGAGGCACAGTCGGTCTAGGCTATTATACGGCGCTTGAGATAGCAAAGGCACACCCGGAGTACCTAGTCGTCGTATCATCCCGCACCGACCGCGAACATGCAGCAGAGACTATCAACAAGACCCTCGGCCAGTCTAACACGATATACATCCCACTAGACCTAGCAAACCTGCAGAAAGTGCGCGCATATGCTGAAGACTGGGCATCGAAAGACTATCCTCCCATCCAGGCCCTAGTCTTCAACGCCGGGCTCCAATTCCCCGGCCCCGTAAGCAAGACAGTCGACGGTATTGAGTCCACATTCGCCATCAACCACGTCGGCCACGCCTTGCTCTTCCACCTCCTGTGCCCCTATCTCGCGCCCAAAGCGCGCGTCGTCAACGTCGCGAGCGGCGTCCACGATCCGGCTCAGGTGACGGGCGGCATGCCCGACCCCGTGTACATCAGCGCCGAGGAAATGGCGCACCCGACCGTGTCGGCGAACAACCCGGGCCGCCAGCGGTACTGCGAGAGCAAACTCGCCAACGTCCTCTGGACGTACGCGCTGGACAAGCGGCTAAAGCAGCGCGCTCCGGAGCGCGGCATCAGCGTGCACGCGTTCGACCCGGGTCTGATGCCGGGGACGGGCTTGGCGCGCGAGGCGGCGCCGATTCTGCGGTTTGCGTGGATGCACATCCTTCCTAAGATCATGCCTCTGCTTAGGGTTATGCTAGTTGATAATATACACCATCCGAAGGATTCCGGGCTCTCGCTGGCACGGCTTGCGCTTGGGATAGATGCGGGGGATGAGAGTGGGAAGTACTTTGAGGGCAGGAAGGAAATTAGGAGTAGTAAGGATAGCTACGATGTGGCGAAGCAGGATGACCTTTGGCAGTGGACGGTGAAGTATCTTGCGAGGAATGATGAGGAAAGGGAGCGCTTTGAGCAGTTCAAGTAGATGTGTCTGGGTGGTTGTTTAAGGGGCTTTTCTATGTTTTTTTTTTTTCCTTTTTTTCGTAAACGGTCATGTGCACAATAGATATCACGGAGCTGGTGTTAATAGTACGAATCAGGTGTCGTATTCTCCCCTTGTTGCTCTACATTGATCGGATTTAAGCCAAAGGGCCCCAGTTTGAAATCCCTTCTACAGTATCTCAACACAACACGCCGTCTAGTGTAGCCCATAATCCTCCTTAAACAAGTCGGCTGCTCTTTCAGCGAGTGCGTAGACAGTTGACTGAAGATTGGCAGTGCCTATGAGTGGAATCGCGCTAGAGTCTACCACACGAAGGTTGTCCACGCCATACACCTTCAGTTTGGGGTTTAGAACTCCGCCCTTCTCTTCTGGCAACATCGCACAGGTCCCTCCGAAGTGCCACATTGATATTGCACTCGTGCGTATATACTTCTTCGCAGTCTCGATATCGGGTAGAGAAGACGCAGGATCACGGCGCACTAGTGGTTGCTTCAGTAATTTACTGAAGGGTGGTGATGTAGCGATACTCTCAAGGTATAGCATATGTCGTGCTAAGATCTCGATATCAATCGGGTTAGAGAGATAATTGGGATCAATCGCTGGTGCAGCTGAGGGATCGTTAGATTTGATGTGGACGCTGCCACGGGAAAGGGGTTGGGAAAGCATAGCGCCTAGTGTGATGAATGCTCCTGGTATTGGTCCAGGAGGCGATTCAGAATCGGGGTCAATCGGAAGTACCTGCTGTGCCAGAACTGCTAGATAAGCGGCTGAAGGTGTGTTCGGGTCCAGAAAAGATTTTTCAGCGAGTTCATGGAATAATTGAGCTCGGATATCCTGGGGACGATTTCCGGAAGGACGGTGTTGAGAAAGTAGCTGTTTGATTGTTTTCTGTCCTTCTTCAGAGAGGTAATCAACCATGGGAAGGTATGCGTATGAATCGATTCCAGTTGAAGTCAACAAGCCGCTCTGGCTTGTGGCGTATTCCTGCATGGCTTGCTCGATAGCTTCTGGCTCTTGTCTGGCAAGGGGGTCGAGTGTCTCCAGGCCATCCACAGTCTCGAAACTAGCACCACAGATAAGGTGATCTTGGAGATTTTCTCCTACTCCAGGAAGATCCTTAACAGGTTTTATCTCACGGCTATGAAGTATTGACTTGTTACCAATGCCTGATAACTCGAGGATCTTCGGGGATTGGAAAGCACCAGCAGCAAGGATAACTTCCTTACTAGAAGCCACCGTTTCTGTTCTGCCATTATGTCGGTATTGAACCCCAATGGCCCTTGTGGAATCGGCGACTCCGAACAGAACTTTCTCGACAGTCGCATTTGTGAGAACTTCGAGGTTAGTCCTATCCTTGATAGGGTCATAGTATGCTGTAGTTGCATAACTTCTTTCCTTCTTGGCTGGATCAATGCTTGAAATACAACTAAATGCTCCGACGGATATTTCCTGGAGTGGATCGCATGATACATGATGACCTTTATCCTTGAATGTTGCGATCCAGGCTTCGCGGACAGGGTTTTCTGGATTACCTGCGAGAGACAGTTGGACCGGGCCATTCTGAGCGTCGTATGTTGAATACTCGTCTACCCCTAATTTCTTCCTTGAGGACTCTTCAACAGTCGGAGGTGTGAATACCTTTGTATAGTACTTGCGAAAGGTGCTAGAATCCCATCCATCGTTGCCGAGCGCACCCCAAGCGTTGATTGATCCGTCAGTAAGAGGGGCAAAGACTTGCGCGTTAGTAGCACTTGATCCTCCAAGAGCCTTACCCTGATGTAAATCAACCGATCTTCCATTAAGATTTGACTCAGATGACGTTAGTCGCGGTCGTCCCGTTTAAGAGGATACCTGCTTACTTGAGGCTCAGCATGAAAATCCCAGTCCATCTCGGTCCCCATCAAACCCGGATACAATGCCGGAGTTTTTACCCGTGGATCATGGCTGACATCGGCGCCGGCCTCCAAAACAAGAATACGTTGGCTGGGGTCTTCTGACAGACGGTTAGCCAAGACAAGACCTGCAGTACCTCCTCCTATAATCACAAAGTCGTATTCTGCCAAAACCATTTTGCAGAAGAATACTTGGGAGTAACCATTGATAAGTGTCGAAATTTTATGAAGGCAATCACAACAAACTGGGAGCTCATAGAATAAGTAGGTAGCTTATGTTTGTTGGCTTTTTGAAACCAAAACTTGCGTGAGTGTTGCTTCTATAGCTTGGGAACCGTTGGCTGCTTTCCCTTACATGCTATGTTGGGAGTCGCACGGTTGGAGCAGGAAAGCTTGCTGACCGCATAAATAGAGGGGACTTTTCAATGAATTAGCAATTTGAATGCTCTGGGCCCTTTATACGACTCTTATTATATCATATTTAGGAAGCAGAGATTACGACGTTCGAATTGGTTCCCACTACATCTCCTTGGCTTCTCGAAACGCTCACATCTCAGTATGATGGCTCAACTAGAGCATTGAACCCATTTTGAGATATGAAAGGAGATACAACAAGTCACGAGTGCTAAAGTCACTCGTTATCGAGGACAAGAGCCCTGGTTATTGATAAAATGGAAAAAGTTCGGAGTTCTCAGAATTCTGATAACTCTCATATTTCAGCAGTTATCAGTAATTCTTGGAGCGCTTCGTCTTATGGGCTCTTGCTAAGCATCGTAGAGAATAACTTCGTATCGAAAGAGCGAGGGCGCAATGATGCCATTTTACCAGCGTATCCAAATGGAGAGCTATGATTCTCTGTCTCTTTAATTGACATGTTATCCTCACATGCAAAGACTTATGTGGGTGTTTGCATACCATGCCTCAATGTCAGAACCAAGCAACTAGACTACTATTCATGGTATCGTGGCCATAGTTGTCGAGCAGGTTCATAACTTCGAGAACGTTTATATTCTGATTCCGCTAAAGAACGGGACACTTTGGCTAAACATTTGACGTCCACGATCATATCTAGCCTTCAAATGTACCGTAGCGGGAAGTGGGGTAAAATTAAAATGATTTTAAAATTAAATAATTATTAAAGTTTAAAAACGTTTTTAAGTTTAAGTATAGCCCCGTACCTTTTTTTAATGGGTAAGTATATCGGTTTAACTTTTTTAAGCGTATTTGCGTTATAAGTAATAAAAC
This sequence comes from Hypoxylon sp. PDH2405, assembly GCA_023628415.1. Taxonomy (NCBI): domain Eukaryota; kingdom Fungi; phylum Ascomycota; class Sordariomycetes; order Xylariales; family Hypoxylaceae; genus Hypoxylon; species Hypoxylon sp. PDH2405. The sequence continues at coordinate 104,566 of JAMAKT010000045.1, forward strand.
TTTATTAAAATTAAAAACGTTTTTTAATATAAAGATATTATTTATATTATATTTCCATTATAAAATATTTTTTATTACGAACCGCCCCATAATTATTTATCTAAATATATAAAGTCTTTAATATAATTCTTAAGTTAAAAATATACCTTTAAAATAACCTTTAATATAATAATAAAATAATTTAATTTTATTAAGTAATATTTTCAATTTAATATTTTAATTTTTATTAGTTATATATAATATTAAAATAATAAAGGTGAATTAAGTTAAAATAGGTTTAAAAAGCCTTTTTATATTATGTTATATATTAAATAATAATATTTTAAGAATAAATAATAAATAATTAATAGGAAATAAATGGTTATGTATATTTAATTATAATAAGCATATATAAATATATATATTATATTTTATTGTTAAATAATTATATAATATAATTAAGGAGTTAAGTTATATATAAAGTAATATTATAAATGTTTACGTTAATTTTATATTTTTTAAAAAGTAAAGATATAGCTTTATTTTATTCTTATAGTTATAATTATATTTAAAGGCCTTTTATATTTTATTTTATAACCTTTTAATGAGTAGCGATTTGAAATATATTGGTTTTATAATTAAACAATTTATTAAATCTTTTTTAGAAAAGGATATTAAATATTATTAAATATTATAAAAAAGATTACGATTTTTCGTTAGGGTTGTTAAAAATTAAAATAATATATTAATTATTTAATTAATAATATATATAAGTATTTAAGGTATTATATAATGTTATAATATTACTTTAATATGTTAGCTTTATAATAAACGTATTACTTATATTTATTATTATTTAAAGATATAGTTATTTTTTTATAATTAAATTTATAATATTATAAATTTTAAGCTTTTTATTAATATTATGTTTATTTATTAAAATTTAATATTAAAGGATTAAATCACCTTTTTTAATTATAATAATCTTATAAAATAAGATTTCCTTATAAAAAAAGGTTATGGTTAAAAGCTTTGGTATTTTTTTATTAATAATGAAAGGGAGCTTTATTTTTTTTGGTTAAATGAAAGCGGTGAAATATCGGCTTAATTATATATTAAATTTATTATCTTATTAATTAACGAATAAGTTATTAAATATTTTAGGATTATAATATAATTAAATTATATCTTAATATATTATAATAAGTTAATAAGCTTTTATTTTATTAAGTTAAGTATTATAAATTTAAAATTATCTTTAAATAGTTTTAATTTAAATTTAATTATTAAGGTATTTTGTTAAATAAATAAGTATATAATATATAAAAGATTTATAATAAGTAAATATTATATTAAAAATATAAAAAAGGCTTTTAAGGAATATTAAATAATTATTCCTTTAAAGGTATTTAAAGATAATGTTAATATAATACCGCTTATATTATAAAAGGTTATTAATAATAATAATAACTTAATTAATATTTTTTAATAGTAATATATAATATTCTAACTTTTTAAAATAATTTAAGTTTTTAAATAATCTTTATTATATATTACTTTTAAATCTTTATAACTTTAAAATTAAAGCTTATTTTATTATATTAAATATTGAAAATATAATATAACCTTAAATTAACCTAATAATATGTTATATATTTATTATATCTTATTATTTCCTTTATTAATTATATTTATTAATTTTATAATTATAAAGTTAAGATTTTAAAAGATTTTAAAAGTATTAATAATTATATTTATTATTATTATTATTAATTTTAGTTATAGTATTAATCCTTATTAAATATTATATAATATAAAGATATAATTAAGTAATAATAATATAATTAAGGTTAAAGATATAGCTAAATAATTAAGGTTATAAATAAGATATAATTAATTAAAGTAATAATGGTATAATTAAGGTTATAAATATAATTAAATAATAATAATATAATTAAAGTTAAAGGTATAATTAAATAATTAAGGTTAGAAATATAATTAAATAATGGTGGTATAAAGATTTTATAAAGATTTATATAATTTTAAATATTTATTATAAATGTGAAAATTATTTAATAATATTTTGCGTAATATTAATTAATCTTTTGCTAATATATTTTAATAAGATTTATATTATTATTAAAGATATTATTATTATTATTATATTTTTAATTATTATATTTAAAATTAACATTTATATAACTTAAATCGTCTTTTTAATTATCCTCCTTTTAATTAACCTTATTATTTAATACATTTTTACTTTACTTTTTCGTTATAAGTTTAGTATTTTTTTAAGCTTAATATTTCCTTTAAGCTTAATATTTCTTTTAAACTTAATATTTTCTTTAAGCTTAGGAAAGGGTTTTAAGTTAAAGATATTTTATATAAAAAATATTATTTAAAATTTAATTTATTAAATGAAAGTTATATTCTTTTTATTTTAATTATTTTAAAGCTTTCTTATTAAAGGGATAGATTTATTAATTAAATTTATTTAACGTTTTTTTATTAAAGGAATAGTTTCGTTATTTAGCGCGGTTTAAAATTACAATTTTCGCTTACATAACTTAGGCTTAATTAATATTTAAATTTTAAGTTTTAATAAATTTATCATATTTAATAAATTAAAAGTATTAAATGAAATTAAATTATTAGATATAAAAATTTCTTAAGTGGTATTTAAAGTATTAATAAAATTTATAAATATAAATAATTTATTTTTATTAAAACCTGTTATTTTTTTATTACTTAAAGTTTATTATTTATGTTAATTATTTAAGCTTAATATTTCTTTACTTAATTTTTTATCGCTATTAATTTTAACCTATTTATTATTTAATATATTTAAGTTTAATGTAATAAAAGCTTATGGCATTAAATTAACATTAAAATTGAAGTTAAAGTTAGAATTAAAGTTAAAGCCTTTATTTATAATCTTTGTTATTATTTACTTTTTTATATTAACCATTTTAAACTTTAAGATTTTAAATTTGCTTAATTTAAAAAAAGCTTAAATAAATATGTTTAATTTTATCTTTTAATCCGCATATATTTTAGTAATAAATGAAAAGTTAAATAACTTTTTAACCTTTTAATGTTCATTCTTATTTATTTATTATACCCTTTTCCGTAATTTTAGTTTCCACTTAATATTACCATTTAGTTTTTTTTTTATTTTAACGATTAGGATTATCTTTAAAATTAACCTAATGATTAAATATTTTAGGAATTATATTGGATTTTTTAATATGTTTTTAAATATCTTTTTCTTATTAATAATATAAAATATATTATAACTATATATAATTTTAATTGTAATAAGATTTATTAATTTCTTAATAAATCTTTGTATAATCTCCTTATATATATTATTATTAAAATTACCGTTTAATATATTTTTATATTCCTTATATAAATTATAAATATAAGATTTTATATTGTTAATATATCACTTATAAATTTTTTAATTAAGGTAAGATTTATATACATAAAACCTATTAAATAAAAATTTATATTTTAAGCTATAGAAAATATCTTAATAATATTTATAAAGATTTTTAAATAATATTAATAAAATATTTAACTTTAGGAATGCTTTCAAAAGTATTTAATAAATTATTTTTAACGTTAAGAATATTATAAAGTGCTTACGTATTTTAAATTTATATTGTGACTTTATAATAATTATTTTATTACTAATATATTACTAACTATTTTTAACGCTTTTTCTTTAAAGATAACTTATATACTTAATTTTATTAACTATAATTAAACCGTTTTTATAGGTTAATGGTAAGAAGAAATCTATAGAATTATTTTTGTTAAATGAAAGTTTAACCTTTTTACCTATTAAATAACCCTTCTTATGTATAAATGTAACTTTAATAATATTTATTACTTAATTTATTAATATAAAGGTTATTAAATCATTAGAAATTAAATCTAATTCTTTAACTTAAGATTTAATTATATTAAATAGAACGGATTTAATTAAAGGTAGTACTTATAAAGGATTTATTAAAGTTTAACCTAATCGTTATATTGGTTTTTAAAATAAATAATAAGCTTATATTTTGTATATATTAAGTAAATTTAACGCCTTTATTAGCTTAAGGCAAAATAAAACCATTATTATTTTTAAAGTTATTATTTAAATTATTATTATTTAAGGATAAATATATAAGATCTTTTATATTTAATCCTCCATTCAAATTAAATTTGGATAGGTTATTATTAAAGTATTTTACTATGAGTATATTAATAATATAAATTTATTAAATGGGAAGATTAAGAGGTAGATTTAAAAGAAGTTAATAAATATTAAAGGTTTTTTATTGTAATTTCAAATATTTAAAAAGACCAGAATAGGAATTGGAAAAGGCTAATAAAAATTAAATATTTTTTAGCTTAATTTAAATATAAAGAGAAGTTAAAAGTTAGGAAATTTAATATGTTAGGTAATAAAGGTTAATGCGGATAAAATAAAGTTTATTAATTTTTTTTTCCTAAGAGAACTTTATATTTAATATGGTATATTTTCTTTTTATAAATATTATAATATTTATATATTAAATATATTAACCTTAAAATATGGTAGTTATTATTAAGGGGTTTTAAACAAATAATATAATATTTATAAGTGAGTAATTATTATTAATAAATAATTTAAACGCTTTATTAAGTTCCTTTTTAATTATAATATATCCCTTAGTTTAAAACGCGTTTACTTTATTATATTATTTATTAATATTTTAAATTTCTAATTTAAATTAAATATTTTATTTATTCCTTAATATTTACTTTTACTTTTTTAACGGTTATTATTATATTTAAATTTAACCATAATTATATTATTACATATGTACTTTTTATTTCATAATATTTACTCCCTTAGATTATTATTTTCACGTTTTAACTTTAATTTGGAATTTTTTTAAATTTAAGTTTTAATCATGCTTTAATAAAATCGTGAAAATTTACGTATTATTATAAGTTATTTTAAGAAAAGTATTTTTACGTTTTAATTAAGCTTACTTAAGCAAATAATCCTATTTAAACATTTTAATAATGTTATGTTTAATATATTAGGTAAATAATAATTTATAAATGAAAAGATGCGTGATTAAAATTCCTTTATAAATAATAATAATAATAATAATACTTAATATTTTATTAATAATTATAATAAAGAAATGTATGATTAAAATTCTTTTATAAATAATATTAATAAGGATAATACCTAATATCTTATTAATAATTATAATAAAGAGGTAAATAATAGTTATTATATAATAACTACCTTAATTAATAATAAGGTAGTTACTAATGTTAAAGGTAATAATAATATTAATTAAGAAAATATTAAAGATAATAACTTTAAAAATAAAAATGATAAAAGTAAGCATATATTAATATTATTTAAATATTAACTTGTAAAATATTATATAAATATATTAATTAATATATATTAATTATTATTAATCTAAATATTATTTAATTTAATATTTTAAACGAGAATAGCTTTATTATTTCTTACGTTGTAATAAACCTAATTAATCTTATTAATACTATGATATATAAAAAAGTTATTAATAATAATGAATAATTAACTCGAATAACATTTAATAAAGATAATAATAAAAATAATAAGGATAATAAGGATAATAAGGATAATGGAAATAATGAGATTGTTATATAAAAAGAAACTAACATAATTAATGGATTAAATTCCTATATTCTTAAAGGAAAATCTAAAGCCTTTAATATATTATATTTAATTAAAATATACTAAAATAAATTTATTTAAATGCTTAAATTTTATATAATATTTATTACGTGGATAGATCTTAAAGGTATTAATTATAAGGCTTAAGTAACGCTTTATAAAATCCTTTATCTTATCCGCGATAATAATAAAAATATAGTTAAGTAAATTATAAATTTCTTAAAGTAATTGTTTATATTAATTACTCGTTTTTAAAAGCGATTATTATTAATTAATATGTGCTAAGTTAAAATCTCGTTAAGGTTAAAAAAAATGTTAATTAAAGCTTATATATATAAATATTAGGTATATAAGTAATTAAAAAAAAGATATAATAAATTAATAACGTTAATTAAAAATAAAATATTAAAGCATAAAAAATGTAAGATTAATAATTTAGGAATAAAGGAAAAATCGCTTATTATAATAAAGTTTAATTTTTTTAATCCTTTGAATATTATAAAAAATATATATTCCGATTTGGCTATATTTGTAAATTATTCAATTAAATTATACCATTTATATTTTTGGTTTAAATTAATTCATATTTCTAATAGCTATTATTTATATTTTAAATTTAATATTACCATATTATTAAGCAATTTTATATATTATTACTATATTAATATTAAGTGTTATTGCTATAAAATTAAAGATAATACCTTTAAGATTATAAAACTTTATATTAAATGAGTATATAGCTTTAATTAGGATATATATACTAACTTTTATACTTAATAAAATAAAGAAGTTTTAATTTTATAAATATAAAAATATATTCCTTTTAATATTTATAATGGAAAGGATTTTAATGTAATATTTAATAACATTATCTTAAATCCTTTATAAGGGAAAAAGGAGCTTATATAATAAACTATTATAATATATATCCTTAAGATAAATGTATATTTGTTATTTAATATATACTATGATTATTAATTTAAAAAAACGCTTAAAAATTTTATTTCCTTAGATTTAATAAGGAAGGTTATTTTAATATTTAAAATTTAAAATCCTAAATTTCTTTAATAAAATAAGAGAAATTAATATTATTATATTTAATATATAATAATATTTGAAAATAAGTTTATTAATAATTAGTTAATAATAATAAAGAAGGTTATATCGCTTTATTATATGTATATCATTTGTAGTAAGTTTAAGGTTAATTATTATAATAAAGATAAATTTAAAAATAAATGAGATTAAAGTAAACTTAACTCTAAGCTAATTAAATCCTTTTTATTCCTTAATTTTATTAATAATTTTAAAATATTTTTTAACTTATATTAATCGCTTATAGAATTTTATATCATATTAATTAGGTTATTTAAAGAGGATTGTTTTTGTTTTAATAATATACTTCCTTTAATATTTAACCCATATATATTTAATTTTAATAATATTATAAAGGCGTTAGGAATATTTGGAAATCTTAATATTAGTATTAATATAATAATAAATAACGTTAAAATATATATATATACGTTTATTTTATATTATATTAAAGATATATTATAATAAATTAAGAATAACGACTTTAAGGATTTTTAAGCGAAGAAATTCTGCTAATATTATTATATTTTATTAGGTTAAAACTTATTTAAATTAACTATTAATATGTTAATCTTTAATATTAATAAATATAGTTAATATTATTATTAAATAAAATAAATATAATATATTATAATATATAAATATATTATTATATTTATAAAGGATATATATAAATTATAATGAGGTATAGTTAACCCGTTTTTATTATTTAAGTTCATTTCGTTTACGTTAAATTTAATTCTTTCGCGCTTATATAATCTTATATATTTAAAATACGTTAAACTATTTTATTTAATATATATTCTTTTTCTTAATGGTATATTAATTAATGAAGTTAAAATTATATATACCTTTTTATTATATATTTGGTTATTTCCGCTTAGTTTATATTGTTTATAATTTTTAAAATATTATTTGGTTAATTATAATATATCTTTATATACTCTTTAATTTATTATTATTCTTACGTTCCTTCGTAATTAATTAACCATTAATTATATAAAATTAAGTTTTATTAAAGTAACCAATAAATTTAAAAATTTTATTAATTTAATTATTTTAACTTATATTATAATTATAAAAAGTAATATACTTTTAATAAAGATAAAAGTATATAAGATTAATTATAATAATATATTCTTAATTATTATATGTATTAAAGAATTGTTTAATTAACTTTTTATAATCGTCGTTATAACCATAAAGAATTATAAAACATTAAAAGCTTTAAGTTTAATACTTAATTTAATTAATAATAATAATGCTAATAATAATTTTAAGGATAACCTTAAGAATAATCTTAGCGATAAACCTAATTAACTTAATGAAAAAATAAATAAAAAGAAAAAAGGGAAAGAATTAAATAATCTTAAGGGTAATCTCGGGAATAATTTTAGCGATAAGCTTAATTAACTTAACGAAAAGATAAATAAAAAGAAAAAGAGGAAAAAATTAAATATATAATTTATAAGCGATATAATATAACCTAATATTTATATTATAATCCATTATTTTATATTCTTAAAGAAATATAATTTAATAATAAATTATATTACCTTAATTAAAAAGGACTTATATTAATAAATATAACCTTTAAATTCCTTACTATTTTACGCTTTAAAATCTTTTTAAGTTATTACGTTTTATAGCTTTATTTAAAGTTATATACCTTAATTTTATTAAAATATATCTTTTAGCTAATAAGAAATAGTTTTTTTAAATATTGTGTATATAAGATTAACTTTTTTAACATTAAATATATCTTCTTAATAAAATAAAATATACAAATAGTAATTTATTTTATACTTTATAATAAATTCGCTTAGGACGATTTAAAGCTTATCGTTATAATATAGGAATTATATAAGGAATATTTTAATTTTTTTCAAAGAATTCTTTCTTAATTTAATTATAATAAATTAGCTAATATATTTAATATAAAGAATAAGGAGTTAAAGGTTATAACTTTTACTAATATAACATATATAAATCTTTTAATTATTAATTATATATTAAAAAAGGAAATTAAATATATAATATATTTTATATATAATAAAAAACCTTTATTTATTAAAGGAAAGTTTATACTTTTTTCATTTTTTTAAAGCCTTTGGTTTATTTATTTATAAGATTATAACTATTCTAATCATTATCTTAACGTAGTGAATTATAAAACTTAAATTTAATAAGCTTATAAAATTACCTTTAATAATTAATACGTATTTATAGTTTTATTATTTCTTAACCATATTAATTAAATAAAGATTAAGCTACTTAAGTATATAATTTTAATTAATATTAGTTAATATAAAAAAAGGTTTTATCTTTTATTATATTAATTATAAATAATAACTAATTATTTTAATTATTAAAATTAAGGCTATTAAAAATTAATTTATTTTTAATAAAAGCGACTACGTTTAATACCATAGTTACGATAATTTCGAAAGGATAAATTATATATTTATCTTTAAAATATTTAATAAACGTTATATATTTATTATCCTTATATTTTTAAAACATATTAAAGATTTTAATCATATATTTAACTTAGAAATTATATAAAAGCTTAATTTTAAATTAATTATTATTAATATTATAGTTATAAAATATATTAAGTTATATTTTATTTAAATTAATAATATTAAAATAATTTATATTAATTAAAATATTAAATAATTATAAATAAATACTTTTATCTTTAATAAATACTAAGATATATTATAATAAATTTATAAATTAAATAATTTAAAATAAATATTTTAAATATTTTAAATCTTTATCTTTTAGTTTTAATATAATAAGGTTAATATATTATATAAAATATTTATTAATTTAATATTTTTAACTTACGTAATAATCTTAAAACTTAAGGGATTTGTTTTAATTTTATAACTTTAATAATAAGTTAAAAAAATCCTTTTAATAAACTATATTTAAGTATTAATAATTTTTAAGTTACTACCCCTTTTAAATATTTATATAAATTATATAATATTCTTTAATTTGTATATTATATTAAGTATAATACTATTATAAAATATACCTTATAATAAATTTTTATTATATTTTAATATATATTATTAATAATATTTTAATTAATAAACTTTTCCTATAAATTTAATACGCCTTTAAATCATTTAAATATATATTATAATATTATAATTATAAAGAAAAAAGTTTATATAATAAATTATATTATTATAAATTATAACCTTACTAATAAAATTCGAATATATTAAATTAAATAAATTTAATAATATTAATACGTTTTTAACTTAAAATTATTAATTATATATAATTATTTACGATATAAAATCGTTACATTATATAAAACCGTTTTAATTATAATTTATATTTTAAAATAATTATATACTTATAACGCTTTTAATAAATAAACATTTTCGAATAAAAAATAATTATTTAAATAAATATTTTATTTCGTAATAACGCTTATAAAAAAAAACGCTTATAAAAAAAATGCTTTTAAGAAAAAACGCTTTTAAAAAAAGCGTTATTATTTAAGCTATGCTATTTTTTTATCCGAGCTATTATTTAAAATTTAACTAATTAAAAGCGCGTATTTTTACCCCTTTATATTTCCTTTATTATTAACTTTACTACTTATATTTAAAATTTAATAACTTTTAACTTAAACGTCGCAAAAAAATGCAATTTAAATTATTTTAAAGCCCGAATTAAAGGCTATAATTAAATATTAAGTTTGCTTAAATGCATTTAATATTTACAAAAATATTTAACCTTAAACTTTAATAACTTTAAAAGCAATAACACGTAATACTTTTTATCGCGTACGTGTTTTCTTTACGTTTACGTTTTAGCTTAAGTAACTTTATTTATATAGCTTATATTTAAATAAAATTAATATTTAAATATAACCTTTAATTCGAACTTTTAAATAACTTAAGTTATATTTTTTTACGATATTTAAGTTAAAAGTTATTAAGGTTTAAATACGGGTAAAAAAGTTAGTAATAAAAAAAATATAAAAAGGTAAAAATACGCGCTTTTAATTAATTAAATTTAAAAAAAAATATAAGATATAACTTAATTAATAAAAATAATATAACTTAAATAATAACGCTTTTTAAAAAAATAATACTTTTTTAAAAAAAACGCTTTTAAATAATTTATTACGTATATTGCTTTTTACAATGATTATTTAAAAAAAAAACCGTTTTTTATTAATACTATTTCCCGCTACGGTATCGATAGCCTTACGGATCGTGAAAGGGTAAACCATCGTTTTAGGAAAGAATATAAAAATAGCACTTTGTCATAGCACAAATCAATCGCTTCGTCAAGTAGAGGCTTATCTTCAGCCGCAATATTAGTCGTCTGCTACTTAAATCCTGCTATTAATTATGCGTGTCGGCTGGTTGTTCCGAGCTAGCTCATTGGGTCCAAACACCTAGTAAATGATCACGCAACTTTATCTCCGAGCACGTCAGCGTCAGTTGCAGGGTATCGTCACAGCACACGCAATCAGAATGGGGATACCATAGCACAAACCAGCATTAAATGAGGTCTACTATTTGGTTCCGGACGTCGCGATCGGCCAGTCGGCGATACGTAGAATTCATTGGCTCGTAACATTAGTAACGAGCTGAGATATGGCGATATTTAAGGCCTGAACGTCACAGTACCACGTCCCTGGAAATATACGTTCGCCGCAGATATTTTGGCCGTTATTCTCATCGAGAGTAATTCGTTAAGACCCCAGTATGGTGCTCGACAAAGATCTTGAGACTGCCGTGACGGCTGGGCACAGCGATGAGGAAGCGGCCCCTGTCAACGTTGATGAATCTACTGTAGCGGATTGGACCGAAGCGGAGGAGCGCGCTGTGAAGAGGAAGTAAGCGATTACCCTCGCGATTCCTTCTGCACACCCAGAACGATTGAATCGACTCTTCTGACCGTCTCTAGGCTCGACTTCATTTTGCTTCCCATCTTGGGCTTGGCGTTTTTCGCGTTGCAGATGGACCGAGGGAACATCTCCAACGCTCTGACCAGTACCATTACGCAGGACCTAGGTATTAACACCAATCAGATCAATGTCGGGAATAGTCTTCTATCAGCGGGCATCGTCCTCTTAGAGATCCCTTCCAATATCCTACTACAGCGCGTAGGGCCTCAGAAATGGCTGTCTTTTCAGATTGTCGCATGGGGATTGGTGGCTACCTTCCAGAACTTCATCATGAACTACGGTAGCTACCTCGCCACTCGTTTGCTACTAGGCTTAGTACGTCGGATGAATCATGGACCTTGTGTATTTCGGTATCGCATGCTGACATTCGCCTGTGCAGTGTGAGGCGGGCTTCATCCCTGGCTCACTTTACACGATGTCAACTTGGTACAAGAAGTCTGAGTCCAGCCTACGAATCTCGATCTTCTTCCTCGGGAATCTCATTGCGTCGGCCACTACCTCATTAATCGGGGCTGGAATCCTTAGTATGGGGGACCGGTACGGAATAGCTGGATGGAGATGGCTCTTTATAGGTAAGCTCACATCAATGAGTACCCACTTTCGTCCGACTCTTATCATCTAACCTGAGGTTCCTCTCCTCGTAGTCGAAGGCGCCATCACAATCGGAATCGGCATCATCTTTATCCTCTTCCTTCCACCCAAGGTTGGAAACGGCTCTCCACTCATCAGTTTCGGCCGATGGTCGTACTTCAACCGGCGCGAGTCGTACATCCTGGTCCGTCGTGTAATCCTCGACGACCCGGCCAAGACCACAAATCACCTGCGTATTTCCGGTAGCGACGTCTGGACGACGGTCAGAAACCCCAGGATTCTGATGCACATCATCATCACCATCACATCCACGATCCCCGTGAACGCGATCAACACGTACGGCCCGAGCGTCATCAAGAGCCTAGGCTACGGCACCGTAAGGGCGAACGCGATGGCCAGCGTCGGGGCCTTTATCGCCGCGGCGGTGACGGTGCTTCTGGCCTGGGTGTGCGACACGACGAAAAGGAGAGCGCCATCGTTGCTGATTGCGTCGGTGTGGAGTTTGATTGCGTTTACATGTTTGAGGGAGGCGTGGAAGTGGAGCGCCGGGAGGAAATACGCTGCTGTCGTGTTCTCAATGGCTATGAATTCCACCATCCACATTCTTAATGTGGGCTGGCTGTCGGTGAATTGCCGACGTCCGCAAGAACGGAGTGTTGCTATGGCGTAGGTTCCCTGCATCACTGATTCCTAGCTTATTCCGCACTCATTGGCTGACCTCACGATTTAGGATGATCATTATGGGCGCTAATTCTGGCGGTATTGCTGGAAGCCAAGTATTTAGAACGCAGGATGCGCCTCTGTACCAGAATGCCTTTACCGCTTGCTTAGTGCTCTCCGCCGTGGTGACCGTGGAGATCATTGGGCAGAGCGCTTGGTATTTCATTAGCAACAGGAAGTTAAACAAACAGGGAGATGGCCCCGTCGTGGCTGGGAAGACAGATGAGACACCCGATGGACAGAAAGTCGAATTAGTACGAAAATGGAGATGGACATGGTAGGCAGCGTTTAAAACGTGGCTTCTGAATATTGCAATATGAAAATTGGCATCGATACACTCAACGTTGCAGTCATTACACGTAGGAAACTAAATGAGAGTCTTGTCCATCCAGAGGTCTCATCATGAGTATGAAGTAGGGATCAACTTATTATTCCTCAGCTAGCTAGAATGCCATTGGTTCGCTCACGGATTCATATGGATATTGAAGCTTTAGGTAAGTCAACTACATGGAAAGATGTCTTGCTCACTCGTGAGTATATCTTATCCCCGAGATGTCAAGCTTGCTCTTGAGATTTTGCGTGGGGTCCTCCGGCTTGGCAGCAATTCGGTCTATGTGGAGCTCAGCTCTAAGACGTGGGCAAACACCCAATCGGTTAATTAGGGTAAAATTTACGCCGTCAAAGCACTTGAGATATAGACCAAATTTTCAAAGCATTTCTTCAACGAATCAGATCCAGCATGGTTCCCATCTTGGATCCCTTGCTAAGATCGCCACGGGCTTGTGGTTTAGTGGTATAATACTCCCTTAGCACGTGACGAAGCACGCTGCCGTCTAGAACAGACGGTTGGCTACTTCGTCCGGTCTAAGATGGGAGTGGTCCGGGGTTCGATTCCCCGCGAGTCCATCAGTAGGAGGTTAGATTCCTTCTATACCACCCTTTTTGATTTTTTTTAACTTCTTCAAATATTCTGTCTTCATACGTGACCAGTCACGTGAGCTGAATATATCACATTGCAAAAGACTTTGGATTTATTGGCCTTTGTCTCCAAATATCTGGCGAAGGAATAAATACAAACTAGATGCGTCTTCTTCCTTCTCCTTTTCATCGACCTCCATACTGTATCAAGCAACCTATATAATAAGCTACCGAGTACGAAGCCGTGAATCGCTCCAAGACGACCGCTTTGACATTGCTCAAACAGCCGGGCTTTCGTTATTTTCTCCTGCAGGATCATTGCTAAGACAAGCTATTGACTTACTCGTAACGCAATGGAAAACTCCGTCCAAATATGATTAAGAGTATCATATCTGAGGATACCATGTTGCGATGCTATCAAGAATGCGAACTCGTATTCGGGATCGTGAGTAGGATTTTGGAGGTTTGAACAGCATTGATTCACATGTAAAACAGGGAATATCTGAGCTGCGTTAAAGCCACACACTTCATTAGCCACATGTTATTGTGTGGCTTGTCGGATTCGTATTCGGGTTCAGGGGGATACGTACATTGGCAGATTGGATTCTTCGGCAGTGGAGAGGAAAGAACGGCTTAGGCCGCCCCTGTCTCCGCCTTCCTCTAATGCAGGTTCAGCAGCAATCAGGGTTTGTCAGCTGCGATCCTGTTGGTCGAGACCAGTTCGAGCTTAGGCCAATTCTGCATTGAAATTGGCCAAGCAAATTGGAAAGGGTCCTTTTAGGCTTTGGCGTGGGTCCATGCAATCAATCAATTGTCGATAAGGATTACTAGAAAAATAATAAATGTCGTCGAAGACCCCTTTCCTGCACCGCTTCTCTCGAGACAACCATATCGCCTGCACCAATTCTCTTTTCTACCGTCCCAGTCGCTGAGTTACGGTGTTTTATTACCCGCTTTTTTAATTCCTAGAGTTAATTATAGTCTTTGCCGTCACATTCATTCAACATGTCGCCCTCTAGGATCGAGCTCGAGAAGCAGGACAGGGCGCGTGATGCCGCCTTCAACAAGGCCATGCATGGCGATACCGCTCAAGCGGCTGGAGGTTTCCGTGCCATTATCGGAAAGAACTCTAAGGCGCAAAAGGCTGCTGTTGACGAGTACTTCAAGCACTGGGATAACAAGGATGCCAAGGACGAGACAGAGGAAGATCGCAAGAAGCGAACAGCTGAATATGCTACCCTAACCAGACAGTATGCTACAAATACTCGTGCCCATACTCCTGTCTCAAAATACTAAAACACTTCAGTTACTATAACTTGGCAACGGACCTGTATGAGTACGGCTGGGGCCAGTCCTTCCACTTCTGTCGATACTCGATTGGCGAGACCTTCTACCAGGCGATTGCCCGACATGAACACTACCTCGCACACCAAATTGGTATCAAGGAGGGTATGAAGGTGCTGGATGTCGGCTGTGGTGTTGGTGGCCCTGCTCGAGAGATCGCCAAGTTCACCGGTTGCCATGTTACTGGCCTGAACAACAACGACTACCAGATCCAACGTGCCACACACTACGCTGCCAAGGAGGGTTTATCACACCAATTGACATTTGTCAAAGGTGATTTCATGGTGAGTCCCGCTAAAACTAGCTATTATAGGCCTAGTAAGCATTGTACTAACCTTCTCGATAGCAAATGGACTTCCCTGACAACAGCTTCGACGCCGTCTACGCTATCGAAGCTACCGTCCACGCGCCCAAGCTCGAGGGTGTTTACAGCGAAATCTTCCGTGTGCTGAAGCCCGGCGGTGTCTTTGGCGTGTACGAATGGCTCATGACTGACGAGTACGACAACAACAACCTCGAGCACCGCGAGATCCGTCTTGGTATCGAACAGGGTGATGGTATCTCAAACATGGTTAAGGTCTCTGAGGGTCTGGAGGCCATGAAGATCGCAGGATTCGATCTCCTACACCACGAAGACCTTGCCGACCGCCCCGACCCTATCCCGTGGTACTGGCCTCTGGCTGGTCAATGGAAGTACATACAGTCCGTTTTCGACGTGCCTACCATTGCGCGGATGACGTGGTGGGGTCGTACATTGGCGCACAACTTCGCCGGTGCTCTGGAATTAGCCGGATTAGCACCCAAGGGTACCAAGAAGACGGCTGACAGTCTGGCTCGTGCGGCCGACTGCTTGGTTGCCGGTGGAGAGAAGCACCTCTTCACACCCATGTACCTGATGGTTGGAAAGAAGCCTGAGAAATGATTCACCAGCGAGTTACTACCTACATACACCTATAGGTAGTGCTGTGGATCGAGAGGGACAAAATGTGCTTACAAGCACAGTAATGAGTGAAGAAGCAACGCCAGAGACTTCTTAATATTAATAATACCGAGCTACCTGAAGGGTCCTCACTAGTTGGTTGTTGGACTGCCTAGGCTCTGAGTTCATTGTACATATGACATTGAGCTATACCTACTATACTGATAGCCGTTTGTTACATACGCATTAGCATCATCGACGAATAGATTAATGGATTAGAAGAGTTCCCGAGTATGCATTCTTGAGCGTCTAAGTTCACCCTAATCAACTTCCATGACACTCGCCTAGCTCGTTGATTTTGGAGACCAGTTGGCTATACCACCTAGTATTTATACAAGAATCTAAATATTAGCTACGGTTGTACGTATCTTTAGAGCTGTCGTCCATGCCATTAGTGGCCAATTCAAGCTGACTGTTATCCGTATGGAACACGGATTACCCCCAACGGAGGAATCCCCCATCGACTTCCGTTACGGCGTTACTAACATCCTTGGGGAGATAGGACAGCCAACACATTAGAGAGTTATCAATTGAGAAGAACCAAGAGACGATAAACTCGAATTTACACTGCGAACTATGATTTTATATCATTAACTTGAACGCGATTTCTTCTATCTTTTAATGGTGTCTATAACTGGAGGTACAAAAGTACATCTGTAAGTGATTGGAGATTTCAAAGCTCCGATGACTCGGAAAAGTAACGAGCTAAACCCGATATAGCCTAGCGTTCCTTCCCACCTCAACAAGCTGTTCCTATTCCATCCGAAAAAAAAGTTGGGAGACAAACGCGAATTTGATAGCAACTCCAAAAAAAGGCTTACGGAGAGAAAATCGCTCTTCAACCTCCCGTATCTAACCATTATCACCACCCTCCGTCACCAACGACAAACCACGCCAACTTCTAGTCGGCTGGTAGTTTGGCCTCAATTGACTTCTATTCTCTTGTCCCATCCTATCCGCCCTCTCCGTACGATCCATATCCCCTCATCATCATGTCGCGCTATCTTCGTCCAGCGGCTCGACTAGCTGCCTCTGCTCGCACCGCCGCAGCCCCCCGAGCTCTCTCCCGCTTCGCCCCTACTTCGTTCGCCGTATCTCAACGGAGAACATTCGCCGATGTCAAGGGAGTCAAGGAGTACACTGTCCGTGAGGCCCTTAACGAGGCCATGGCTGAGGAACTCGAGGCCAACGACAAGGTCTTCATTCTCGGTGAAGAAGTTGCCCAGTACAACGGCGCATACAAGGTTACGAAGGGTCTATTAGATCGATTTGGCGAGAAGAGAGTCATTGATACCCCAATTACGGAAAGTGGTTTCTGTGGTTTGGCCGTTGGTGCTGCACTGAGTGGTTTGGCTCCTATAGTGAGTAGAATTACGCCCCTCAAGTCCGGTTGGCAGAATAAGCAAGGATTAATCCGACATGTCCAATTTAGTGCGAGTTCATGACCTTCAACTTCGCCATGCAAGCTATCGATCAGATCGTCAACAGCGCTGCCAAGACCCTTTACATGTCCGGTGGTATCCAGCCCTGTAACATCACCTTCCGTGGCCCCAACGGTTTCGCCGCCGGTGTCGCCGCTCAGCACTCTCAGGACTACAGCGCTTGGTACGGTTCGATCCCCGGTCTCAAGGTCGTCTCTCCCTGGTCTGCCGAAGACGCCAAGGGTCTGTTGAAGGCTGCCATCCGCGACCCGAACCCCGTCGTCGTCCTCGAGAACGAGCTTATGTACGGTGTATCTTTCCCCATGTCCGAGGCTGCGCAGAAGGACGACTTCGTTCTTCCTTTCGGCAAGGCCAAGGTTGAGCGCCAGGGCAAGGATCTGACCATGGTCTCCCTCTCCCGTACCGTCGGTCAGTGCATGGTTGCTGCTGAGGCCCTGAAGAAGAAGTATGGTGTGGACGTTGAGGTTATCAACTTGCGATCAGTCAAGCCTCTGGATGTTGCGACTATCGTCAACTCGGTTAAGAAGACCCACCGCCTTATCTCGGTCGAATCCGGATTCCCCTTCGCTGGTATCGGCGCCGAGATCCTCGCCACAACTATGGAATACGCTTTCGACTACCTAGACACTCCCGCGCAACGAATTACCGGTGCCGAAGTCCCCACGCCTTACGCTGAAGGTCTCGAGAAGATGGCCTTCCCGAACGAGGAGCTTATCGAGAACTTTGCCGCGAAGGTGCTACGTGTTTAAACGAGGGTGAGAATTGGCAAATAGACGCGGAGTTTGAGGCATGATGGATGAGCAATGTACAATATTAATCATTTACTACCTGGTACAATTGTTTCTACTGGATTAGGTGTCTCAAAGATGGCGGTGTCGTTCCCACAATGAAAAAAAGGATACCTTGATTTTTGTATATCTTGTCTCGTGCTTCACTATGTGCCGTCTAGGACTTTCGCCGTACACCTTCAGGAGCGATGTATGGATGTCCACAAATCCGGCCGAATGAACTAGTCCCGAGCAAACTCCTTCATAAGCGGTTACATTCGTATAGTGTTACCTTCTGATTCGAGATAGACAGATGCGTCGATGTAGGCATCGAAAGGTTTGGACCCAACTGCCTGCCGAGTCTTCATAACCTCAGACGGGAACCGGGAGCCGGGCGCCTGGATTGGATTACATCTGCAAGACCGGCTACTATCCATGCAACATCCATGTCCTTGACTTGCATATAGACCAACCGAAATGCCTGTCAAACTATAGCGCCCCATGAGCCAGCATTGATAGCATGGACTGTTAAGTTTGTATTTGCTAAGTGCGCGTTCCTTTATCTATAGGTAGCAAGCAAGAAAACAGGCAAGCAAATAAATCGTATCCGAGTCAACCGTATAAAATGTAATTTACTTGAGGCAAAGATGGGTAGCAAATGCATATGTAGACCTGAGTATGTCGTGTAGAGTCGATGATCGACATCCCCCAAATACCGTAGCGCCCATGAACATGGGGTTTATAGCACGTTGGAGGCGTCTAGAAACCCCAAACCATGCAGCCCGAACGTCTCACTAATTCATACCAGCCAGCCGGCTACGGGTTAATAAGCAGAACCTGACTGACGGATATGTACGTGATACGTCAAAATAGCTACATCCAACCTTTTTCATAGTTTATTCCACCGCGCATCTATCTCATCGTGCCTTTTTTTTAACCCCGTACCTGTCTAATTAGATTCAATTACGAGCATAAATACACAATCATTCGTTGACCGCCTTACGACAAGCCCATCGACGTAGAGGATCCACTGACAGTATTTTTGGGACCATTCTGGGGCACACCCTGGAATACCCCGCCGCATGGACTTGTCGAAGTGTTGATTGTGCTTGATGTTTGGACCACACCTTGCTGGCTGTGACACGCGCTCATCTATTTCTTCGACCTTCTTATTAACTCCAGATTTCCAGGAGATCACACCGGGTCCCAAAGTGCGTAATTGTGCTTTTTTTCGATATATCCCTATTCTAGGTAGATATATATGTTGAAGCTGCCCCGCCAGAATTACCTTGGTACCCATGTTCTATGACCTTCAAGTATTGGCGTCTTATCCCTACTATTTCTAGCTATTTGACCGCTACCTCTCGGCGGTGGAAGTCGTTATAACTAACTCGAATGATTCCCTAGTGATACCCCATGGCGTCCAAACCATCTACCGCGGGGCCCAGCGGTTCTAGCGCGCAGATTCCGCCTCAGCAAGCCGCCATTGAAGCTGCGTCGGATATAGGCAATGAGGTATGATATACTGAGAGATCCGGAGTAATGAGGGGCGGCTCACTACGATCAGCCTATTGACAAGGGGCGATGCTAGTGACGACCTATTCATATCACTCTTGGATCAAAGGGAGACGCATATTTTAACCATTTTATTTCAACTTGCAGGAAGAAGACGATGACCTAGATGACGTGGATTCAGCGCTGGGAGACGATGCGTTAGTCACCCCTCTTCTCACCAACTTACCCCTATTGCCCCTGAACCGCTCTCTGGGTGAGAGGATGTCAATTGTAGTTCACAGAGTATTTCTTTATAATTCATATTACAATCATTATTGACCAATCTGCTAGCTCGAGCATCATGCATTCCATCACATCCAGCGTTTTGAATTACAGGACGATACAAGGGCGGACATTTCACAGCGAGAAGCACAATAGCATGTACTTCATACCGAATGACGAGCAACAACTACAATCCGTAGATATCACGTACGTATTTTAGCTATCTAGATGTCTTATCCATTCCACTACAATTCAGCTCAGGAAGTCTGTGAATGGTTTCCTAGTAACTATCTACATGGATATCACGATGAAGTTGCTTTTATACCCATGTCTAACTGATCTGCTGCGTTTTGCTTCATAGACACCACTACCTTAATATGCTAATAGGAGACAAACTCTTCCTCGCGCCGATACCAGATAACGTACAGGTTTGTCTCCCCTTTTCCTTACTGACAAGTTATGCGGACACCGATGAAGAAAGAGCTGATGCTTTCTCCCGATCAGAGGGTGTTAGATATTGGAACAGGGACAGGTGAGAGCTAAGGAGCAACAAGTTTGCCATGAATCCATGATTTCTAACCCTCTTTTTAGGAATATGGTCCATGTAGGTCATACACTGAGATACCTTATCTCTACCCCCTCCACCCCTTTTCCAAGCTAGGAGAGGAGCACCCCCCTGAACCACCAAGCAGCCACAATACTCACACCAAACCCACACAGTGTCTTCGCAGAAGCATACCCCAACGCCGAAGTAATCGGCACAGACCTCTCCCCCACCCAACCTCTCTGGGTTCCCCCGAACGTCAAGTTCGAGCTAGACGACTGCACGCAGCCATGGACATGGTCCGCGAACAGCTTCGACTTCGTGCACATGCGGTACCTATTCGGGGGGATCAGGGACTGGGACGAGCTGCTGCGGCAGGCGCACCGGGCGACGCGGCGCGGAGGCTGGGTCCAGAGCTGCGAGCCCAACGTCGATATCCGGTGCGATGACGGCAGCGTCGCGGCCGATAGCGCGTATGTGACTTTCTGGAATATGTTGTATGGGCGCGCTACGGAGAAGTTTGGGGTCAGCTTTTATCCGATCGATGATGATGTGCAGAGGAAGGCTTTTGAGGCGGCGGGGTTTGCGAATATTGAGGTTAGGGATTATAAGGTGAGTTTGGAGGCTGGTTTTTGGATCTCGTGCCGAGATAGGGGTATGAGAGGCGCTGATTCGTATATGTGATACAGTTTCCTATTGGCGGGTGGCCGGCAGATAAAAGGCTTGCGGAAATAGGACAGTATGTCCAGTTGACGATGCTGAACGACATAGAAGGTGGGTTTGCATAGCTAATCCGTCTGCATTCCGATCATTCTAACCGCAGGATGCACACCCCAGGTTACACACTCTTCCTGTGGAACATGATCATGGGCGAGAACACGCCAGGCTATGAGGAAGGCCTGGCGAGAATGCGGAAAGAGTTACGGAATAAGAAAATGCACGGCTATATGAGATGTCGGTATGTATATGGCCAGAAGGTGTAGAACCCATGGAGCATTTTGGATCAGTAGGACATCTCCAGGACTGTCTACAGCCTGTATATATATCCCTGAAGAAAGCTATGTACGTGTACCCTTGGTGGGAGGAGAGTAACATATCCAACGGGAATGATAGGAGGTTGTACATACTCGGAGAGATTGCAGGGTGGCTGGAGAAGTATAAAATTTTGCTCATGTTGGGAACTCGACTCCTCAATATGAGGGCACAAAGGGGGACTGGGTGCCTTTTATCACGATTATAATGAAGAAAGCGTTTGAAACATCCAGGGATAGATTAGAAAGGCAACTTAGTGGACTTGAATGCCATACGCAAATGGAGAGTCATATACCTCTCTGTTACGTAGTACTACCAACACTTTTACTCTTTCTCTTTCTCTTCTCTTAGTGTCTCTGTGCTCGCTTATAATATTATTCAAGAATCGCAGAGCGTCAAAACACAACATGAGACCTACTGCCAGTTACTCGCTTATAGGCCTTCTCGCAGTCAACAATCACCTTGGGCTGGCAGCGACAAAAGATCTTACATCTACACCGGCATTGGACAATACGGACTCATCACAGCAATCACCAGTTTTTCTTGGGAAGATTGGACAGTGCCCTAGGACACGCAAACCCCTCTGCGATACAGACGAGTGTCAAGGGACAGCTTACCTGTGTAGAAACACTAGGCCATTGCAATTAAGTATTTGTTTAGATAGGTAAGATTGTACGATCATACGATAACATTTAGCGTCTAGATGTATCGAAAACTAGGTCTTGATCGGGGCGACGACCTTATAACACGATAAGCAAGGGGTGACTGTAAAACCCGGAAGGTTGGGCCGGTGGACAAATATGGGAGACACTGATCCTCTTCATATTAATCTCCAGGCCCGGGTACTGCACATTAGCCATCTGTCATGACGCTTAGATTTCATTGTCCACACCGGGTTGGTTGCTTGTAAGCAATTTTGGGTTGTCCGTAGCCCCAAGACCCAGTTCAGATGAGTATAACAGATACTACCATGATGATGGTGTAGTATATCAAAATACTTCATGTAACAGAGCCAGTACCTTCTTAGGTAGATAAATCGTATCTTAGAAAGGTCCGAGGGCCCCTTTGTGTCTCATTCATCCGCGCTCGGATGGAAAGGAGAGCTTAGGCCCCCTACCCATACCTATTCTATGGCATTGGCTAAATAGACCACGGAATTTGTTCCATTTTATAATAATTTTTAATCGCATTTTTATCGACCTGTAATGATCCATTCATTACGAATCAAGAAGCTTCGGGAGACCATTCATAAAAGAAACGCGTGGATAACTTGGTGGTTTCTACATAGGATTGGCCGGCCGTCCGGAGCTAAAACGTCAGCACTCGAATTCCACGCAAGATTCGACTGAGTGAGGATTAGAACCTTATGCCGTCCCCTGCCCCGGGAGGATCTTCTGATGGAATTAAGGTACAACTTACGCATGAATTCGCAACGGGGGGAACCTGAGAGATAAATACTTGACTCACTACTTCTCGAAGGAGCTCATATTACGTATGAGTCAGGAGTTGATATAGAGTTTGATTCGATACATCAGAAATGGGATCGTTACACCGCATAAGATGTGCCGAAGGAACAACTCCGGTGATACTATGAATTCGTCATGGCATAAATTGTTGAAGTGCTTCTTAAAGCGTGGGACCCGGTTCGTCTACGCTCCCGCAAAGCCTTGCTACTTCCTAGGAGCTATCAAACGTCACCATTATAGCCAAGATGAATTTCCTATGGCCATATGGCCTAAGTAGCACATATCTATTGGCTTGTTTTCTATTTGTTATAATTATCGCAACTGGATCTGTTGTTCTCTATAGGCTTACCATTCACCCCCTTGCTCGATTCCCAGGACCCATCTTGGCAGCATCTACAGGTCTCTATGAAGCATATTATCAATGTATCAAGGATGGCGGCGGGCGCTACTGGGTGGAGATTGAGAAGATGCATAGGCGCTACGGTATTGACTCCTCATATATCTGCCCCTATTTTACCCCTGGCTCGACTCACTAAAGTCTGACTCCGACGCCCAGGCCCTATCGTCCGCGTAAACCCATGGGAGGTACACATAGCAGATAAAGATTGGAACGCGGTGTACAAGTATTCCTCGAAAGCGTCGAAGCCGCGATGGTTCTATTTTCTCTTCTTCGGCAAGTTCCCCAGCACCAATGTGGCAGAGTCGCACGCACTGCACCAGTTGCGCCGAGGTCCGCTGCAAGTCTACTTTGCCTCGACCAATATTCAGCGCTATATGCCAACGATCAAGGCTCAGGTCGACAAGCTGTGCGGTCGCTTACGAGCGGCTGATAACCATATCGTAAATCTGAGCGATGCTTTCCGCTGCCTGGCCACCGATGTTGCGACTGGCTTCGCGTTCGGTTCCCCGTTCGGCCACCTTGATGAGCCGACCTTCGATCGCGAGTTCAATCTCAGTGTGAAGATGGTGGTACGCACCAGCATGTGGAGTCGTCACACGCACGGCTTGCTGCTGCCCATGTTGCACAGCCTGCCAGAGAGCATTGCCAAGAAGATGAATCCAGCGTTTGGTCGAGTGATGTGGATGAAGGATGTAAGTTGGACATCTGATCTCGGTTTCGCTATGATTCTTGATTCCGAAGCTCACTTGATTCTTACGCAGACTATGGTAAATTGTGTCCGACGTTCAATGAACAAATCCGAGCCGCCCCCGGGCAGCCCATACGACATGATACAGACGCTAATGGCCTCGAACCTACCGCCGGAGGAGAAGGCATTTCCGCGGCTATTCTCCGAGAGCCGCTCTGTTATCATGGCCGGAACCGAGACAACAGCCACGACCCTCGTCTGCATCACGTTCAACCTCATCAGTGACTCGTCGAAACTTCAAAAACTGCGCGGTGAACTGGGCGCCGCAGAGACAGCCAAGGGCGGGCCCCTTGAATACTCAGACTTGCGGGAGCTCCCATACATCACAGGCGTAATCAACGAGGGCTTGCGCATCGCGAATCCAACCCCGAGTAGGCTTCCCAGGGTCTGCGAGGACCAGGATCTGAAGTACAAGCAATACGTCATCCCTAAAGGTGTAAGTACATTCCAAATTTCACATTTTCTAAAATCACAACCGCATAGAGGGGTAGATGGCTAACAAGACCCCCTGAGGGAAACAACTAGACTACGGTCTCAACCACAACCCAAGACATCCACAACGACGCATCTATCTTCCCGCAGCCGAAGAAGTTCCAGCCGGAGCGCTGGACGGACCCCGAGGAGCGCAAGCGACTGAACCGGTACCTACAGCCGTGGGGGCGCGGCACGCGACTGTGTCTCGGCATGGAGCTCGCCACTGTCGATCTATACCTCGCCGTGTCGCGGTTGTTCGGGCCTCAGTCGGGGTTTGATATGAGTCTGTACGACACCGTTGACGAAGACTGGGTGGCTTACCATGAGTGGTTTGCTGCGTTCCCCAAGGGCCGTGGGTTGAGGGTTAAGGTCCGTGCTACGGGGAAAGGTGCGGATGATGGGGATGCGTAGGTGGCAGGATGTCTATTGAACTTAATTCTAACCTTACGTCTTACCTCCATGGGGTGGAAATATCACGACGTCGCTTGGGCATTTTAGGGTCTGGGTGAGGGCAGGTTTGGATAACTGGTGGGCCTGGGGCCGTTGAGAATTGTTCATGCCTTACCTTCGGTAGTCTCTGTTAGATCGTTGTATTCCTGTACCTACGTTTTTCATATGGTGTAATCCATGCAAGAAATAGTTACGTGCTCAATTACGGAGGTTCAGGATTTTAATAGTTAATCATATGATCTGTCGCTCTTCTACGTGCCTAGTATATCAGGGTTCATGCTGTATGGAAATACCTTCTTCCCAATATATGCCTCATTGATTGGACAGGATTCGACTTACGGGGTCTTATAGGGGAAGCCTGTCCCTTAGAACGCTATGAAGGCATGATTGTTTACTCCCGGGAGGCGGAGTAACATTCATAGAGCACCCGGACTACGAAGATCATTATGGGAGAAAGCATGTCATTTCGTAATGGGATAGAGACGGCAGCGCGAACCCGTTGGTTGAAATGGGCTACTGGCTATAGGAAACATCCATGCCCGCGATGGATTTTGATGAGCATGTGAATGATCTTCAATTTCAAGAAATCCAAATATTTGATATACAAGGTACAATGTCTTTCGTTTACATAGACACCTTTATCCTACCCGTATATCAATCGATGATTAGACAACTCAGCATGGTTCGATAGCAGTCTTATAGCAGCACCATAATATCTCTGGGAAATTTGCTTAGAATGACGTTGTATATAGCCCTGTCAAAGGCGAACAATAAGGACTTGGTATTCGGCATGTATATTTGCGAGCTAAGGTACATCAGTGAGTCAATGGTCGTTGTCTGCACAATTGATCCTCGCAGTCTCTTGCCGCTATACTGAGTAGAAACGACATATATCCCAAATCCCCACACCGCTCCTCAGCTCGACTACAAGGCTTTCCTTGCGTGCCCAACTCATATTAGTGTAACACTATACAATCCGAAGCCTAACAGAGAGGGGAAGTAAGAAGGATTGTATAGTGAAGGTATTTTGAAACTTCTCTGCACAAGATTTTTTTTTCTCTTACTAAATCCTTAGCAACCAATACAGATTTATGATGTATCTGCCTTATGCAAGTAGGCCCAACCGATCAGGTCGACACGTTTTCTGGGTGATACAGCAACGCCCCCTGAGCGTCGCGATGAACAAGAGGGGAAGGGATGGTAACTCGGCCCCCGCATCCCAGTCTAGACGCTTCCCTTGAGTTGATACAAGGCAAGGGAAGGAAATACTAGCTGCAGTGCCTGTTGGGGATATTAGAGCTTGTGGGAATGTGCATGTTCCTAAATCTACTATTTTCTCGGTAACTTCGCTGGCAAATGACGTAGTTGGAAGTTTTCATATATGGCGAGATGAAACCGGCCAATCTGGGGTGGCTTCGCGAGTATCACATGTAAATTGAATAGTCGCCGGAGCTGGCTCCGAAACAAAGCTGTTTCGTGCTGATAGAGATGTAAGACATCAAATTGAGGTAAGAGGCGCTTCGTGGCTTCTCTTTGTCAAACCTTTTTCTTAGAGAATAAGTCAAGAGTAATAGTAGTAGGAAGGTCATGTGCATTCGTGTTTATTTCGCGTTAGGCTCTAAAGTGGTATCCGGTAATTACAGACTCCTCTATCCTGTCATAACATCATTCTACGCCATTCTTTATAAGTTGGTGGTGCTTGTTAGCTGCCTCCTTTATAAGCTCTAATGCTTTTGCGAGTACCTCGCGGTCCTTTTGAAACGTCAATCTTTCGACAGCCTTGTCCCACGAGAAGAATTCGGGCTTGAACTGGGACTCTCCATCTCCCACAATGCCATCCAGTTCCGCAATGAACCACCAGACTAGCTTGACTCCCTTGGGTTGGCCCAGATCTCGAACGTCTAGCATGAATGGCTCTGTGAGACTATCGTAGGTTCGGGGTACGTCTTTGACGTCGGCGGACTCTAAATCTGAAGGCGCTCGGGTCGCCATGGTAACTGGGCGCAGCTGAATCGCGTAGCCAGATTCCTCACGAACTTCTCTTATGGCAGCGGCTTTCCGAGATTCGTTGCAGTTGCGTCTTCCCTTTGGTAATAGCCATTCGTCCTCGGCGCCGTAATGTAATAGGAGGATCTGCTCTGGCTTCGTGGAATTGTCAAATACAACTGCACCGCAAGCCTCAACGAACTTCTCCGAAGGATAGAGTGTGCTTTTCCATCGTACTGCCGCCATAATACCGCAGGGATGAGTCGTGAGTGGCCAGTCGCTGAGCCTTCCGGGCTTATAGGGGATCTTCAATCAGGTCCCCAATGGGAATAACAGAGTAGAGATCGGACCGCGTGGAAATGCGTAGACTTTGAGACCAAATATTGTCACGGGAAGAAAAGAAGTTAGTGTATTCAGCAGTGAGACAGGCGTCACTCCGGTGTCCCAAGAAACCCTTAGCGGCCACCTAAGGTGGTCCATGCAACGGAGACTCGTAAATCAACTCACCATATATGTCGCAAGTCGCGAGCGAATGGGTTAGTAGATAAATAGAGCTGGCAGATTCGCCATTTTCTGTCACGGGAGGGGTCATCTTACGCTACAGGGAATCGTGCAACTATACCTAGCACTTCTCGCGTTGCCGAGATCATATTTCGAGCAATACAATGCGGACCGAGGTGATAGATATGCACAATTGAGGTCGTCGATTGGATGAAGGCAAGGCTCTTGCTGACACTCCCGATGATCTCGACTCTAGATCACGGTAGATGGGTGGCACAGTTTCCAGACTAACCAAAGCCGCGTTTGCGAAGAATGGGCGAGACCGGAAACGGGCATTGGGACCACATTGTGCGACGGGGGTACAAAAGACTCTGCGCCAACGACATCGCATCTTGGGAGGCCAACCCTGTTTGACTAAAAAGATCAGAGCAGGCTAGGAAGTGACAAGTCAAGAAGAGTCTTACATACAAGAAAATGCGAGCGCCAAACTCAGCGATATGCTGGGTCCTTTTGGAATTGGCGGTAAGATGACTAGATGCCCATGGCACTCAAGGACTCCATACCTCAACGATAGGTATACAAACGCAGAGAGGACCCGAGTCAATGGCACTGATACGGTCCGGTGCGGGGGATTACGTGAGCTGGAAGGAACGAAAAATGTAGGCTATTATCAGTGTAGATACTGCAATCCGTAATCAATTGAAAGCTGACTGAATGGACTGAATGAATGGCGAAATAATGGATTAAGATTATCAATTCCCTTCCTCCGTTAGACGTGGATCAGGGACTTCGCGCTAACATGAGGGGGGCCCTCGAATTGAGGTTCCAGAGAGATTTGAGACTATAGAGGTCATCAGTCAAAGATATTCACTCGATTTAAGATGTGATATATGTCTAGGAGATTTAAGTGGAATGTGGAATATCCATCTCTGGTTTGTGAAGGTGAAAAGGGGGGAAGACGAGGAGGGGCGGGAAGGGTGACATTGACGATACCTACCTATTCTTTAGTTTATCGATAATGCGCAATTACACTATGCTGGATGCTATCGCAACCCACAGACACCCATAGGCGGGGTATTGTTACGAAACGTTAGCACTGGAACGGAGGGGTAATTAGACATGCATGTAGGTACCTTAGGTACCTATCTAAGACGCCCAGTCTTCAATGTTCATGCCATTCCGAGATTTCTGCAACAACATGTGAAAGTGGATTCAACACACCATTAGCAAATGATATAGCAGCATCGCCTGACTATTCTGGATACAACTGCCATGTCTCGGATGACGGAAGGGGTAGAAGAGAGGGAGGTCAAGTGACAAAATACACGAAAACGTGATCATCAATCTGGTGGAGGGGTGTCTTGGAAGAGAACAAGATAACGATAAGATGATTAAGATGATGACCATAAATAGTAGGGGTCTAACGTTACGGCACTACCGTATGGGCACTATGGGCACGCTATGGCACTCCATTATGCATGTCTTGGATGTTATGTATTGTACATCCCGCGCCCAAAGGACGGCTAGGGCGGATCTAGGCGAGCGATCCCTCGTCTAAGGTTCGCGCCGTGCTTGTTTCTAGCGTGGTCATGTGGATTGGTATAGGTACCTCTTAGCGATTCTTCAACAAGATTGGTCATAACGATGAGCTAAGGTGGAAGATACGACTGATGATAAACAGCGTGAACGCGCCAGCCACTGTCTAATATCAACTGATTGAAGTGTTCAAGTAACACAACTGTGATTGATGGAGGAGATTGTTGGAGATTGTTAGGCAATTGCTTTTAGGCACCTGTCTTCGTATTGTGTGGCCTTCGGTACTTGCGTGTATATCCAACAGCCTGCTTCATATCGAACGAGGCAACCAACATCAATAGACGCAAGGTTTGGTTTTGCGTTCCGACATTTGCCATGCCGTGTTGAGATGAAGCAGTCATGCCGGCAATTGGGTCTCAATTGACGAACAAATGGCTTGTCGGGACCAATTGAATTGAGCAGTATGCTTTGATTTCTAACCTGGGAATTGGATACCTAAGCTTTCATTGGCCCATTGATAGAATAAGCCATGTCCAAGTAAGTCGTCGGTCAATTGCTCTACCAATTGAGTTGGGAACACTACACAGGTAAGGTTAATTTTGTCAAAGGGTTCTCTTGATGACAGGCAACCGGCGATTGAATTTAAAATCCCGGCATAGGCGTTGCCTGCTTATCTCAGGACCATCAAATGAGAAAATGAGGGATAGCTGCAAGTCGTCGAATGTTGCCAGCAGCTCGAGCATCGCCGCCATATTATTAGGCGTAATACACCAAAATATGCCCGTGGCTCTCCAAGCAGATGGAATGAATTGAGGTGCCTAATTAGGCATACGGGAAAAGCCGGTTGCACTACAGTTCATAGGATTGATTAGCTTCAAGAGAATCTCACCCACAGACCCCTTAGAGCTCGGGCGCTTTCGGATCTGTGTTGAGCGTCCTCCCGCCGTCCCATCAAATATCAATATGATAAGGGAATTGAGGCGGAGTTGCGGCGAGCGTGACGCAACAGAAGCAGGCAGTCGAGAACTAGGAAGGGTTGGTATTTTTCAATAGCGTCGGTCAACGGAGGAATTCAATAACCAGGACTACATTAAATCGAAGACGCTCCGGATCCGTCGGGAAAGCGTTGGGAATATGGATTCCGTTGGTGACGATGGATGAATTATGTGTGAGGTTTGCCATAACTAATAAGTCCGCTAAAGTCCGGGTGATAATGACAAATACTTCGATACCGTGTGGGATCCGTGTAGTCAGATCATCGCTGTCTATATCGCCGCTGTCATAATGATGTGTATTCCACGAATCCGGTAAACTAGGCAGCAGCATGTATCGTCAGCATTGCTGTTGTGCTACTGTGTGTATCGATATACGAAGCCTGGGGAATGGAGCTGAATTATCCCCTTCATGGTAGAAAGTATCGAGCTACTACTGCACACATGGCGCGCTGCGCAAGCATGGCAAGCTAAGAGATCTGGGGACGGCCATTAGATTGGATTTGTGAGGGTAATGGATCTGTAACCTGCCCAACTCTCCATGATCCGCTGCAACGCCCTGTTAATGAGGTACTACGTGAGTTGGGAGGGTGGCTTGTGACTTTAACATCTGACACACCGCTGTGAGTGGTTAATCTATGAATGTACCGCTGAGCGTGGGGACTGGTAGCGGTACTTTAAGGTGAGCAAGAGTACCTACCTACGTTATACCTTGGGTACATACATCATCTTGGATACATTGCGTGGTTCTGGGCTCATGTCCTTATCGATTACTGACGAAGCATGGGTTTTGTAAAGTGTAAAATCTTAGGGCTATTTCTTAAATGTATACTTCCGTATCCTGACGCTAGACTTAGAAGGGTAATTTCGATCAATTTATACCAAATCAAATAGATAAGCCGGCAATAGCGATAGATCGGTTCTTGCAAGCTAAGCAATTCTTGAATATTCCCCCTCATTAGAATTGTTAAGCAAATTGTCATTTTCTATTTTCTCCTCTTCAGAATTTTCAATTCTGTCGTCTTCCTCGCCTTGCTGGCCTCGCATTATGACTCACTCACGGAACGGGTGCCAACTTTTCAGCTCAATTGAATCCACCCAATTATGGACACCTTCTTCCACGAATTGGCTTTTCTATTGGTCAATTCGCATTTGTAACTTTTCATTGCTTCTTCACTTCGGTCTAGGTGAATGAGGTGGCAGATTTCCCTGTCCTTCTCCTCTTCCCCTCTTTGCCGTTGAACGAGTTATCCGGTCAATTACTTGCTGAATCTCATCTGTTCCGATTCTCTTGCTGCCTTGGGATGTAGGTACCTGTTCTGGATACCTACAGAATAGCCGCCCTATCCGCTCAGCCCGCTTCGAGTCCTCTATCATCTGTCAATGCGAGGAATGGTACTACGCTCGTTCTAATGCTGGGTCACCCCGGATGACGACTGTATCGGCGCTATCGAAATACGGTCGCCTCAGCTCTAATACCTACCTAGCTTGGT
Organism: Hypoxylon sp. PDH2405; assembly: GCA_023628415.1. NCBI lineage: Eukaryota > Fungi > Ascomycota > Sordariomycetes > Xylariales > Hypoxylaceae > Hypoxylon > Hypoxylon sp. PDH2405. Next base: position 136,475 of record JAMAKT010000045.1, read on the forward strand.
AATAAATCAGGATCCATCCTTCTGCTATCTGAAGCCAGCTCCAAGAGAAACGAAGGTCGGCAGTTGCTGGAATCAAGATTTTAATAAGTATTCTCCGATATTCAGGTTTCTTATCCATTGCATAATATTTACTTGTACAATTACATATTAAAAGTATCTTCGCCCTATCGTCTTATCCCTAACCTAAAGTCCTCATAACGATGCTCTATGTAACATTCGTTGTAGCACCAGCATCGAAGACTAAGCCTCACTATTTAATATCCTCGTCTACGGGTACACTTTGTGCACATGTGGCTTGGCAACGTTGCTGGCTAACGGGATGATGACATGTCAGATAAAATCAAAGATGAAGCTGGCGCAAACTTCATATTCATCAATGTGTTTCTGCCTTGGTTGGTAAAGTTGGCATCGCCCAGCTCACTCGCCTGGCGATTGGCCAACCGTTTCGGAACACCTGGTTTGCACAAATCCCATATACAGTGTCCGTGAAAGGGCAATAGCCAGACGCTGAGTGACACGACGCAATTCCACTTTCGCCATTGTCGCAATCGCTCCATATCCGATCGAACTTCTGGTCCACTTATAGGGAAAACCAAAGCTTGGGCATCAGAACCCCTCTAGAAAAAAAGGGTCAATTTGTTGGAGAAGGCCTTCAGTAAACAACACGAAGATGGCATTCGTCGACTAGCTATGGAGCCTAAATCTCGCGCAAATCTCGTGTGCCAAGATCGCTCCCGTCGACGTCAACTTCGCATGCGTGCTAGTGTCGCATCTTTATCTTTCCCAGTAAAGTTGTTTCCTGCAAACCGGGCGACTATGGGCGGTACGCCAATTCGTCCATGCCATTGGACCCCGCGTGGCCAGGACCGTTGGTGTGACAAATTGTTGTGCCTTAGTTGGGCTTTTCTCTGGGGGGGAAATCATATCCAAACAAATCCGATATACTTGACATGCCTGAGTAGGCATGTGTATGCCAACTACAGCTAGTACGTCTCCAAGTGGTGGCTAGATTGGCGAAAGGAGTGTGTGTATGTTGTGTGTGTGTGTGTGTGTGTGTGTGGCACACCCCCTCTCTATGTTTCGTGAGCCCCCCACACTCCAACGAGACGCCTTCACGTTCACAATTTGTTCCCCATTGAAGCCTGATCACGTTGCAAGCTATCAAGCTCTGTCCTTCCCAATTGCGTCGATTGTGAAGCACAATTGAGTTGGGAAACTGGTCAATTATTTAACACGTTTTAGTCTCTGTATGTTGTACCTGTCTATTCGTTTATGAAGTACGAATAGCTTCGAAATTCGTTCACAAGATAATGTCCTTGAATCTGTGTATTAGGTGGGTGGCCGCATACATACATACATGTACGTATCGCTGGACGTACTGTGTATAAGGGGGGTGGAAAGGAGGTAAAATGGATCCATTCGACTCCAAATTTGAAAAATTGCCGTTGATGGCCGACGGAAGCCAAGTTGGAGCGGAGTCACTGCTCCGACTGCTAAGTACCTTTTTGCCAAGGGAACTTAGAGGTACCGGTTGCTAGGCTGCCGCTAGGTCCTAACTTTCACGGCAGGACAGGTCCCAAAAATAAAGTAACGCCAAATGTTGCACACCCCTGCGCCGCCACGCCCGCGTCGTCTGCCCTGTCTGGCCTGCCTTATGACTGTCTTCGAATGACTATTGGGGGGAGGAGTGTGACTCCTCGACTACACCACCAAAACGCATCCACGTCTATATCCGACGAGGTACGGACCCCAAACAGACCAAGTTCTCAAGTTACCAGTGTTAAAGCTAAGGGCTCGTCTCTCTGGCGGCTGGCCGTCCTCTTGTCCCTTTTTCCTTCTCCCACTCCCTACTTCTACCAGTGTCTATCCCTCAGACCCAAACCTACATCTATTTACAACTTCTTCCACTTTTTCACTTCTTCACACTTCTTCTTCCCGCACCTCCATTCTCCCTGGTACTTCAATGTTCTGCTAAATTGCGCGCGCAGTGCACAGGTACACACATTATTCGCCACCTGTGGTTATAGACCTGATTATTCCGATTTATGCACAACTGCTAGGCTCGGCGATTGGACCCCTACTTTTTCAATTGCGCTCTTAGCTGGCTAGCTGGACACCCACACCCCGCAAATGGTGGTTCTCGATTCATCAGCATTTAACATTGACTTTCTTCGCTGCCGCGAGGATAATAACATTACGACCTAATTGTTTATTGTTCATTATCCTTCATTGTTCATCATTCCATCCCTGAATAGACTTTCACCTTTTCGGACAGTAGCGCAAGGGCCGACAACAAGGGAAATCCATTTCCATCAAACTTATCTCCGAAACCAGCTCTGCGCTCTTCTTCCAACTTCCAACAAAATACCGACCTCATACCATTCATACATATATCTGACAATTCCGACACAACTCAGCATAACATAACATAGCCAATCTAACCCAATTCAACACAACCTCATATACTGCGATCGCCATTGCCATCGCATAGACCACATTCCACAATATTCCATTAAAACGTATCAATTCGTACGCAATTTGGCTTCTGCCTGATTTGCCACTCTGCCACTCTCGCATTGACCCACCATGGCTGACAAACCAACATCGCCAGCTATGATGAAGCCTTCTTCCTTCGGCATTCAGATGCCAACAAACTCAACTTCCCTTCCTTCACATTTACCCAAGATGGAAAACTCATCAATGGCCCCAATCAATTCATCAATGGAGATGGGAATCAAGAAACCTTTTGATATTAGCAACTTGATGTCCCCTCCAGAACAACCTAAACTCGATTCATTCTCGCAGAGACCCGATTCGACCATGGGCCCAACTGTTTCCGATGTTCGACAAATGGCTCCGATTCAGACTTTGTCGCCTCCCATCTCACCCGCCGCCAAGGTCGATGACCAACATGTCAATGCTATGTCACCGACAAGCGCTCCTGTGAAGGATCCTATCTTGTATCCCTCGCAGGACGTCGCTGGCTCTCCACAACAGCGACCGCTATTTACGCAGGATGATTCCATTGACGTTCGCCGAATCGTTGATGATCATGTCAATTCTCGGCCGGTGAATCTCTTCAAGGAGGCAACCCCGCCCAATCGGGAGGATTACGAACTGTTTCTGTACTTCAGCTCGCAAGTCATGAAGAAGTACAGCGAGGATCCCAAGTCGTGGCTTCGACGGGAGCGTGAGCTCTTACTGGCGGACCGACGAGCTGGAGCACGCAACAACCAATTCAAGCTCCAGCCAAAGCCAATCCTTCCCGCGAAACCCCAACAGGTTCGAAAAGAGACGCAACGCACGAGGGCTACAAAGCCTGCCAAGGTTATGAAGGCCACGCAATCTCATGCCGCACCTCCGCGACCCATCCGATCGTATCCCACCACGGGCTCGGGTCAATCTACTCGCATCCCCAGCGCGACACCAGACCCTTCACCCCGTCGTGCCGTTGCTCCGAACCGAGAAGACAAGGATTTCGACTCGCTTCAAGACTACTGCCCACCTACAAGTTCGCTCCCGGAAAAGGCTAATAGTCTCAAGGTGGACTGGAAAGGAACTCCCATCGATTTGAGCAACGACCCACATCGTGATCTCTTGCATCCTGATGAGATTGCGCTCGCCGCCAACCTTAGACTTGATTGCGCAACTTATCTCACGAGCAAGCGACGAATGTTCATTAGACGTCTTGAGTGCCTCAACTCCGGAAAAGAGTTTCGTAAGACGGATGCGCAGCAGGCCTGCAAGATTGATGTCAACAAAGCATCCAAGTTGTGGACTGCTTTTGACAAGGTCGGTTGGCTCGAGAAGCGTTGGATGGTTCCCCACCTCAAGTAAAGCGTCCACATCATCCTGTCCACATCACCCTGCCTCATTTACGGTTCATCGGGCATGGACCACCGCGTTGGGGATTGTTTGTTTTAGCGATGGTATTTCGACTTTATGACTCTGAGCAGTCTATGATTTGTGCATATTAGGTTTGGTTAGGATTGGACGGTCCATTTATTGTCGGTTGCATCATGGCCATCAGATCGATCTCCACGATACATATTTCCCCTTTGTTATCCTGGTTTTATTTGTTTCGGACACATCAACTCATTCGGCGGCATCACATCACACGGGAGAGAGGTTCGGTTTTATCAGCACGAAGCATAACAGAATTACAGTGATACCCGGAGTGAGCAGATTCCTATCCCATGGTTACTCCACTCCACAAGATTTTTCTATTCGGACTACATGAGGTTGGTCGGTTTACGGTCGGTTGGTTCGATTGGTTCGGTCACGGTCAGATTGGGCTTTACCCCTAACGATACCTCTGCATTCATGTACGGCGTTTTTATTGGCCTAGCAGAGTGAGATAGGCTTTTGATTTTGTTTAAAGGGGCAGAATGAGAACATTGGCAAGGAAGCGCGACGATGTTAGGAGTCGATCTACGGAAAGACTGAGATACCCACGATGCGCAAACGTTGTTTGACCTCTCGACTTACTCTCTAAAGCGCGACCTTGGAGGCTTCTGCTTATAGTTGGTGTTACGTCAGCGTCCAATTTGGCAATTTTTAACAGAATATACAATCCCCAACAATGTTTTTGAAAGTAGCCATCTATGATGTGATAACCAGCTAAAGGACTAAACTAGGGCTCTCTAATTTTCGTTAGCCATCGAGTGAAATACCTATCTTGGCGAGTCATGTATCACCCTTTTGGCCATGTCTACCTACCGTATCTAATCTGCTTCCCAGCCCTACGGTAACGCTAGAAGCCGCTTGCCGCTCCCGCTCCTTGCCTTAGCGTTTCCGGGGCCGGGTTTGCGAAGTGGGATTAGGGCATAGATCATAGCTTAAATCCATCGTGATGTCACATTACATACCTTCACCCTCAGGTTCTCGAGGATCTACACAATCGCGTCAATAACATCTCAAAAGATTCGACATTTGGACTCGAAATCCGTCAATTACAAAATTGGCGTCCTCCTCAATGATACGTGTCTCACTCCGAACACCGCTGCAGTGTGAGGTCAGAGTACAGCTAGTTACATGCTTACGTATGTACGTACCGGATTGGTTTGCTAGGGCATCTCGAGGAAACGGCAGGCACCGACGAAGCCCCGCAATCACTATCGTGTCACATCGCGTCGGGGACATGGGTCAGTGATTGTGACTGTGACATGGCTTGCATACATACAAGTTTAAATTCCCCGGAGGACGAGTGTAACTCAACATGGCCGGCATTACACAGGTGAAGCGAGATGCACATTCACATATTCCAAATACCTGGTTTCTGTTAACATATGGTAGGACCCGACAATGAAATTGAACGTTGGCGCCACAATATGGCGAGTGATTGAACTCTGTATGCCTTGCCGTGCGTAGGTACCAGGGCCATCGCGATGCACAATCCGCCGAGAAGGTTGGTCACGACAGAAGGGAAACGTAGTTTGATTTCTCAAATTTTCCAAACTTCCAGCCATAAGAGACACCTCGAAAATTACACTTGGTTTCGCGTGCACATGCGCCACGAGCGCTTCATAGCAGAGGAAAAGAACAATCATTGCCAAAGTAGCATGACATCAGACATGTTATATCAACGGTTTGCTATTGCGTTGCAGCAAGAACCGATCGGATCTCCAAGCGGGTTCATGTAGCCAAGAAGCAGGTCAGATAAGCTTCGATACGACGCCGCCGTGACGATGCATGCAGAAGTGGGCTTGGGCTTGGCGGGGAAAATGGGAAGCAAACCTTGATGCTGCTGGGTGAACGGGAAAGGATCCGCAAACTTAATTTACTAGCTTTGAGCAAGAAAATACGCGTCCCTTCAATAGTGTTGAATTGAGTTTAACTATAAGTCTCGCTAGCAATTTAGACTCATGAAAAGGCCTTGCGCGTAATGTACCTATATTCAATATCCCATCAATTCTATGAATCTTATTATGACTAATATGTGTGCTCCACAATACCGCTGACTACAATTCAATGTTTCGACCCAACAGACGAGCGAATCGACCAATCTATTCTCCGGCCACAATTGTATATCCACCGTCAATAGCGACGATCTGCCCATTCAGGTACTGATTCGCCGCGAAAAATAGAATCGATTGAGCCATGTCCTCGTCCTTCCCAGGTCTCCCCGCCGGAACCTTACTCTCATATTTTTCCTTCGGGATGTGACTCTTCTGCTCTTCGTTGCTGCCCTCCGTCGTCACTATCGCGTGCTACATTAGCAATCGTCATACAAACTCAATGGAAAAGATAAATACACAACGGTCATTCGAAACATTCATAGGAAAAGCGATAGGTTTATAGACTACTAGGAAATGTACTCACTCTCACTAGGGAAGACTCCCGGGGCGATCGAGTTCACCCGGATTTTCAACCTGTTCCCCGCAATCTCGCTCGCCAACATGCGCGTCAGATGCGCAGCCGCGCCCTTCGACGCATTATAAGCGAAATGATGTTGAGCCGTTTTCACCAAGCCCGAAATCGACGAGATGTTGATGACAGTGCCGGACCAGCCCGGAAACCGCTTGCTCGACTTCTCCAGCAGCGGCAGGAACGACGTCGTCGTGAAGAAGATCTGAGCCACATTGGCCCGGTACACATCCGTCCAGTCCTCCATCGTCGACTTCTCATTGTCGAACAGATTCTGCTTCATCTCCTCGGCGGACTCGGCCTCCGTCTGCATCGTGGCGCTGCTGATGCCCGCGTTGTTGACGAGGATGCAGAGACACTCCTCGCGAGCGGACACTTCCTTGACTAGGTTCGCGATCTGCTGCTTGTCCGTTACGTCGCATTGCAAGGGGATAATGCTGTCTTTGCCTTGAGAGTAAAGCTCCGCTACGCGGTCGAGCTTCTCCTTTGTGCGCCCTGTGATGTACACTTTGGCGCCGTTGGCGACGAGCGCTTGCGTCGCCATTAACCCGATGCCTGTGCCGCCGCCCGTGACGAGGGCTACGTGGCCCTTTAGGTCGAAGAGCCTGTCGCGGGTGAAGGGCTCGTTGCGCTTGTTACTGGTGGACATTGTGGCTGTTTGGATTGAGTTTATTGTTCTAGGATACTGCGATTGAAAGTATACTGATGGTATGACAGGAAGCACAGTTGAAGATGAGTGATTGAGTGAAGCACCAGCTTTCAGGATGGTGCCAGACAGCGGCCTCTTATGGTAGCAGATGCGTCTTACAACGGGTGAGATCATGACGTCTCGGTGTTTTTATCGAAGCCCGAGAATGCATTCTAATAGGAGACGGGGGGCCGACCGGGCTCTTGTATTCATACTTGGAAATCTCGATTATTACCTTGTTGAACAGTTGCAGATGCTAAGTGAGGAAGTCATGACGAAATTTGAGGTGAGCACTTGTGTTTGTCGGTTGCATCATTGATTCATTGCGGGGAGATGATCACAGCTGCTTGGGCTGTGTTTTGATTGGTTGGAGCTTACCCCTGAAATCACTACCCCCGCTATACCCGTTCCCAAAGGGCAAATTGAAGCAAACTGATCCCCAGTGCTTGCCTATAGTTGCTGAACTCTGACAGATACCTGTGTAAAATATGTAGGAAGTATAGTCCCTTTGAGATTGCTGTTGTGTAAGAGTTAAGGGGTGGGTTTATTCTATCATATTCTCTTCTTGGTGTCTCCTTCTCATGGAACATTTCACGCCCTCGACATGATAAGAAAGTATGTACATTGGATATTAGACTCTCTGAGGTTTGTAGCAGGAATGCAAGCTATATGAAACTCAAAGTCATCGGAGCCCATGTTTGATTCAGCTAAGGAATAGAGTATTGGAATTCCAGCTGTCAAGAACCTAGGTCGACGCAGAATAGCAAAGCCAATACGATGTCAAGGAGCATCGTTTTATAAGCTCTATACATATTCCACACGTCTAAGCGGCAATTAAAAGCAAGGCTATTTGATAAGTAGGTATTAAAGAGTACTAGGTGTGAGTCGAGGTTAAACTGAATAAATCCGGTATGCTGGCAACTGCTAGCTTGTGACAAACCTCCAAGTTGTATTGGGTCTCGTCTTAAGCACCTTTTCTTAGATCCTTTCATATCACTGACAGCATGCTGAAAGAGATCATGGATAAATGGCATGATGAGACGTTAAGTTTTACCAAATCCCAGTCCACTGAACATATCTGCAGGCTGGAGGAAAAAGTTCGTAGCTTGGCAGAAAAGCTCGTGGTAGCAAAGGCTTCAAGACAGACAACTTCTTGGCCGTCTGTTGGATAACGAACTTTGGGAGGGGGATTGTATCAAAAAAGAGACCGGGAGTACATTGACCTTCTGGTTACAGGGTGCAAGATCGCCTCTCAACCCACAGCGAACACTGGCTCGTCCTGAAGGTGACGCAGCGCAGGAAAGCTTTCGTACCGCCATCTTTGACCGCTATGGAATGGTAATTCGCAAGAGCTTCGGCGAAAACAAGGCGTGGTGCTCTGTGTCGGGTACATACCATCGTTCTCGGTGTGTGAAAGCCGCGCATCTTACTAGAAATTTGGGCGAGATTCAAGCTAGGTATCTCTTCGGACAAGCTTCCGATTCCCGCGGACATATAATGAATCTCCAAAACGGCATACCCATGCACATTGGCTACCAGAAGTTACTCGATGGAGGCAGAATAACGTTTTTCCCGGTAAGCACGCCGGGCTACTGGAGAATTCTCGTCCTGGATAAAACCATCCAAGAAGCAAAAAACCAGTGGAAACTAGACCCTTGGGGAGATGCAGCTCGATGGACGCGACTTACAATTCCCGGAAGACGTTATTACTCCAATGAAAAGGCCGTACTTTTATTTTAATTTCTGCGTCAACATTCTTCGGCGACAGAGGTGCGATAGAGGTACGAGTCGAAAGGCTGGTGGAAGAAGATTCTCAATAAGTATGAGAAGACAATCTGGGCACCTTGTATGACCAACTACATACGGGCGTCGACATTGAAGTACCTCGCTTTCAGGATTGGTCACCTTGGTCGCGATGAGGTAGACTCTTTTGTCGAGAAAGTTTGGGTAAACTCGTGGGAATCGGTGCAGCCGGGTCCGGGAATACCTTTGGAGGACATGGATAAATTGGTTACTGGTTGTATTTTAAACGAGGAGATTGAACCATAGAGTTGTGTGATGTGGGTATGGATGGATTCTGTACGCCGATAGAGAAAACTACTCTCTTTATGACATTTTATCATTATTCCTGCTATTTTCCTGACCTCGATGCGTTGGGCAGCTTTCCGTACGCCATCAAGAATATTTTGGATATTGATAGGAGACCTTTGTATTATGAAAAAGGGGGTACGTTTTGTGTCTCGTATATTTGGTATCATTTCCTCACTATTCGTGTAGCCTTATCAGTTTGACTGTCATCCAGGCCTGTCATGCTCCTTCAAGCCCCCTTCGACTCCGTGGTATGTCTTTGCCCTGAGCCCACGGGCATTACCCCTCTCTTAGCACCCAACCGCTCGTCTTCTTCCTGCATCTTGGTCCTGCCCTTCTCCTCCATCTCCTTGTTCCTAAGCATGGCGCCTGTAGCTGCTTGCATGCTTCCAATGGTTCCTTTAATAGCACCACTAACGTCGCCCTTGAGCTTCTGGCTGGCGCTGGCGGATGGACTAATACTAGGATCGGGCGAAGAGACCTTGGATCCGTCCTTGGTGATGCTGGTCTTCCCCTGTTCCTGTTCGGCATGCGGCGTCCCGTGGAGCTGGGCCTCTTGTTCGAGACCGGGTGTTGGGTTTCCGGCAGAGGCCATTGGATGTTGTTTCTAAAAGCGCAAATTCAATGGTAGTGACTTGAAATACTTATTGTAGCTTTCGAGTTTATTGTAATGAATCAGGCAGACTGAGACTTGGTGTTTTGGAGTCCTTTGAACCATCTTCTTTTGTGGGGACTGATGTCATATTGTCGCACAGGGTTGAGTGACGGTGACGTCATCCCTTGACAGGTACCAAAGATCGAGGTACATCTTGGTGGAAAATGAGGCGGAATAGTACACCACTTTTAATTACCTTGTTGAAGTTGAGGACTAATTTTCTCAAGGGCCAAGAGGGTAAAAGCGAATATTCTTATCGGTGTTGTCTGACATTCTTACTTTACCCCTTTACCCCTTTTCTCCAACCTAGCTACATCTATACCAGGTGTTCGTTGTCTCGTGTGGTTTCTTGGCCTGTGATAAATAACACTTACAGATTACACTGCTGTAAGGCAAGTGACATTTGAGGTATTCTGAGACATGTATCCGTTAAACTACCTAGCCTCTATCACTTAATGCATCTTCCTTAGCTACCCATTTTCCCACCTTCCTACATTTATCATCCTTGTCGGTATCGGAAGATGTGCCACAATTCAGAAGACATTTGATGCGCTTTGGATAGGTGGTATCGAGGTTGTGGGATTTGCCGTTGAGATTTCCGAGAACCTCTCCCCAACACGCACCGCCATTGTAGCTCTTCTCTGAATAGGCTTGCCATGTACGTTTGGACCAGTCATTCGCGAGGTACACGCAGTGCGAGGATTCGTCCATTGTGACGAACGATAGTCCGTACTTCGCGTGGGAATAGTTCTTGTCCCCGCTGCAGTCGGCGGATTTATACTCATTGGCTTTTGGGTTGGTGGCCGAGACGCCTGAACCGAGAGACATGACAAGCATGGCCATAATTCCAGCTGACTTTGATAACATTGTGATGGTGGTCGAATTTGAGAGGTGTGTTGCGCTGATATGTAAGGTAGGTATCGGTGGTTAGGAGATAGATTTGAATTGAAACGGGATATTAGTTCTCCCAGACTATTTAATTCTTATTTCAATGCTCCAAGTAAAATGGGAAATATTTTCCTTCTGAATTACTGGCTTTATATGTTTCTATCTGCTATAGACTAGGTTTATTTATGTCAAGCACGAGGATCGCTTCACTCAAGAGATCCTTTTGGATCCTACTACGTAATTGGATTGCAGTTGGTTTTTAATTCAGGTCTAAGTGGAGTGCTGTTAGGGATTCTGGAGAAAGTCTTCTGGAGAAAGTCTTCTGGGAATAAAACTATGATTAATTTCATCTACCTCTAAAATAATGACAGGAGGATTTAGTGGACTGATTAGTAGTGTACCTAGCTTGCTTTGGGCTGTTACATCACGCGGATGGTGGTTTTGGCGTTCGTAGGCATCCGAATGACAGCGTGTATCTTTCTAGCTACATCGATAGAGAGGTGTTCTACACTATTGTTCTATTATACAGTTAATACCAGCAACAGAAAAGAGATCCAATACACGCTAATATATGCTACCGTATTTGACACCACCCGCAGGCTTTCTATATCAGAAACCTTCATCTAAGCCCTTACACCCCCCCTCGCATTCTCCCTACTCCAGCTGATGCTGTTCAACCGCATTTTTCAAGAAGCCCGCCATACTATACGCCGCATCATCATTCCCAAACATATGCTCAAGAAGCACCTCCGTATTCTTCCCCGTCTCTACCGCGCGCTGCACCAGAGCCATCTCATACTCCTTCAATAACGGATCGAACGTACCGTTAAACACTCCAATGTCGCCGCCCGCCACCTCGTACGCCTTAACAACAGCCTGGCACAACAAAAATGCGTCAAACATCGCCTGATTGACCCCCTCCCCATTCGGTAGCATAACATGTGCCGCATCACCCACCAGGGTTACGCCCACCTGATGCATCCAGGACGTCCCGTACGGCAGCGCATAAAGCGGTCGGATATCCAGACTCGCCCCGGGATGGTCCGCAGACTCCTCGTCGCACGCCGTAGCCACAAGGTCCTTCAACACGGGCCCGAAAGAGCCCAACAGCGCGTCGTCGTTAAGCAACTTATCTTTTGCGGCCGAAGCCGGCTTCCCGGTGAGGCCGGAGGTGGCGCCGAAGTCCTGGTCCGCGTGCGTCAGCATGAGGTACACCCGGGCCGAGTCGACAGGCCCGCGCTGCGAGACGATCGCGTGCTTTTTTCCCAGGGCCGCGAAAGAGCCGGAGCCGACGAGCGTGGCTAGGTGAGGGTACTTAGTGCTGATGTGCTTGATGGTGAATGTGACGGTGTGCTTGCCCGTGTAGTACGGCTTAGTAGATGTGAGAAGATTTCGGACGCGGGAGTATGCACCGTCTGCGCCGATTACGAGGTCGAAGGTGTGTTTCCCATGCTCGCCGAAGTCGAGCTCGGTTTCACTTGGATTGGAGGGGTTTGTTTTGGTGGCAGAGAGGAGTCTGTGGCTCCATTTTACGTTCTCCGATGGGATGAGGCTGAGTAGGAGATTGGATAGGTTGTTGCGTGAGATTTCGGGGCTGGTGCGGTCTCCGGGAATTTTGTAGAGAACTTTTCCGTTCCTCTCCGTGATTATCATGTCCTCGGTGCACTCCCCAGTGAGTGGGATGAATTCGTCGTATAAGCCGCACTCCTTGATGACTTGGAGCCCGGACCCTTCGTGAAGGTCAAGCATGCCAGATGGTTCAGCTAGCTCTTCTTTGGTAGGTTTCGAACGAAGCTCGAAGATTGTGAAGGGGATATGGTGCTTTTGGAGTAAGACACCCATGGTTAGCCCAGCGGGCCCTCCGCCCACGATTGCGATTCTTAGCATAGCTAAATATGATCTGTGTACCTAAAACGATTCCAATATGTAATGGTGAGTTATGAGTAAAATACCTCAGCTGAATGATATTTGAGGTAATAGTCGTTGTATGACTCTGGCACACCTGCATCGACTTCTACTCATAATTAGATACTTATAATCACGAAGGAGATTCTTTCGGAATCCCGCCTTTTTAAGGTGGCTACGCAATCTTACCGGTAGAATTAAGACTCATCTTTGGAGCAGCCTAGATGCCGTCAGCTCGGCCTTCATACCCGAGGCCGATAGGCCCGGACATCGGGTTTGTTAAAAATGCCAAGTTGTCCGAGCCGGTCTGAATCGCCGGACGGTTTAAAGACAGATGGCAACAGCTGGCCAATATCTCGTCTAAGGATGACTCACTGCATGATGTACCTCTTGACGAGGAAAACGGCTTTCGTCAGCTCATCTTATTACTGCCTGTTCTTATTAAATGTCTTATTACCACATGTTTCGTTTGCGTTTCCCACTCGTTGACTCCTCTGTGCTTCGTCTACTGACAGCGTACTTCACGGTACGCGTGAATTGCGTCGCTGTCTGTAAGATCGCAAACATACAATTCTCACACCAGTACCCAGCGACAACCGTGGGACAATCGAGGGTATTAACTAGAAGGATCTTGATTCAACTGTTGCGGGATCGGGTTGAATTAACTTTCAAGAGTTCCGATCTTAGGGCGCTGATTGACTAAAACCGCAGACTCGAATTTCCTCTTTGGGAACCGAGACACCCTCAGAATTTGTTCGACACGATAACGAAGCGCCTCGAGATAAATCTCGGGTGCCAAAGTCTTTATTATGGCGATGTGAATGAACGTTTCAATTACCTACTATACAACCAATACAAATGACCGAACCTAGCATAGTACTATACTGACACGATGTTCGTCGACCTTGAACCGTAATCGCGTCGCGGTGGACCCCACCGAACAGCTTGCCGTTAGTTCAGCGCTCAAGGATATCGTCTATGTTGACGGGTCATCTCTAAGCGTGTTAGTCGAGGGACCTATCGGTTTTTCATACGATGGAGTTTACTGCATTTGGTCCCCTTTAGGAAAGGTCCATTCTAAGGGTTAAAGGAATGTCCCGATCAGTTGATTACTTTATCCAGTTAAGCTCCTACCAGCTTCATTTCCAGATCGGGTATGCATGTCGATCACTTTAGCCATTTCCTTTTCTGGATAGCTTCAAAACCTAAATGGGACTCTCAATCTAAAAATATCACAACCTAGGACGCTATTTGATAAGATCCTCGATTCATAATGACGAAACGCCCCGCGCAGCAGGGACTTTATCTGGAAGCCTGGTTTTGAAGTCGGTGTTTCATCCACAGTGGCGGCGTCGGCATAAACTTCATCGTTTGAAATACATCTCACAAGGATTGCGATTAATAGATGCGAAAAAGGTGAGCAGCAGATAAAGACGAGCACTGCATCGATGAGCCTCAACCAAATTAGGAAATTCTTCTATAAGCGGAGTGAACATCATGCCCAACTATGGTTAAGATAGGTACATATGCGCTTTTCGCTTTTTGCAGCTTACACAGTTGCGAGCACGTGGATCTAACATAATAGATTTTCCCCATGAATTCTTTACTCGTAAAGGATTCGAGAAGCTGGACCCTGATTTTTGATATTTTTGCCAAAAAGTTTTGGTTTTCTGTCACTATAGAAGAACCTGGGGTTTTCGGTTGCGAAGACCCCTTTTCTCTTAATTTACCAACCCATCTGTTCCTCGGTACAAAATGAGCTCCGGAAGTAAACATCCTTTGCGCAAGTCTTGCGGCTTCTGCCGTTCTCGCAAGATAAAATGCTCTAACGAGACAATCTGCGAGGCTTGCCGCAAGCAGGGTGTCGATTGTATATATGACTTCGAGCCATATCAACCTCCCTCGCGATACGTCTCTCGGCAATCGGACACCATTGCAGTTCGAACGGATCGGCCTAATGAAAAAGATGGAAGTTCCCAAGACATAGCATCTTCTGCTCTATCCAATATCGCAGCGGAGCTAGACAGGCTGTTCCAAGAGAATTTTTCAGCGGGAAGTAATGGCAACGGACGACAGCCTCATAGAGCATCCCGGTCGCCTTCCGTGGAATACTCGAGGCCCAGCTTCGGATCACATACTACTCAGTATGCTGGTCTCTTCTCTATCCTTACCGAAGATCTTGTCGCGATGATCGTATATAAGTTTGGGAGCTTAGGATGCCACTTGATAGAGAGTGGCGGGGCCAAATTTCTGATTAACGGGCTCAGGAGAGATTGCACAGATACCATGTTTGATCCTGGGCCTCCTGATGAGAATCCCCTAGCTGAGTATGGCAATCGGAAAACTACTCAGCTCATCGATGTCTGGTTCTCAAATCATCCATTGTCTTTCTTGTTATCGAAGACTCTGATGATGCATGAGTTGCGGGGAGAGACCTTGGATGAAGTACTTCTTTCAACAGTCTTAGCGGACGCAAACTTCTTCATCGGTGATGAATCACGAGGCCAGCTGCTTCTCCGCTACGCGACAACTAGGCTTCACACGCACCAACCTGGAGGGGGACAATCTATCCTACCTCACCCAACCATTTCTACAGTTCAAGCCTTAACTCTCCTAGGATGGAACGCGCTTTGCCAATCTCAAATTCGTCGGGCGACGTGCTATATCAGTCTCGCTGGTCGGCTCGCGACGGATCTCAAGAACCAGAAATATTCGTCCACTGCTACTGGAGCAGGTAGCCGTATCAATGGCATCGACATATGCGAGGTTGAGAAAGAGATGATGGCCTACTTATGGTGGATCAATTTCATTCTGTCTCAATGGATATCGATGCAAACAAATCAAAGACTTCCTCACCTTCCTCAAGCCAGCTTGGAATCCGTTTTCCTTCCTATTGATCCCGCGTCATCCGTCTTGATCCAGCTTGACCAAGCCTCATCCCACATATCAACTCTGCAAAAGCAAAAGGCAGCGCTACTAGATATATGGCCCCTGGCTCACGTGTCTTCGGTGATTGCCTATATCTATGGCCTATATCCCCAGGAGGGTCAGTCAAGTGGTTCATCAGAGACTGTTTTCTGGCAAGAAGTTCCATCCCACATCCACAATGGCCCAGTCCCACAGCAGATTTATAGAGTCCTCATTGAAAGCATTCACGTCTTGGATAATAAGATCAGCCATGTACCATCGCGAGCTCTCGTACTCGCTGTTTATCATATCATTGCAATTCACACACTTTTCGCGTCTTCAGCGGGGGGTTTCGTGGATTCAACCCTTACAGGAGACTTAATACTCCAATTTTGCGCTTCTGCAGAGGAAACCATCTCAATCATCACACCAGGACAAGAAATAACACATACCGAACCATTACTTCGAACAACTAGTTTACAAGTACATCCCTCTTCTCCAGAAATCTTCACACTCTCGCTAGACACCTGCGCACGGGCTTTATCAGCGATTAACTCGAGGAAGACATTCGCAAATAACCTCGAACTATACACATTATATCAACCTAGACTTCAAGCCCTCGCCACTCGGTTAGAGGAACTTGCCCAGGACCACATTTCCAGCTCAGGGCCATCCCTTAGAGCCGTAAGAAGACATATCAAGAGCTTGGTACTAGAATTTGGAATTAACTCGCCTATCGCAAATTATCACTTACGGAATAGATCGAGTTCTTCTCTATCAACTAGCTCTTCACTGGTAGATCAAGACCTATTCACTCAGCCGACAAGAACAATCTCTCAGCCTCAACAAATGACTTCCAGTCTGACCTCAAGCCCACTAAATTCGGAGATCCTCACTCCGGCTCTACTTCCCATGGATTTCCAGCCGGCTTCATTAGATCGAAGCACATCAATGCCGGTAGAATCCCAAAACCATGGCTCGATAGGAGATGTCTGGTTCCAGCCCATTGGCAAAAACACCAGTCAGGGCCACGAATATGAAGCAGAATTCCATGCGGTAAACATGAGGGATATAGATAAAGCGACTTGGTATCAAGATGAAGCAGCCATGATGGATTTTGATCTCAACACTATGGTGAATGAGCCTGTAATATGGCAGAATTGGGCGACTTTGGCCTAGAATGGGTACCTAGGAGAAGGACGCCAAGGCCATGATGTTACTGCTTCACTGCTGGCTTGTACCACCACACACCTGTATAAAAATAACGATTGTACGGTAGAAAGAAGGAAGACGGGGCAAATCGGATACCATGATACCATTACTTGAACCATCTTTTCATAGTAACACGATATTCAAAGCAATAAAATTTACTGGAGCATATGAGCATTTAGCACTTATCTGAAAATTACCCCTTATCTACCCCTTTTCAGAAATTTGTGACCAGTAATATTTTCTACCTACTATTGAAAAGGAAATTTTGCTTACTCAGCGAATATTTAATTCGCTAAACCTCCAGCTGAATTCCTCCAGGGCATACATCAGGGTCAATATTTGCGAAGTAGCCAAGTTCCTTATCCGTGCCTGGATTATCATACGGCATATTGAGAGCAATGGTGCTATATCCGGATATCCTCCACTCACACTTAACACGTTTCGTCGCTAGCGTTCGCCAATTTAGGTCACTATCTTCAAACTTCAACCAAAAGCGACGACACAACGGGAATCAGCACCGCCACGGACCCCAAAAAGCCACCCGTTGGCGGATAGAATTTGCGCCGACGGTGGTCAGTCTAATCTCTGGCCAGCTCTTCTATTGGCTTTACGCCCCCGAATACACGGCGATAGTGGGACTTCCCGTCCAAAAAACATCTAAAGCTGAATATCTCTCAAGCGGACCGGCTGGATTGATGCTGGACATGTTGTCATTCAATTCGTCGCGGTGAAAGGCAGGGGATGGAACCTGCTAAGGATATTCAATATGTTTGAAAACGGCTTTCTATTATTGTCGTTCAGATTTTACTATATAATGATTTAGATTCCATTGACTTTCCAATCGACAAAATATCAATCAACTCACTCACCTACCATACTTATTTCGGCTTTAATAAGCGAACGTATAATTGATTATATCATTCTGCCCATACAGCTTAATTCCTCATAGCCTTAAGTGCATATCATCGCAATGACTTCCATCCGCAAAGTCGTCATCACCGCATTCGGCGACGTCGAAAACGTCAAAGTTCTCGAAGACATCTGTCCTCCACCACCACCAGGTCACGTCCAGATCGCGGTCGAATACGCCGGCTTCAGCGGCGCCGACGTCAACATGCGAAAAGGCATCTACCCCTTCCAAAAGAAGGCGCCGCTAACCCCGGGATACTGTCTCGTAGGCACCGTCCGCGCAAATGGGGAAGGTTGCACCGCATTCCAGCCCGGCGACATCGTGGCTGTCCTAACTAAGTACGACGCTCAGGCCCAGCTCGTGAATCAGCCGGAGAAGTACTGCATTCGAATATCAGACAGCGTCGACCGCAAGCAAGCAGCAGCGCTCGTGTGCGACTGGAACGCCGCGTACGGGATGGTGATGCGCACGGCGAAGGTATCGAAGGGCCAGCGCGTCTTCGTCCACGGCGTCAGCGGGGCGGTCGGGTGCGCCATCATGATCCCGAGTAAGCTGCAAGGGGCGGAAGTCTACGGCACAGCCAGCGCGCGCAACCACGAGGAAATTCGAGCCTACGGCGCGATGCCGTTTGTCTACACGGACAAGAACTGGATGGACGAAATGAAGCGGTTGGGCGGCGCGCACGCCGTGTTCGACCCGCTGGGCTTCGAGAGCTTCGACGAGAGCTTTGACATTTTGGGCGCTGACGGCATCTTGGTGGCCTACGGGAATAACAAGGGCTCGCTTGCGGGCGATAAGGATAAGAGTCCGCTGGGGTCGATTGTGAAGCTGTACGGGCACAACCTCAATATCATGTGTGGGAAGCGGACTACCTTCTTTGGACTGAACCGGGACTCGTCTATGTACAAGCCGAATGTTACGGCGTTGCTTGATATGGTGAAATCGGGCACTATAACGATCCCGATCAAGAGCGTATGGGATATGGAAGATATCCAGACTGCGCATCAACAATGGGGCGGTGGAAATGGTATTGGGTCGCTTTTGATCAAGGTTGCCAAGGACTAGGCGTCATCGATGCATCCATTGGATGTTTTCTTATATTATTTCGATGGACGGCCTTATGCCCAGATTTTGTTCTGATTTCCGTAGATGTACGAGTCGGTGTTGGTTCATCCCGCGCTTCGGACGGTTGAAGGACCGATGACAAATATTGCAGGCGTTCGGCACCCCGGAATTCCGGAACGCTTAACGAAGTGGTGCTGATTCACAATCTTGTAGGGCCTCGCTCATTGAGTACTATTTCGTAAAGCTGCCGCCTTGTTGGTTTGAGATATCGCCAGACATCATAGTCGCGACGAACGAGGTGAGCATGTACCTCCATAGATTGTTGACAAATACATGAGATATGTATCACACCTGAAGCCGATTACGTAATTACAATTTAACAGCGAAGGATGTTACGACATAAGCATCGGCTATATCAAGGTTTGAGGAGGACATATAGGTGGGTATGACAAACTGTAAGCTGCATAAAATAGAGGTATTTAAGATTGGGTACCTACTTGGATATGAGGTAGGTAATCGCTCATCTTTCCTTCAGGCCTTCATTACATCTCCTACCATCTCACTACCATCTCACTACCAGGTAACCTAAATCATGGCTCAACTACCATTATCCAACCCGACAATCCCACAGGGTTCTACTATTCTTGTCACCGGTGCGAATGGTTTGATTGCTTCGCATGTAGTCGACCAACTACTTGCCAGAGGCTACAATGTCCGAGGCACCGTCCGGAATCTCGAGAAGAGCGCGTGGCTGAAGCCATTTTTCGCATCGCGCCATCCCTCGAGTCACCTAGAAATCTTGCAAGTGTCAGACTTCGGTGCACCTGGAGCCTGGGACACAGCTGTTAAAGGAGTTTCCGGCATCGCGCATGTTGCTGGTGGCGCACGGCTATCTGTCCAGGATATTGACAAAGCGCTTGAAGAGGAGTTCTCCTGGAATGAATCACTTCTCCAGGCGGCAAAGAATGAACCTAGTGTCAAATCATTCGCTTATACAACGAGCGCATGGGCAGCATGGACACCCGACCCGTCCAAGAAGATCAAGTTGACGGAATGGTCCTGGAACGACGAGGCAATTCAAGTAGCCAGAAGCGACGCTCCTCCCGAGGAGAAAGGCATCAAACCTTTCATGGCCTTCAGGACGTTGCTGGAGCAGCGACTCTGGGATTGGGTCAAGAGAGAAAAGCCGGCCTTTGCTTTCAACTCAATTCTACCAGAGACCGTCATTGGCGAGGTTCTCGATCCCAAGAATCAAGGCTTCCCGAGCACATGTGGCATGGTGAAATGGATCTTCGACGGGACCAACCTCGATGTAATCCGCGGAATCCCTCCTCAATGGCACATCGACACACACGACACTGGACTACTTTACGTCGCAGCGCTAATCACTCCGGGGGTCGATGGAGAGCGACTGTTCGGGTTTGGTGATCGGTACAGCTGGCCCAAGGTTGCTGAGATCTTGAGGCGGTTGTACCCTCAGAAAGACATTCCAACCTTGGAAGATAACGGGTGGGATCAAACGGAAGTCCCGAACCAGAGGGCGCTGGAACTGTTGCGCGGTCTGGGTCAAAGTAGATGGACTAGTCTTGAGGAGAGCGTGACGGCTCTCGCGAAGAGCTTCACGTAACTTAACGGAAGAGCCAAGGTCGATATCTTGTAGATAAGTGCCTACCTAAGGAGGCTCAAATTAACATCATCATTAACAAATAAATGTGAAATCGCCTATGATGTTAAATACAGCGACAGCGGGAGTAATAGCAAGAGCAACAATAGGAAGCTTATTGTAGCATTGGCAAGAAGGTGCAGAGTAGAGAGCCCCGAGATTTATAGCACTTCGAAGAAACATCCACTCTAGAAGTTCTAGATGTAACAACGAATCCAATTTTTAAAAGGGAATCTATACGACAAACTGGAAACAGCGTGTGCCGCTATCAAAATATAAAGTCGGAACCGCGAACATGAAAGGATCAAGCGGTCATCAGATCAGGGGCTTATAGAAAGTAGCCCAATACACATGTCTCTCAGCCACAGTGCTTACTGATTACCTGAAGCAGGCATATATAGCACCGATCAAAATTGCGTACGCTCACACCGTATCTGCCATGAATCCTTCTCTTGAGCAAGACTATTGTGCTTCCTCAAGTGGCGCATCAGCTCGAGCTTAGACTGATTTTTGCCACATCCTGGCCAATGACAAATAAACTCTCCGACTCGGTCATTCGCAGCAGACTCTGCCTGGTGGGCTTTTAGGTGCTCGTAAAGAGCCGCCGGATCGCTAAGCTCTTCTCCGCAGTTCTCCCACTTGCAGAGTGTCCCGATATGAATGGTACGCATATGGTCAGATAGGTATCTTTTCTTTTTCATAACCCTCCCGCAGATACTGCAAGGTAAGCCTTGCGGAATCTGCGGTAAAGGACGCGAAGGAAGGGGCGTGCGGCCCTTCTGCCGAACCTTTTCCTCATAGGAAAGCTCGGTTTCGGGTGCAGGCGCGCTTTCAACAGAGGTAGAAGCTGATATTAATATAATTAGATTTGGTCTTGTTCTAAATATAAGAAGAGATGAAATAGGAGAAAATAATTATGCATACATTCAGTCATCTCTAAATATGGTTCAATCGATTGGGAATGGTATTTGGTTCTATATAAGGTACTTGGCAATGTCGAAATGCTTCTAATCCATCGAGGGAAGAAAGTCTTAAATGTTGTCAACAGGGTGCTCTATTGTAAAGAATAATGAAGCAACAGGAAGCTTGAGTATGTCATGTACTGTAACTTTCCTATGAGCCCTCATAGCTACTGTAAGGAGAAGAAAGAATA
Organism: Hypoxylon sp. PDH2405; assembly: GCA_023628415.1. NCBI lineage: Eukaryota > Fungi > Ascomycota > Sordariomycetes > Xylariales > Hypoxylaceae > Hypoxylon > Hypoxylon sp. PDH2405. Next base: position 157,975 of record JAMAKT010000045.1, read on the forward strand.
GGTTTATCGACTTCATAGCTAATGTGTTGACATTGTACGAGTTCGAGCACGTTAATAGAGACTTCAAAGCGGTGATATGTACACACTTACATGAGTCCGGTTACAGCCTACACCCCCCTAGCAGTGGATTCCAATTTAGGTCCCTACCTAAGGCATCCAAATAAGCTCTGAATCCAGTTTTGAACTCGAACGTGTTGCCAAGCGTAGTTATAGTATTAATATATTAAGAATAGCCTGGGCTATATAAACACCTGGGACGCTGCTAGGCCAATGATACCTGTCTAACTTAAAGTGTAGAAGGTACCTTGTCATAGGTCCTTACCTAGCTTCTGTATAAGATGAGTCCGTATATCTTCTCGAATAGATTCAATTCTTCATAACTCATAAAAGCAATCAGTACATTTAGATACCTCTTAAGAGCTTTTAATTTCGATAAAGCCCCAATGTGTACCCGTAGATCTTCAGGTCATTGGGGCCATGGCTAAAGCTTCGCAGCCCGTCACGGTTCAGGGGAACCTGTACCATGCTCACCCTGCCATGACAGAAATGCAACTGATTTCTTTGACTGCTTTTAGTGTCCGACAGAAATGATTATCGAGTCGCAACTAAAAGGGAAAATGTAGGCAGGTACAATTGATGTATAATATGACATAAATATTTATTATAGCCACGTGCATGTTGGTGGGCAACGTATTGTATGGCAATGAGAAAGAGCAACAAAATCATTGTGCTCTAGTGAACTAATGTAGAACAAAGAGGTATTCTTATGGTCGTGTGGGTGAACTCCTCCTGGAAAACATACCTACCTACCTACTTAGGTGGGCAAAGGCTAGCGTTTGTGCTGAAAGATACGGTATATGAGGTATTGATTTGCATGTATTGACATATGTGTCTATGAGAGCCATGGGAGAAGGCTGACCTATATACACATTCCTGCCAAGGTGTCTTGTACTGTACCTAGAAGCAGTCCCTTGACCACGCAGATAGGAACACCATCTTGCCACATTATTTTTGAACATCGTCTAATTAGGTGGGCGTTTGGGAAGTAAGTATGACGCTTAGGAGCTACCTAATTATACTAAGGCAAATAGATCGAAGAGTAATAGACAGCTTTCAAAACAGGAAGGTCGGACGTCAGATGTGTACATATTAGGAGGCTCTGATGCAATCCTGGTGAAGTTATTGAATTATACGACTTCATCTATCCTACGATGTATGCTTGTCTGTTTTAAAAATGACGTGATGAAATCCTTATATGCTACACACAAACCCAAGCACACCAGCTATGCACAACTGAAGAAAACCCATACGGAGTGGTTGACCAGTCCAATCAATCATCAAGAATAAGAAACGGCCCTATCACATTGTGTCGGGAATTACACCACTGCGGGAATTATTCTCATAGTACATTACTAAGAGGCAGGGCGCTTAGTAAGAACATTGACGGTAGTGTCGACCACTGACAATCTCCTGATAGGCAGAAGTCAGCCAAAATGCCGGGGATCGTTTCATCGATGTTTAGTGATCTTAGGTATTTAGTCATACCCATAGAAGTTTTCACTTGTTTAGTGCTGAGCACCTTTGTTACTAGCCTCTAATAACGGGTAGATAGACCTAGGGTAAATTTTGGAAATCTGATTCTATATAAACAGGCTCTCGTTCTCCCCCTTTTGGAGGCTAAGTCCTAATACATTCACCTCGATACATATACGAAGGTATCTCATCTCAGGCACTTTATTACACCCATATGCACACTCACTCTAATCAGTTCAAGATGGCATCAGCAACGTTCCGAGGCATTGGAGGTCGCGAGATCACTAGTGAGCCATGTCATATCATCCAATTGAGCTAATGGATTGCGGCGATGATTAACAGAACATCTAGTTCCTACGGGACTCTTCATTGATAATGAGTTCGTTCCTGCTATAAGTGGCGCTACACTCGAAGTTGAAAATCCAAACACCGCTAGCCACCTAGCAACGGTCTCAGCTGCGCAGAAAGAGGATGTTGATCGGGCAGTTGAGTCATCGGAGAAGGCATTCGCTACGTGGAAAAAGGCAGATCCAAGTACGAGGAGAGCGCTTTTGAACAAGCTCGCTGATCTTGTCGAGAGAGATGGCCCACAACTCTCCTCCCTAGAGGCACTTGAGGCCGGTATCCTCTATAAAGATTCTCTTGGCCTTCATGTTGGCCAGTCCGTGGAAAATCTTCGTTACTTCGCAGGGTGGGCCGATAAGCTTGACGGTGCGACTTTGTCAATTCCCCAGTGCTTAGCTTATACGCGGCGGGAGCCGATTGGCGTTTGCGCGGCCATCGTCCCGTGGAACAGCTTGTAAGAAGCCCGATATGATTAGCCCTATAAACTAAATGCTGACAGTCCTGCAGGATGATCCTCTTCTGGAAGCTCGCTCCAGCAATTGCAGCTGGAAACACGTTAATCATCAAGACCGCTGAATTAACCCCTTTATGGGGCCAAAAGGTTGGGGAACTGATTAAAGAGGCAGGATTTCCTCCGGGTGTCATAAATATCCTTCCTGGGTTAGGTAACATAGCTGGTCAAGCTTTGAGCGAACATACAAGGGTTAGGAAGGTCGCTTTCACTGGAAGCACTGCCACTGGTCGCAAGATCCTGGCAGCTGCTGCCCGCACAAACTTGAAGAAAGTGTCCCTGGAGCTTGGAGGGAAGGGACCTAGCATAGTGTTCGATGATGCAGACTGGGACAATGCACTTCTCTGGACGACAATTGGTATCACTGCTAGCAACGGAGAGATCTGCATAGCAGGAAGCCGAATATATGTTCAGGATACAATCTATGAAAAGTTTCTTGTGGAATTTAGCCGACGAAGCTCCAATGCTATCCAAGGAGATCCTCTCCTGGCAACTACCACAAAGGGCGCCGTTGCTAGCAAGGCCCAACTGGACAAGATCCTGTCATACGTGGAGAAAGGCAAGAAATCCGGAGCCAGGCTTCTCAATGGTGGTGAGAGGCTTCCTGGAGATGGGTATTTCATCGCCAATACAGCTTTCGCAGACGTTGGACAACATGACGCTATTATGCAGGAGGAGATATTCGGCCCTTTTGCGAGTATTGCTCCATTCAGCACCGAAGAAGAGGTCATTGCTAAGGCAAACGATTCAAATTATGGTCTCGGTTCTGCCATCTTTACTAACAATGTCAGTCGGGCCATGAGGGTTAGTGAAGCGCTTGAGACAGGCACAGTCACGGTCAATTGCTGGGGTCTTGTGCACGCCAATACACCGTTTGGCGGTGTCAAGGAGAGTGGTTTTGGACGGGATATGGGTCTTGAGGCGCTAGAAGGTTGGACTTCAACCAAAGCAGTCAAGTACAACATTTTGAACTGATGTCAGTATCTAGTAGCTGAGAGATGAGACAACATGACAAACGGACAATTTACTGGGTTTGAGCATTATTCAGTCTAGTCATATCAATATGTAGCAATTGAATCCACGCTGATGTGATTCATATTAGTCACAACCGTAGGTTAAAAGACTCTAGGGTGCTTAGAGAAGGTTTCAACGTCCTCAGCATGTCACTCAGTTTAGTATTTATATATAGTTAATAGGTAATCATGGAAATTAGACTTACTTCGTGAGATCTCTTGCGGCTACCTGGAGGTTGGTCAGACTCAAGGCCTCGTACATCGGGTTGTATCCCAAATGCCTTTCTTAAACTAGCTTCGTATGACATCTTGAACACAAAAAGGGCGTTATGGGACTTGCACCGTTGCTGTGAAGAACAGTAGAATCTCTCAGTTCAGACACCAACGCAACTCTTTTGATAGACGCCACATTACCACCAGCAGTTTCCTAATCAATTTTGAACCCCCGTTGGTAGCTACGCGTCCGATCGCGTCGCGACCTCGAACGCAGCAAGGGCCATCACAATAAAGAAAGAGCAAATTTTTTTGCCTGTAGCTCTGGCCATCCGGCGCTGCACCGCGACTGCCGCTTTACAAGATATTTCTTTATCCCACTTGTGTGCACGTCGTTAATATTTATAAACACAAATTTCAACTTGTGCGGTTCACATCCAGAGCCGCGCCGTCTTTCACCTTTTTCTCAGATTTCTGAACCTTACAGAATTCGACAGCGCCGACACATTGCCTACCAGCAGAGTAAATCTCGCACAAGATGGCAGAAGGTAAATATTCTAGCTCAAGCTTTTCCTCATTTCTTATTTTCTTCGCCCTTTTGCCTTGTCTACTTCGAATGTTGCCTATATTTCAATCCTTTCCTTTGTAGCTGTTACCTCAAAACCATTTTCATTAGCTGAATTTTCCACTGACTCATCTGTCAAATAGAAGCTTCAAGCCCTGTTGAAACCACGACTTCCGTCGCGGGCGACCTCTCCTAGGAGGAGAAGGCTCGCGCGAAGGGTCGAACTCTGGTTCTATTGTTCCGACCCTCACAACCAACCACCCTTGAGTCTCCTCATCCCGAGACAGCGGAAGAAGTTGCGATCGCAGCAACTTTCCAGGATTATGACGTCATCCAAGCTTCTGAAGCTCAACCACAGGCCACCCAACTCCAGGATAGCCAGCCGCAAACTCCTCAACAGCAGGCTGCCCCTGCCCCTGACCAGCCCCAAACGACTCGACCCAACGAGGGAAGTATCACGTGCCCCACTTGCGGCCGTGCATTCAAGACCCGAAAGACTCTCATCAATCATTCGAGAGCCGTCCATACGGGCACGATTTGTCATTGGGGGGACTGCGAAGAGAAGTTCAAGCATGAGAGAGAACTGTGCAAGCATCTGATCGAACATCAGAACAGAGAAGCGGAACTGTACAACGACACCGAGCTGATCTGTCACTGGCCGGGCTGCGGCAGAGTCCACCCCGAGAGACGAGAGATGCTTCGACACCTTCGCAAGCACAATTCCGCCGCCAATTAAGGAGTCAGTCGCTTTGAAAGCCACTCGGCGATGTCCCTAGGACCGGATGGAAATGGTAAAGCCATGCTAACACTGGTGGACTCATCTTGAATGGTAGCGTGCCGTCTCTCATTTCGAGCCTCTCAAGCCATCACGGCGACCCTTGAGGGCGGTGGAATCAGTGGAGGAAATTTTCATTGCAAACACTTCGAAGAGAGGATCGGTTAATCCATTCATGTAACTTATACGATGATCAATGGGAGCAAGGACAAAGCACTGGCAAAGGTTATTATTCATTCATGCTACAAGATTGAGAACATAGGGATCAAAGACTTTCGTTAACTTTGCTATTATTGCTACTCTCCACATCCGTGATCATAAGACTGAATCTAGTCCAAGTTCAAGTACTCAGTGAAATGTTAATGATTCCTAGGAATTCATTCCTTTTCTATGCAGGGTATGCTGCGGCAAGGGCATCATACTCCGTTTGCGTTAACGGCGTCACGGACCCATGTTTCAAGCCACTAGGGAACCCAGACGTGCTCGACGTCGTATATCCAGCGGAGCGAATATCTGTAGTTTGATAAGGCACATATTCCGTGTAGTCGTCGAGAAAGAGATGGTAGAGCCCCGGCGTTACATTATCAGCAAACGATGCCGGTCCCTCCCGTGGGATATCTGTTGATGCATAACCTACACGAGTCCAGGTACCGAAGAGGCCGTCTGAAGTAACCTCTTGAACGACCTGTTGAGTCGTCTCGTTCTTGAAAAAACGGGCGAAGGCACCGGGCGTGCCGAGATATTGAAACTCCTGATCGATTATTGGTGTATCTGAGAGCGCTAGGTAGTCCTTCGGCTCGCTGAAGGTGGCGAAGTCTTTAGTGGTCGCGTAGCGGATCTTGTCGAGTGTGGCTGACCCAGTATGTTGCGTGTCGGAAGCGGCGTAGTGCCGCGAGGACCAGAAGAGATAATATTGCGACGTCGCGTCGTCCCAAACAGCGCTCGGAGCCCACATCATTCCGGCTGTATCAGTCTCCACACTAGAGAATATTAGGATATTTAGATGGTGTTGAAGGTAGGTAGGTAAAATAGAACTTACGTCCTCAAGGTTGATGTAGACCAATCGACAAGGTTATTCGATTTCCAAACAACAATCCCCCTACTTCCTTGTCTCGTAGCTATATCCCACGAGAATCCTGGTGCTTCAACATCGAGATCTGACAAGTAGCTATTAGTTAAAATGGAATCGGTATTAGGTTCTAGCTACATAGAGGCTTACCAGTAGCAAGCAAGTAATACTCAGACCGTGCAGAGTTGGTAGCGAGAAATATATCTCGTACAGCCTTCGTCCCAACGGTGGAAGCCAGAACAGGCTCTCCTTTATTTAAGAAGCTGAAGCTTGATGCGCTGTTTCCTTCCGAGAGGTGAAATTGAACCCTCGGATTAGCATCAGTAAAGGTTGAAATAAGGTAACCGACATAGTTTGAGGCTGCCCGCGGCGTGGTTGGGCTTGCAGCTATGCCAACGGCTAGGGTCGTCACGAATAAGCTGGATGAGATATACATTCTGCTAGATACGCCTCTAGCTTTCAACTATAGAGCTAGTAGGCAGTCTCAGGTGCATTCGCAAGAGCAGAATAAATAGGCATTCTGGGTGGGTATGAGAGAACAAGAGCACACCGACTAGAACTTGCCAGCTGCTGTTCACTGGACGGAGAAATTGGAGAAATTACATGACGACGTCCGTGGTGATGTTACAGTAAAGCCGGTTTAGGGATACGAACGGGGTTTGCGGAGAACCTAGTCCCCCTTTAAATGCGCTCCAATCCGGTCCTGAAAAAATCTCAATTGGGAAACCAGTATCTAGCGTCATTGATCACATTGGTTATGCCAAGGAGGCATTCAGAAGGGTATACCATGCGGGGTCCTAACATCCTGGCCGAGGCCTCATCATCACGGAGTTTATCGGAAGGACGGAAAATAATTATGATTTATCATGTGTCTTACAAGTCCCGAGAATCGCTCTTCACCTCTCGGGTTCTGAAAAGAGTTTCTCATCTTCTTCGTCTTCAAGGATTATCTCATGCCCATTACCTTCATAAATGAACATCGCAGATATGCATCCCAACGCCGATGCAAGAGCAACGGCCCACCAACTGAACCCCACTATTCCCATTTCTAGGCCCTCTCCATACCACCAGCCACCAACAATAGGCCCTATTGTTCGGAAGCCAGCGGAGACGCTCTGTCCGAGGCCATGGACGAGGCCGAGTACGCTTGGGTGCGGGCTACAATTGTTCAATAATATGATACTAGCCGGCAGCGTAATTGTTCGCGCCATGACTTGGAGGGTTTGAACCAGTGCCATATATATCCATATTACAGGACCCGACGCAGGCTCTGGTGGCTCGGAGGATGAGGGCAGGACGGCGAGGTAGGGTGCGAGGAAGTACGAGACAGGGAATAGGAGTAAAAACCAGCGGAAGCCGCGCAAGGTACCTAAACGCGCGTGGACCGGTGGATAAAGAAATATCTGGAGAATCATGCCTAGGATCCCCAGAATAGACGTCGCGACGCCGACAGTAGCTGCAGGCATGCCTAATCCACCCGTGAAAATCCACGGAAGCGAGCGTGAAGCTGACTTTTCTAGTAAGGAGCGAGGCGATGATAGGAAAAGCGTCCATAAGTTGGTGAAGGCGCCGAGCTGGAAGTCGTAAAAGGCTTCCGTGATTAGCGTAAAGATAACATTTCGCGTCCACACACGCCTAAACGGCAGCGTTCGTCCGTTTTGCTTGGATTTCTGTGGAATGGGGGATGACGGCTCGTCGTCTTCCCTAGCCCCTACTTGGCCGTCCGGGGAATCCCAAGTCTGGAGTTTGAAATAGTCATCCTGTACGACGGGTTTTCGAAATAAGACGCCTTTCAGTTTAGCACCGAGGAGTAAACCGACGTCTTCTTTTCCTTTCCTCTTCGTTGATGTCTATATCGATCAGTTGAAGTCAGGGGCGGATGAGATTCGAGAATAACCTACCTCCTCAAGAAAAAAGAATACGATTAACGTGGTGATAGTTAACGTAATCGCGTTGATCACACTAGGAAGGGCGTAGGGGTAGCTGCGAATCCATTTAAATCCCCAAATCGCTCCTTCGCCGAAAACGCCTGGAAAATTTCTTTCGGGGTCTGATAATAGACCTCCCATTACTGAAGCGAGATTAGAATAGGTCACATTTTCAACGACGTGACAATAGCTTACAAGGTCCTAGCGTGTTGGCTACGCTAAAACTAATAGGAAGGATAAGAAATGCTCTGGATTGATACTTTCTTTCGACTGTGATTTCGGCTATCATGGTTCGTCTGAGATCTGTTAGATGAGTTGTTGTTAAGGGACATTCAAGGGACATCCAACTTGCATTATTCCAACAGTACCATTAATGCCGCCCCCAACAGCGCGGAAGAAGACAGCCCAGAAAAAGCTTGTCGCAAAACCGTAACCAATGCATGATATTGCTGTGCCGAAGAGCCCAATGAGAAGAACTGGCTTTCGGCCACAGGAGCTAGCATCGGCAGCTTTACCCCAGAGGAATGCGGTTAATACCTGTGCGCCGGTAAATGCACCTTGTAATATGCCTGCCTGGCTTGAAATCTGAGAGTCGGACAACGTCTTGTCGAGGCTCTTAAGTTGGAAAAATACATAAGCCTGTAGAGATGCGACTTGCAAGAAGTCGACTAGGCGGCACAAGAAAAGAATGGCCAACTGGTCTTTCCGAGGGAGCGACATCCACGTCGGATTCGTAGGTTCGCTCTTCGACTTGAGCGACTCGGCATCGCTACTCTCATCCTCATAATCGAATTCCTCCGGTTCGGGAAGCGTATTAGTGTTTCTTTTCTCCAGAGTTATTGTCCAGTCTACGGAGGTCGTTTTGACCCGGCGGATTTGAGGAGGCATTGCTAGATAAGTCAAAAGCAAGGGATAGAAGGAGGATTGGGATCTATGAACCATAATAAAACCAAAGGAAGGACTCGATGAGTAATATGAACAGGAACAATGTAGAGAAATTAGAGTCCATCTTAATTTATCGGGCCACTAACTGACGTCAAGAGCAAGATGATGAAATCAGGGAAATAAAACAATAAAAGAAGCAGGATGGCCTACCAAACTCCAAGACCTCTAGTCGCTTAAGCTACTTACGAATCAATATGCGCATCGTCGCCCACTTGGTGGCTGAGATCTCAGGACTGCGTAAGAACCGCATGTTATCAATTGCGACGGCGGCTCATTCGCTATTAACGAATAGCGCATTGAAGGCTGATGCAGCGCCAGGGGCTACCGGGATTAACGGTGTACCGTGGAAAAGGTGGGCGTGGAGCCAAGGCCGCGTGTCGGCGCAATGCTTAATATTAATAGTACGGTGGGGAATGCGACTCACAACTACGGTAGGTACGCGTAGTAGCCACTACAGGCCCTGAATCGTCAGCAGTAGTTTCGAAACACCCTTTACAACCAGCAGAGCCGCTCCTACCGTAGGAACCCCTCTAAAGTACATAGTCCATAGTATGATTCGTCTAAAAAAAAGGAGAATCCTGGAAGCAATATACCTCAGTACGTAGCATGATACGTAGCATAGACTGATAAGAGTTGTAGGTATGAGATTGAGTTTTAAGGTTTACCCTAAAATCCCAGTACTCACCAATGTCTAAAGCCTTCTCAAACTCTAATCTACTAATGTCAAAGTAGCTACGATGCGATTATCATCGTGGGGCTCCTTGCTCGTCGCCGCCGGCGCTGTCAATGGGATACCCTCTCAACCCCTTCAAAGTTCTTACGATTTTGGCTATGAGCATAACGCTTATGGATCACATCCCCTAACAGTTTTTAAGTCCGCAGCCGAGCTAGAAGTGCCCAAACTCGATGTTTTACAATACAGCAAAGCATGCGAGTCATCGCTTTTTACTCTCATGACACCTCGAGGCGGTGCCACCCGGACTCCGCAGGCTACTATTCTCGATAGCAATGGAGATCTAATATGGACTTCAAGTTGGCGGGGACAACAACTATATAACCTAATGGTGCAAGAGTACAGAGGCGAGAGGTACTTGACCTTCTGGGCTGGAGACGATACTGTTGGAGGCCATGGTGCCGGGACAATAATAATGGTAAGATACCTAATGCACAGTACTCGTATTACCACAGACCATTAAGATTAACAGACAATAGTTAGATAAAACTTACACCCTATTCAAGGAAGTCAGGGCAGCCAATGGACTGGATGCAGACTTACATGACTTCCGAATTACGGAAGCTGGAACTGCTCTGATCACAGTATACGAAATCGTACTAAGAGATCTTAGTGAAGTCGGAAAACCTCGCGCCGGTCCGGTATGGGACTGTCTGATACAAGAGGTCGATCTCGAGACAGGGCAAGCCATATTTCAATGGCGTGCACTGGACCATTGGAACTTAGCCGACAGCTTCAAAGAGATTGGCGGCGACGGGGAAGGAGATCGCGCCTACGACTTCTTCCACATGAACAGTATCGATAAAGACTCAAGGGGCAACTACCTTACTTCCAGCCGTTACATGCACAGCCTAACATACATCAATGGTACCACCGGCGAAGTAATTTGGATCCTGGGCGGTAAGAGGAACATGTTTCGCGACCTTTCTAACGGAACCGCGACAAATTTCGCTTTTCAGCACGATGCGCGATGGTCTGGCAACGATACCATTACTCTCTTCGATAATGGCGTCGATGATGTTCATCGTGACATTGCAGATACGCGTGGGCTAAAGCTCAAGATCGACGAAAGAAACATGACAGTATCGGTCGTGGCGGAATACTTCAACCCACATAAGATCCACGGCATTTCTCAGGGATCGTTCCAATCACTACCTAACGGCAACGTCCTCCTTGGCTACGGAAACTCCGCAGCATTTACAGAGTTCGCTGGAAACGGTGATGTTCTTTGCGATACGCATTTCGGACCGGAGAGCAGGTTCGGAACTGCAGAGGTCCAATCCTACAGGGTCTATAAGTACGAATGGCACGGATGGCCGACGAATAGTCCCTCGTCGGCCCTTCGAAGGAATAGTTCAAGGCATTGGAACTTCTATGTATCCTGGAACGGTGCGACCGAGGTCGCGAAATGGATTCTCCAAGGATCCAATATGCCCAACGCCACGAACGAGAATTGGAAAGAATTAACCCGGAAAAAGAGGCAAGGATTTGAAACGGAATTCGAGCTTGTCAAGACATATCCCAGATTTCTCAGGGCAATAGCTGTACACTCTCAAGGACACATGTTGGGGGTCAGCGAGCCGGTTGACAAACGAACGGTAGAGGACCAGGTAAGAACTCGAACTAACCCTACCCCTTATGAATATCAGCATTTCGCTTACTTGTATTAGCTTGTATATTCGTACGGCTTCAACTTCATGGATTATGATGCCTGGACAATTCAAATCGCTATGTCTTGTGGTGGTCTATTAGTTGTCGGCTTACTATTTCGGGTGGGATTTGTTGCATGGAGGAACAGGCCGAAAGCCTATCGGCAATTGCCAACCACACCGAATTGAATTTTGTAAATTTACCTGCTTGTACAATCTTAGATACCTCTAATTTATTATGTTCAAATTTTTTGTTTCACTAATATCTTGGTTTTCTGAACCGAACAGTAGACGTGGTGTTCTTGGTATCGACCGGTCAGTGGAGCGCTATTCTCCCTGTAATTACGTATAGCGTACCCCTATCTAAAGGTGGGGCGAATCGTCAACCGGTCCGGGATGGACAACTGACAGAACTTCAGACTCATATCTTGGACCCCGAAAACGGCAGTCGGAACACCAATATTCATTTCTCACATTAATCTGAAGTATAACAAATGAATCATTAAATTCAAAATCTATGCCAATTTTGGTTCTGGGTACTATCTATATGTGCGATGACCCGTCGTCCCTTTTACGTAAGCGATCAGAAGTAGGTAGATATCTCGAAAAACCCCCCAATGCCTCCAACGCCTCCCATGAATGAAGTAAATCTAGTATGTCTTGTATAGGACAAACTTAGAACAAACGCCACTGAACATAGAAGATCAAGTACAATGCCAAGCCAAACAATACGACCATCTCCAACCACCGCGCCGCAACATTGAGCATCTGCCGTCTGTTCCTCCGCCTCGAACGGGTAACAAAGTCCTTATTGTCGTTGACATTCGGGAACGGGCTATCCGGCACTGGCTCCCCTAGGAATTTGCACAGAGGTTCCCAACCGTCAGTAACTCTGTATTCGAGTAACTTGTCCTTCGGCACCATATTGCGAACCTCCTCGTAATGACGAGTGAAGACTTCCTTCCCCCGGTTCGGAAAGTCGCCCTCGAAGAAGGTATCGAAGAACTTCTTCAGCATCGGGTAATACATGCTCGCCGCCCAGCTGAAATACGACAGGATCCGGAGTTCGGGGTCGGTTACGCGCCAGTACACTGTTCGCATCGTGCTTGCGTGCCATGAATCGACGTCACGCCCGGTAAGGACGACTTTGGCTTCGGGGTAGGCCTCTATGAGCTCTTTTGCGAATGCGCAGGCGGGCCAGTCGCATACGGCTTGCGAGTTGCCGAGAAGCTTGTCCCAGTCTTTGCGAGTGAACGGTTTACCGACACCATCGTACTTGGCCCGAAGTGCGTCCATCCATAGAAGGGCGTCAGGAGGGTTCTCGATACTACAATTCATCATGTGGTAGGTGTCGACGTAACCTAACGTTTTCATGGCAGCTCTCATGGATGCCGTGCCCGTTCTACCGCACCCTAAAAGAAGAACCTTCATCGGAACTGTTCGAGTACATTGTCTTCGGTCGATATCCGTATCGCTAGTGAAGATATCCGTAAGTGGTTTTGGCGTATACTTGTCAGCGTATGACATTTTAGTAAAGTCTTCTCGTTCCAGTTATGATTGGAAATTATTAAAATGCTAGTATCAGGGGTATATGGTATAATGAGAATTAAGTTGAAAAAAATGTCTAGATGAGGTATATTGTAATGGAATGCTGAGTAGTTTCGCCCTATGGGAACCTTGGAAGTCGTGAAGGGACAAGCTCGCCGAAATCGCAATGGGTCTCTATCTATATGTGGGAAGCAAGGCTGGGATGGGATAGTACGTATAAATCGCTGAAGTTCGATGATCGGCAATGCCTAGAAATGGAAATATTGTAATTATACGTACCTACATATCAAGAGGTCGTTCTCCTTTTCTTCCTCCATCACGTCCACAGAACTGTGGAAAAGGAGGTCCAATCATTAGCATATTTTTGGAGACTTCCATAACCTTGTCACCCTACGTAGAAGAACGCGAGTACATTGTATCAAGGACCGGTTTGATTTACTTGCCATCATACGTCCATAGCCCGCTTCACCGATAAGCTTACTAGAAGACTACGTATGTGCATGAAATTTTTCGCCATACTTGTAATCTGAACATGCCTGTCTAATAGTGGCAAAGCCACAGTATCACGACGATACCAGTGCATTCTGCCGTAGTAATGTTTTACCAATGTCAGCCTTGTTCACAAGGGCCAGCCGGTAGTCTCGGCCGAGCTTGATACTCCACTTAAAACACCATTACGCGGCAAGCCCAATACATTCTCATTATACAATCTCATGATGACGAAAGCATGGTTCCGAATAATGAAAGGAGACAATGTATGGACATCCCACATTCAAGCACTTAGAGAGTCGAGATTTTGAAACCAAGTACGCGTAACGTAATGATCCCGCGTTAAACCCACTAAAAGCTAGGTTCTAGATAATTGGTGGAGGAGCTATGGGGATCAACAATCTCTAGCGTCTTAGACGTTTCACTTTCGATTCGATAACGGAGGGATCTAGGTCTTCAGAGATTAATTTTTAGCAACTCAATACCTAAATAGGTATGATAAAATATGCATCGCTATTACCAACTTATTTGCCCGAGATGTAAGTATGATCTGAGGTGGGTTATGATAGAAATTGTCGCTTGTGTAAGTTGGTCTATTGAGACTCAATAGCTTACGCGTAATGTTGCAATCCATGTCAAGGGTGATAACATTTCCGGTTTTTCGCAGCATAACAAAGATGCCAGCGGCCCGAACTGAACTTGTGGGATTGAACAACAAGATCCAGTTGGAAATAAGTCATAAAACAAGTTCTTTCTGGTGGCATACTGTGTATCTTTAAGTAATTTGCTTCGCAGTTGGTGCCATGAAGGCAAGATTGACAAGAGTAGAAATCAAGTCACTTTACAGCAATCAATTCACCTTGGCATCGATCGCAACATCAAAGGCAATAATTACAACATGAGTATTGATCAGGCCCACATTTTAACCGTCTAATCAAGCTTTACCAGAAATTCATTCCGAAACGAACGACTTAAAGTGGAAAAGGGGAGATTCAATTAAAGTTGGGTGTTAATATGACACAAAAATAACCTTGGAACAGACCCCTGAGTAGTTAATTGTAACTTCACTCCACAACTTAAGCGAGAAAATGCTCAAAGCCAAGCCACACAAATCACTCATGATCCTCATATTCATGACGATCTATGTTGAAAATAATCAAATTTGGACATCTTAATGAGGTCTATTAGGTGTGACATGCCCAGATAAGTGACCATCAGCACTTTGGCGAGTACAGTATTTGGCATAGAAACCGTTTTCCAGTATGAAATATCTGTTGTAAAGCATCAGAGCATTTTATATGCCTTGAGGATATGGGGAACCTATCTAGGACCAGTATGAGGTTATCAGATTAATATCATAGAGCTTCGTGAAGTTACGTTGCGTAATCATATCAGTAGAAGCCAACTCCCTCCGAAATTCAGGAGCATGAAATGCCCTTTAGAGGACAATAAGCACATATTAAATACTCTATTCAGTCATCATTGCTGAAATGAGTGGTCAAAGGACTGCTTCCAGGTACAGTACAAGGCATCTTGGCAGGAATGTGTTTACAAGTAAGGCTTCACGGATAGCTCACATAGATAGCAACACAATATACAAGCCAACGCCTCAAATATCGTAACTTTCAGCAATCAATAGCCATAATTTGTAGTTTACCCAACTTTTCGTAACTAGACTTCCCTTTGTCAGAGCAATCATTCCGTAGACAGAACATGCAGAAATGTGAATGCAGATTCTTCAAGCTCCAATGGCTTTAACTCTGAGTGTAAAGCTCAAGTATATCTCTCCTAAACTGCGCCCCATACGTAGTCCTCAGTCCTCCCTTACTTCGATGCCCAACACTGCCAGTACCAAAAATTGCCAGTTGATGGGATGGGCATTCGGACTCTTATGCCAGCGCCAGCATCCCCAAGTCTGAAACTTCACACCACCGAAGCACCATCACGAGCACTAACACCGGTGCCTTCAAAATGGCGTCGCTGACCAAGCCTACTGTAGTCCTCCTGCAGGTTCCCTTCCAACTCCCGGATGTCTATCATAAGTTAGCCCGACTTATAGAGTCCCGCGAGTTCCCCGTCGTACAGCCGTCATACTCCTCCCTCATAGGCTAAGACGAGCTAGATTTCACTAGGAAGACTTTAGCCGACGACATCCAGGTCGCCTATTATGCCATCAAGAAGCCAGTGGACAGTTAAGGCAAGACGGCTTTTGTCGTCATGCATTCGTACGGCGGGCTATTCGGGGCGGAGGCCGTACTATAGGACCTCGCTCTCAAAAGCCGCAAATGCCGCAGCCTGCCCGGTAGCGTGGCATATCTATTTCCTTCTCGGCCTTCGTTATTCCAATGGGCCAGTCCGTCGCAACGGCCGCGGGTGACTCGCCGAATCACAATCAATAGGATGGTCGGTTTACAATGCGTGATCCGCTTGCGACCTTGTGTTTTGACCTCCCGGAGGATGAGGCTGCGTACTGGGCCAAGGAACAGAGCAGCGCGATCAGGAAGACCATAAGACGATGCGCCTACACGTATATGCTCTCAACAAACGTGGTATGCACGAGGGGGGAAGGCGCTGCTGCCCATCCCTACAGGATGTATTAGCGGAGCTAGCCGGGTCTGTAGTCAAGAGACTGGTCTCTGGGCATTCGGTCATGGTGAATAAACCAGATGAGTTGACAGATTTGCTCGAAGAAGTGCCCACATCATCGCTTCGCAAGAGTAGAGGTAGATAGGATCCAAGGAGATCGTCTAAGGTTGCAGCCCGGGTGTTCGGATTCAGGGTGTTCCATCTACACTATATAGACCTACAATGAGGTAGACTAGGTACCTACCTAGGTACCTATAAATGTAGATTCCTGATTCACAGGGCCCAATGATAAACACTCCTGGAAAGGTTTCTACCTTCCGTGTTGGTGTCAAATTAGCCTAACATACCACTGAACTCTGAAGGGTAGTGCTGTCACTCTGGTGGCTACGGGTGCCTCTGGTGACTCGGCAGCTCTGCTTATGTCCGTCTAGCTATCCGAATACGTGTTTATTGGTAGGCCATCGGGAACTCGGCTCCATTGTTTCGTAACCGTATCCAGGAATTCGTCCTGCAGCTGGCACCATTCCCGTCTCGCTACATCGGCGCGATGATTATACCTGGGCTTGATATGGCATTCAAAAGATGCGGGAACCACAGCCAGCCCACACCTGAGATCGTCCGTATCGATTTTGCTCGGATCAGGAGTAGAAATATCAAAGACCCATAGCAGACAAGCCATGGCCAAAAACAAGCTTCGCTCCGCGATGTGAATTCCCTGCCACAGCCGCCTACCGGCGCCGAATATATAGTTATGTCTTATGGAGGCAGGATCACTCGACGTAGCAATCTCATGTTACGACCTTGCCTCATTCTCAAACCACGTGGGATCGAATACGTGCGGGCTCGGCCAGTTCGCTGGGTCCATGTTCAACGCCCAAACATTAAGGACCACTGTCGCTCCAGCGGGGATGGTGTAATCTTGATACACATCATCCTTCAGCGGTGAGTGAGGCACCAGTAACGCGGTAGTAGGCATCCACCTCAACGTTTCTTTGACGCACCCGCGAATATAAGGAAGCGACTCCATGTCTTCAAGCGTGGGGGGGCGGTCGGCGCCCACAACGGAATCGAGCTCTTCCTGCGTCGCCGCTGCACATCCGGATGGGTCACCATAGCCATGAGGAAACCGAACAGCTCGTCAGATGTCGTGCTGCTCCCCACCTCGACGATGTCACCTGCTATGTACGCTGCCAGCTCGTCGGAGAACCCCTCCGCCATCTGAGCTTGTACTAAGGACGCGCAGAAGCAGGATATCGCAGTCCCATTCCGTACCTTCTCCTTTCCTTCGAGCCAGTGCTTGAGGAAGATGGCCATGGAGGGACGTTCGAGATCCATAGCCTGTCGGCAGACGGGCCAGAGGCGCTTAGGTATTTTCCGGAGAATCGGATAGCAATCCATGAGCTGGGCCGGTGTGGTCACAGCTAAGTCACAGTACTCTGCGAACATGGAAACAACGCTCTGCAAATTAGGATCAGACCATGCCGTCGTACGGAAGCCGTAGACAATCTGGCACGATATACTGTTTGAGAACCGCTGGATATGTCTTTTATGCTCCGTGGCACTTTCGAGGATATCGACGAGCATCTGGCGGCTCTCGAGGAGTTGGTAGGGTTTGTATGCTCGGATCGCTTTGGCGTTCAAGATCTTGTGGTTTATTCGGTGAATCTGACGCCAGGTAGGCGTGTATTTCTACACCGAGCTTCAGACCGCTAATAGACGAGATATTTGATTTTTAGATATACGAACAGTCTCAGCTTACCATCGCGATCTGTCAAAGTCCCCGATTTGACAGGTCAGACATGATATAGAAATCAGGCCGGGATGAGTAGTTCAATCCCCGCTTGTCTAGCAAATCCTTCGCAATCTTATGCAATTGCAGCATGATGAGAGGGTTCGACCCGACCATGAGCGAATAGATCGGACCGTATGTCTTTCCCCAATTGGCGAATTGCTTGTATGGCTTGAATGTGGGCATGAGATGCAAGTTCCCGACTACGGGGAGTGTCCGAGGACCTGGAGGTAGGCCGTAAGGCCGTCTTCCGATTTGCAACAACCTTACGACAGCGTAGGCAATAGTGGAGATACATATTGCAACAAGGCTTGGAGCCACGAGATCTCTGTCAGGAAATTGGTATGTCTCAGGTCAAGGACAAAGAACCTTCTTGTATGTATACCAGGACATCCGACCAGATAGCTTGTAGTTCCTCGCGCAACAATGTTGTTCATACCCCCATCCTACGTTGCGTCGTGACAATCTCTCTGAAATGCGGTGGTTATAAAACACGACTAGGATTTAGCAGAACCTGGCACGGTATCGAAATACACGCCCTAGACATAAGGGTTGCTCCATAAGTTAATTCTTACGGAGCCTGGGTGTGCTCGTCATCTAGAAAATTGCGGGAGGGTTTCGATGGATGCATATGCGCCCTTTTCCCCCGCCTCTCAACGCTGTCCAGCTGCAGTCCCTAGCATAGGAGTACTTATGAAGTACCTGGCAGCGGCTCACCCCAGCCCCGCTCCAAGTCGATTCGATGTCTATACCTATAGGTACTCTCGGGCGTCGCTCAGCGATAAACATGCATATTTTCCCAAGTAAATCGAAGCCAGGCATTCCCGGACTACCCGACCCCAGCGTCCAGGGTCCTCTAAAAATGACGGACGCATCCATGACGTCGAGATAGCGATTGCCTCGCGTAATGCTACCCCTGTCAAGGCGTTCTCGCTTCATTGAAAGGGTGTTCCCCCACCTGTCTTTCAACTCAATAGTCATGTGATCAGGTAATACTATATAAATCAAGGTCACCTGATGTCCTACCAGCAAGACCGGTTGTTAGAAAGACAATATTGGGAAACGGGCGTGTTTGTATCTATTTACGTCTATATCTAATAAAATATCTATGAACAACGAACAATAAGAAGGAAAGTCTAAGTTTAGCATGATAGGCGATACGATGGTATCACTTATCAGGGGTATCCAGGTACAGTGCATGCTGACAACAATGTGGTATAAAGTATAATCACGAAGAAAAAAATTCTAACACGAACGAGCGGACAAGCTCCGAATCTCAGCGTCCTCCTCCTCAAGCTCAGCAAGCTTCTTCCCCGGCAACCGAACGGCCCGGTCCAGGGCAACTGGAAGCCCTCTATGACGACCCCTCAACATTACGAAAATCATGACGATCTTGCTCCCGGTGTACATGCCTCCGCTGAAGCTGTAGCTCTGGTTGGGCAGGCCGATGCTGATACCGATGTTTGTGTACGCGGACACAATCTCGAACAACACGGTGAACACACTATACGTCACTGGATCCTCAATCGAATGTCTGGTCTCGATGAGCATGATGAGGAACAGCGCCAACGCAATCCACCATACGTCGTGGCTTAGCTGGCCGCGCACCTGTTGCGAGACGAGGCTCGGCGGGGCGGGTGTCTGCGGGTGGTCGTTGAGAGAGTGGACCGATGTCTTTCCGAAGTCGATGGTTTTAGCCCGGCGAAGTGGCTTAGGCGCTGTGTCCGTCGGCGCGACGCCGGAAACGCCGACACCTTGGAAGGACGTCATGGTACGCTGGAGTTGACGCCCTACGAACGCCGTCCCACGTCGCCCGACTGCGTAGATCTTCTTGATGGATTTGGTGGACTGCGCTCGCGAGGTTGCGTCCCAGTTCCTCTTGTCATTGGTCTGGAATCGTGGAAGTTCGGGTTGATCCGGGCCATCTACTTCAGCGTCAAAGACGCTACTACTTGCAGAATGAAGTTGCTCTTCTGCTGCTTGGTCGCCTTCGTATATCCCCAAGGATCGCTCCTCGTAGACGTTGGAGTTTCGCATGGTGATAATGTGTGGGTAGGCTGCGGTGTAATAGACAACCAACCAAAGGA
Source organism: Hypoxylon sp. PDH2405 (assembly GCA_023628415.1). NCBI lineage: Eukaryota > Fungi > Ascomycota > Sordariomycetes > Xylariales > Hypoxylaceae > Hypoxylon > Hypoxylon sp. PDH2405. The sequence continues at coordinate 177,753 of JAMAKT010000045.1, forward strand.
CTTGAACATCGAAGTAGACGGCTGACGGAGATACTATCGCATAGCCTCCTGAAGGGATCGCTATTGAAGGGGGGTAATTAGTCAGCTCGAGACGTCCAAATTGTCAATGTTTGATTTTCATAAGGGCACTTACAGAAACCTTGGAAGAGAGCATCAAAAATCCGTTGGCCAAGGGGAATAGCTTCCATAGTGGGATTCCCGATGCTGAGAACTAGGATCAAGGACCAATCCGCTATCACGAAGCCGCCAAAGGTGAGCGCGAACATCCAAGTGTCCTTCGCAGGAAACAAACTGGTATATACACGACGAGGAAATTTCAGAATGAAATCAAACCCCTCCTTCCAAACTCCGTACTCTTTATCCTTAGAAAGAAGATTCAGCAGAGACGACATGGACCATATTATAAAACGCATAAAGACAGGGAAAGCTGCCGGGCCCGCCAGAGATAGAATTGTAACGACGGTAAGTAAGAAATAAGAAGACTGGAAAGGTATGAATCCGGCGTCCAACAGCGTAAAGCCGGCGTTATTATAAGCAGAGACAGCGAGGAAGATCCCCGCCCACCACGGATTCTGCATGTTGACGGCGGCAGCTTCAGTAGCATAAACCGACATCCAGGCACCAAGGGCGATGGCACCGAAAAACTGAAAGAGAACGAAGTAGACAAGAACAAAGACGGAGAGAAACTTGAGGGCTCGATACTCGACACCGCCGAGGTACTCTCGTTGGTCCTCCGTTAAATTGAAGAACTGTCCATTCCTGCCGATATTGCGCTTTTGTTCTTTCAGAAACGTTTGCACATTGAACCCCTCAATAGTCCCTCTCGATTCCGTCGTTTGAGATCTTCGTCTCGTCGCTCCGCTTTGATGAGATTGCGTCTGGTAGATCGAATGTCCAGTTGCCGCAGATTGTCCTTCAAATGACTTGCCTTCTCGAATGGGTTCAAGGAAGCCAACATGCTGTGGTTGGGACCTCACACGTCCTATCTGGTCTTCCGGATTAAGTGCGTCCTCTGAATGCGTCCTCGGAGCCGACGTGGCCAAGTCGTTCACACGAACTGAGGGCTTCTTATTTTCGCCCTGTCCCCTTCCAAAGGACGACATGACCTGTAGTCCAAACATGGCCCCTGTCATGCCAACCATGGTGCTGGTATCCGACATCTTTTTCTTCCTCTTCTCTCGTTCCATCTTGACGATATCTTCAAAGCGCTTCTCGAAGATATGTTTGCGAAATGCGATGGTGACATACGAAATCAAGACCTGACTTCCTATCATCATCAATATACACAACTCGACCTGCTGAAACGTCGTCAATTGGCTGATATTGACCGTGTTCAGACCCGTCGCAGTAAGCGCCGACACGACGAGAAATAGAGAATCCCACCAGCCGATACTATAAGCTGGGACTGAGGAGCCCCAGAATATGAGACTGGCGATGAGAGATACGGAGATGAAATAAGCATAATGTAAGGTGATGTAGTTAACGGGCGGTAGATACGGCTTGGCGGCGCGCGCTACATCGTTTATCGTGTCATAGATTCTGGGATGCTGCGCGCCGAAATCCTCCCATCGCTTCTTCAGCCCCATGATGGCTTACGGTCTCAATGTCTTAATAACGCATCAATCCTTCGGTCCAGCCGCAACAAGCTCGTAAACGTTTTAAATAAGTATAGGAAATTTAACGAGTGACGATGGTATGTCTCTCGTTTGAGAGATGGGTTGCCTCTGGTTTTTTTTTTCCTTTCCCCAAAGAAGCACGGCTTGTTCGCTGGCCAAAACGCAGATTAGTTGGCACTTCTGCAAGGGTCTGAATCCGTATCAGCAGTATCTACGTTGTGTGGCCCATGTCACCCCGGTTTAAATGCGTTTGGCCCCTTTTCCTTTTTAAGTCGGCATCATCACATTATTATGCCATTCTGAAAGCAAAGGAACATCATGTCGCTCGAAATTGATTGATAAAGGAGCAAAGCTAGCCACCTAAGAATAAGACAAAAGGGTCTTATTCACAGAGGCGCCTAAAGAGCATTCATTTTAAAAGGAGACATATACTCGTTCGGGCTCAATGTGACGCACCCAAATTGTACGAATCAGACAGTGATTGCTCTCGCATTGAAATGAAAAGGGGGCATTATCAGTAGCCTATCAGAAACCTTTTTTTCACCTGCATTACACTGAAGTATCAGGAGCCGAGCTGATTGGTCCGCGTGTTCCCATACAACCCGAATGCGCATCGGTACTCGTGACGCCCGCGTTCGCATCGTCCTCCATCACGGCTTTATTGGCCACACATAACGAAGTGTCAATTCATTTAGATCAACTCATCTTGGTCAATTCAACTCATTTTTAAAAGACAAGATAGAAATAAGTCGTGAAATACTAGCTGATAAATTTCGTGGCCAGCTGCGAACAGCTGATGGCAGCTGCTGAAGTGATCAATTTTGACGAAGAGCCAAGCTCTTAGGAAGAACAAAGCGATCACAGTAATGTGAGTAAACTCGAGCGTGTGAGCCTCTCGCCCTCCTCGAAGGTACAATATTATGCTATGACACTCCGTCCAAAGCCATCATAGCCATGACCACCCCTTTTTGGCTGGATAATGGACATGCTCATCCGGGCCTATTAGATGAGCACAGATATAGAAGTGAGAAGTTCCTCTGCACCTTCCAAATCCAGAGAGATTCCACCGTAGGGCCGTAATGTTTGAGGGTATAATCACTCGTTTGGCAATTGTCATTCGTTCTTCAATTCTGTACTAGAGGCTCCACGGAGTGGATTAGCTACTATTTAAAGCCGATATCGAGCTAAATGCATCTGCCTAAGCGGTACGTGCGGCGGCCAAGATATTCTAATCCTCGTTGACAATGACTACTTCCGAAAAAGCCGTATATCCGTCGGGTGCCGGATACCCGTGGCGAGATGCAAGACAGTGAGAAATAAATAAGACACAGCGCGGGCCCATGGTTGGCTTAATGAAGCATCGACCGCATAAATAGATGCGCTATCCATCTGGACGAAATCAAGCCGCTTCGCTGAATACCTTGCGGCCGTATCATTACGCTCCGGCTACCAAGATGTCTGAAATTCGGGTGTTAACAGGGGGTGGTCCTCGGGCCGGACGCGACAAGCGAAAGAAAATATGTACATGATATATCTCGGAGATTAATGAAGGGTTGCTAAACGACTCAGCTATCAGAAGTCAATTAGCTGACAATTCGAGAGAGAGCACCATGATAACCCAGGGTCATACATTTTTTGGAGGCGAGAACAAGTATTCAAGCACTCCCAAGGAGCCTTGTTTCCCGTCTCTCGTAGTCCATTTCAAACCTCTACCTGGATATCGTGGATGACGTTTTATGGGGGCTCACTCTGCTAACCTCATCAGCCGCCTTAGGGGTCATCTCCCAGGATTGATCTTCGCCGCCATCGCCCTGTCTAGCCCTGGTGCCAGAATAAAGGGCTTCTGTACTATCAATCCAAGCGTTTGCCGTTATGGGGAATGGGTCAGGGGCGCCTCGCGAACCCTTCTTAGCTGGTCGACTTCTCGCGTCTCTTCCAGGCCAGATACGTTGCGACACCGTCCTATTTTCGATCCGGCTAGGCCTCTTCCGCCATATGAACCTAACAACCGAAGCACTTGCTACAGGGGCAGAACCAACAATCGTGGCAACAGCCTGCTCTGCGGTCGCAAGGATAAGTACAATTGAATATACGACAGTCTTATTCTTGTCATTGACTGCAAATATTTGGTACACCAGTCGAGCAATGCTGGCAACAGGTGCTAGAATCCCAAAGCCGAATAGAGCCCATATAGCTCGTTTCTTTTTTCTCGCCACTTGGAGCTTTAGTATAGAAGCAATAGGAATAACGAGGACTGCAATGTCAGTGATGATATTGATTACTGACGCTAATACCAATATTAACCACTGGTTAACGCAACTATTTCCCCAGGGCAAATGGTCTGGAACACATTGCAAGGTGGTTACTAGAATAAGTGAAATCGTATAGAGCAGGTTGAGCCAAATAACAATCTGTATTATCCACCAGAACGTCGATCTTGGGGTTCCTATGGGGAAAAATATTCGAATGTAGAGAAGCAGGATGGACAGTCGAGCAAAGAAGATGGCAATTCGTGCTACCATCTGGACGTCTAGGAAAAGCTAGAATTCCAGGAGAAGCTTAGTGTGAATCAATAGTTCAATATACCCTCGGGTTGCCTTACTTTGAAGAACTCCTTTAATTCGTCTTCCGGTACATCCCATATGTTAACACCTATCCCAGAACGTACCATGGCTATTTGCAATGTGCAAAGGCCGATTGTACCTAGCCAAGCAAGAAACGTTGCCCCTTATCAGAATAAGTTAGATGATTCTATATAAGAAACAGACAAGAGGATCATGCTTACAATCATCCCACCAGAGCTGTTGATTTACGAAGAACCTTGTACACAGCCTTGCGAATGTAAACGCCGTACACAATGTCATATAGAGGGTCATGACAACGATCATCTTGGCGGAGCTAATAGGGGCTTCGGCTCTTGCCGAGGCGCTTATACTGTCTCTCGGGAATAGCATCACGTCTATGTATCAAAGATTCAAGTAATTCAGAGTGCATTTGGAAATGGGAAAGTGAATTCCTTGCCTGAAGTTAGATGTAGGAAGATTATATCGTGGACGAAACCTCGAGCCTTGCTCCAAGATTCGAATGGGGGCGCAAACACCTGAGACAATTGTCTCTGAATTCAACAAGAAATCATACCCTGTGCCACAAGCCTTTTCAAGCCATCAAGCCACAGACTAGCTAGCAAACAGTAAGGTTAAAATTTCCTATCATGGCGTTCTTCTCGTCTATCCCTAAAATACATGCCTGTATTATGCTGTACAACATTGGCCGAGCATTCGGTAATCCTCCGAGGCCGTGTGTATTTATGGCACCCAATAGAATTCACGTCGAGGATAGTTCTTTGCCTGAGACATTTTGCGCAGACTTGGCTACGTGATGTATAGGACTACCCCTCAGCAGTCGTAGAATTGACTACAGCTATCACTAGCACTCCAATCTTCCCCCGGCTCTTATCGGTGTGGAAACTGGGCTGTTGCGGCCCTAAAGGCCAAGCCTCGATCGTTACCTTCTGGGGGAAAAGATCCTTAATGGAATCCCCTTCTGATAATTTTAGATTTAAGAGCTCTGGGTAAGTTGCTGTCCCTTCAGCTTAGATATTCATGATGAGTACCTTGTCGACTGTTGCACCCTCACCATTGTTCTCGCCCAAAAGCAATACGTACTAGATAGCCTTGGCTCATACTCCCACCCTGTACTCCGCGTTGGAACCCATCTTTGACCTGAATTGTGTAAACTGGTTAGGGAATTAACGTCTCCTGTAGAGGAACTCAGCAGGAGGCCAAAGGGCGAGGCGCTTTCGACAGTTGAATTATATCTTCCCATGGGTTCCTAAGTATCCCACTCATTTCCTTATATTCTCAACCTCTCTGCGAGTTGCAACGGAGCCTCGCCATTCTTATTGTTAGCCCCTATATCAGCCCCGCCGATCAAATCCAGTCTATAACTCGGCTGCCCAGTCTCACCCTAGCCTACGCTGTGAAACACCGCAATAGATACGCAGATCCCAGGCCCATGTCGTGACACTTACCAAGGGAGCTTATCACCCTTCAAGTTGAAGAACCCTCCGGACGCTTCATCTCGAGTCGCACCGTCAATCTACACCGGGGAGTCAGCAAGGCAGGAGGAGATGTGAAGCCCATAAAACTAACCGATTTCATCATGCCCTCCACACTCTCCTCAATGGTATATGTAGCTTTCTCCAAGCCCCATTCCTTGGCAATCCAATTCCCTGGTTCGGTTTGGACCAATCTTGACAGGATTCAGTTAGGAATGTTGGCGATTTATATGGCGGATCACTTCTTACCCTGGATTGAGCACCACGGCAATGAGCCATTCATTCGTGAAATGGATTGCACTACCAACCAGACCAATCAGAATGAAGAAGTCTATTATATCTGCGGTGCACGATTCGATCTGAGGCCGTATGGTAACAGAGGTAGATCTTGAAACAAGTACTTACCGCGTAAGCCAATTTAGAGCAGCCTTGGCCGCAGCATAGGAGGTGCCATCCCAAGACCGGATCTGCCCCATGAGAGTGATAGAGCCGCCTCCTGTTGAGATGGACACCCATTTCGGCGCTGAAGCCTTCTGCAGCAGAGGACGACAGGCCTGGAATAGCATGAGAGGCCCTACAGCGTTGACCTGATACGTCGTCGCCATCTCTTCGGCAGTAACTCTGTCGAGTGGCGTGGTTGGAATTGGACTGCCGCCGGAGTTCGCGATGACAATGTCCAAGTGATCGATCCCTTCAGATTTCAACACCTGCATAGTCTGTTGCGGGTCGGTTGGTGAAGTATTTTCGATCGTAACCAACAGCAGCTTGGACCCATCGGCTGCGGGAAAAGCCTTCAGTTCTTCAACGCCTAGGGCCGAGGCGGCACTCTCGCGAATACTACCTATGACGAGATGTTGCGGCCTTGAAAGATACGCTTTGGCAAAGCCGTTCCCTATGCCTGAGAGGATGATACTAAGTATTAGTACTAGACAGTGACGACGAAGAGTAGACCTTCATCACACTACAGTGTACGTACCGCGACTCACACCACTTATGAAAACCACGGTGGCCATGATAGATAATTCGAGAATTTAGGAAGTATGAACGCAAGGAGGGAAGGCGTCGTCCAAAGTGAACCTAGCAAGCTACTCGTCTTTGAGTGGTGAGTATCAAGTTACCGAGTAATAAAAGGCGTGCTGAAAAATATGGCTATGAACAGCAGGCCTCTGCATCCAGCATCCCAGTGTCCCTTCTCGCGGTATTATGGTGGACCAACTTGGCTGAAATACCTATGTCCCAATCGGAGTCCGATGTAGGAACATGTAAGGAGGGAATGTTGGTCGTGTTAGATTTCCTAGACAAGGGGTGTTGGAGCTTGGGCGGCGGGCTTGTGACATGTACATACGCATGTACATATTGAAGGGTAATTAATAATGAGCGGTTCACGCTGAATTTATATTCATACCTTACCACTTGATGTTATGTGACGTCGGGTTAGAACCCCTCTTCCCATCCTCACCTGTTCCAACAAGCTCGCTAACTACGGCAAAGAGACGATGTCTACTCTATAACGCCTCAAGAGGTTGTTGGGATAGAATTGCATACCTACCTGCATGTTGGACTCGTCGGCCAATCCCAAGGGCGACCTTCCCCGGCATCGTATTTAGTACATGCGATTTATGATAACTCTAACTCAGCCTGCTCGACAAGTGTGCAATTAATTTGGCAGCTCGAGTGCCAGGGACCAACTACTTCTTCACCCGGCAAGCAGAGAGGTAACTATCGCTGCAATCGTTCTACCGTGCCTCATGGTTTCAGCAGTCATCCACCAACCTCCCTCTTAGACCTCATCGTTCGTTCTCACGCCACCACAATAGCTTAAGTCCTGTAGCCAATAATCAAGCAGCCATACCTAAATCAGGGCTTCAAACATCACGATTAAAAGGTGCAATCCACCGTTATCTACGATGACACCTCTGTCCAAACTTCAGTCTTTGATAACCCAGTTCTGGCCGCCCCGCCCTACATTCACGGATGCCGACATTCCCAGGGGTTCTCAGACCGGGCGAGTCTTCATGGTGACAGGAGGTAATGCAGGCATAGGCTACGAGTTGTGTAGAATCTTGGTCGGTACCGGCGCGACCGTGTACATGGCTACTCGATCCAAGGTGAGTTCGTTCGCTCGGACTGGACGCTAGCGAGATGTTGAACAGGCTGTATCCGCACCTGTTTAACAAGCTAGACCAGATTAACTAGCTAACCCTCTTTCGCAGGAGCGAGCCGAAGCGTCCATCCAATCGATCAAGGCGTCGTACGCGGATCCAGATGCTATGATAGGCCAGCTCAAGTTTCTACACCTAGATCTGAGCGACCTCAGCTCAGTCCGAGACGCAGCGCGCCGCTTCGCGCAGGAAGAGAACAGGCTCGACGTACTCTGGAACAATGCGGGGATTGGCCCCAACGCCGTCGAGTACGGGATACGCACGGCGCAAGACCTGGAGCTCTTCATGGGGATACATTGCGTAGGTGCACTGCTTCTGGCGGAGCTGCTGCTGCCCCAGCTCCAGGCCGCCGCCTCATCTGAGCTTTCCTCGCGCGTCGTCTGGCTGACGAGTATCCTCGTGGATACGTCGGCGCCGCGAAACGGCGTCGACTTCGACATCTTGGAGACCGGCACACGCAATCAGACAACCAATTACGCGGCCTCCAAGGCCGGCGCGTGGGTGCTGGGGCGAGAGTTCGGCCGCAGGCACGTCTCTGACGGCATCCTCAGCGTCGTCATGAACCCCGGTAACCTGGATGCCGGGTCGTTCAAGGGGACGCCGCGTATCGCCATGTCCCTGATGAGGATATTGTGGCTGCAGAAACCGGTATTTGGAGCGTACACGGAGCTCTTTGCCGGGCTGTCTCCTGAGGTCACACGAGACACGAGCGGCAGGTATATCTTCCCATGGGGAAGATTGATTCCCGATAGCAGTGTCGTGCGTCAGGACGTTTTGAAGGCGGCTGAGTCTGAAGAGCTGGGCGGGCTCGGCTATGGCAAGAAGCTATGGGAGTGGTGCGAGACAAAATGGAAGTTAGCTGAGTAATTCTGAAGCAGCTTCAATGTACATTTTCACAGGTAGAACACTTGTACAGCGTAACCTGGGCTGTCGTGAGTAAGGGCTGAGCCTCCACCCAGTAGCGCCTCATTACCACCAGGTGATTATCTAACACCATCGTCCCTTCAGATCTACAGGATATGACGATCGGACGATCAGCGCCGCCTTCGAATTAGCCACTCAGAACACAGAAGCGGGGAGGACGAAGCTCGGAACAGATCACTCGTTCAAGATGTGCACTAGCACGAGTACAGACAAGTTACACTTCATGTAGCCATCCGCGAAGATACTAGAAATGGATAAACTTCTAGTTGTTGCATTGATCTGATATTGAGATCAACAATGTCATCAGGCGTGATTCGCCCAACGGAGCCGACGCAAGTTCGGTTATACTGCGCGCGTCTGCAATGGCAAAATGAATAAGCGAAGCCCGCTTGCTCAAGTTGTCTTGTCTACAACAATTGTAGCTCTACAGGCGTGTAATAGCAAACGAGGTATAAAATTGGACACTATATGCGCGGGAAGATCGACTTCAGCTTCTTCATGCCGTCGTTAGAATTGCCGGCTGTGCTTCTTTATGTGTCAAGAAATACGTTCCGCATGTACCCCGGAAAGACAGGCCAGTACAGTTGGGACAATGTTGAACGCCTCTCTCTTCTGTATGGCGGCCGTAAGCCGAAGATATAGAAAACTACCTACCATGGAATTGCGTATCAGAGTATCGGGTCATAGGCTGTATCATAAATCGAATAGAAGTGCCGTTCCAATTTTTGGCTGAGAATTCCGAAAATATCTTAGAAAAGCACTGCTACAAGCGAAGCAAGGGCTGTTCCAGTTGAATGATCTGGGGTGGTTGGTCCGGAACACTCCCCACGTCGCATCTAAGAGCTGTATTTTCGAATAGCTCGCTCATGATAGGTCCCTAAAGCTCGTTCTATTAGAACTATTGCTGCCATTTAAGGTACTAAGGTCACTAATGCATATGGTTTGCAGCTGTGTTCGATAGTGTACGGAACTCCCCTCACGATCGACGCATTGGCGCAAGCCACAGCGCTGATTCTCTTCCGGAGTTGATAGGTAAATATTAGACATTCTCCACAAGACCAGTCGAAAAGGGAGCGCGAGGAAGAAGAAAAGAAAATAGCACACATCAAGTTCTCAGGCCAGAATCAATAATTCGGTTCGGACAATTTTTAAGTCCAATGGGCTATCTACGAAAAAAAAATGTGATGGGACCCCAATTCATGGCATTGAAGGAGGTTGGACAAGTCGACCCGGCTAGAACCGCGATAACATCGTGCTTCGTTACTCAGCCTAGCCGCTGCACGATGAGTTGTCTAAGAGAGAGTTGGGACGGCATTTTATATGAAACTTGTGACGTAAAAGGCGTGTACACAGTTGCGGTGATCTCCTAGCTATCGGACTTGGTATTATTAATAAGGCACTCCCGGATGGCTTGGGTCTGGACCGCTCCCTTCTTGTCATCGAACAGTAGAACATGTCTCTCCCGATCCCACAACCTCCGGGTGTGCCCCTCCTAGGGAACATCTTCGACATCAACCCTAACAACACGTGGGAGTCATTAAAAGAGCTATCAGAGAAATATGGCGAGATATTCCAGATCAAGGTGCTAGGTCATCCCATCGTCTTCGTGGCCGGCGCAGCCATTGCGGAGGAAATATGCGACGAGAAGAGGTTTCGGAAATACGTGGGCGGACCTATAGTTGAGATACGGTACGCGGTGCACGATGCGTTATTCACGGCCTTCGATCACGAGGAGAGTTGGGGAATTGCGCATCGGATCATCGCGCCGAAACTCAGTCCGCAATCACTCGCGGATCACTTCGTCGAGATGCGGGATACAGCTTCCGAGCTCATCACAAAGTGGAAGGGTCTTGGGTCCAATAATGAGGTGTCTGCGATCAGCGAGCTAAATAGATTGAACCTCGAAGCAACGACATTAACACTTTACGGCAAGAAACTGAACTGTCTCTATGGACCCGAGCATCCCATGTTAAAGGGAATGGAAGACTCAACATCAGAAGCCATCAAGCGGCCGACACGCCCTGGCTTCATGAACTGGCTGTTTTTCAGCGGCAAGTTCACAAAAGCCAGAAATACGATGCGAGCATACGCGCAAGAAATGGTGGACTACCGCAAGGCGAACCCAACAGATCGGCAAGACCTGCTCGCGGCGATGATGAGCGCCAAGGACCCAGAGACCGGCAAGGCCCTGGCGGACTCGCAAGTCATAGACGAGATCGTCTCTATGCCAATCGGGAGTAGCACAGCGCCGGCACTCCTCAGCACCGCTATTTACTTTCTGTTGAGGAACCCAAGCGTCGTGGAGAAAGCACGGGAGGAACTTAGCTCTGTGATCGGTACTGGCGAGTTCAGGTACGAGCACCTATCACAGCTAAAATACATCGAGGGCATCGTGCGTGAGTCCCTACGACTCTCGTTCGCGGCACCCGGCTTTAATATCGAGCCTATACCTAGCGACGACAAAGCGCCCATCCTGCTGGCCAGAGGCAAGTACCAGGTCGCGCACAACCAGGCCATGATCATCGTCCTGGCGGGCGTGAACCGGGATCCGACGGTCTTCGAACAACCGCTTGCCTTCAAGCCGGAGCGGATGATGGGAGAGGCGTTCGATAAGCTGCCCCCGGGAGTTAAGAAGTGGTTTGGGAACGGGAAGAGAGAATGTATTGGGAAGCATTGGGCGTGGCAGTGGAGCATGACCACGTTGACGAAGCTAATCCAGGAGGTGGATTTCGAGGCCGTAGATCCGAAATACATCCTGTTCCAGGATGGGTGGTTCAATTTAAGACCAGTGGGCTTCAAGGTCAGAGTTAAGCCGAGGGCGTCTTGAACCGGGTTCAGCCCGATTTCCGGGGAGACTGAAAGCTATTGCGATTTTGGGTAGATCGAAGCGGGTTGGGCCTATGCTGGGTGAATCTAATAAAGGCGTACCTGTTGTAATGGTGTTCTATAAGATAGCTCAAAATCAGTCAGTCAAACTGCTATTGCGTTGTGCTTGAATTTCTGTGCCTTATATCCAAGAACGAGGACAGTAATTTAACCTGCCCGAGCTCAGCATCTCCTACGCTCACAAGATCTTCCGACTTCACCTTCGTCAACAATGAGATTGGCGTCCTCTTCTATCGAGGCCTTCACTCCTTCGTCTTCTTCGATGACCAATTCATAGACTTCCTCAGCACCATCATATACCATGAGGGTATTCGAAAGTCGTCACCGACGGCGGGTTTAGATATAGTAGCGCTCATACCTAGGCTTTTAGTGTAAGCATAGGCGAGTTAACGAATGAGGTCACTACCGATAGTCGGAGAGTCGAATGGCGTTCCGTATTGTGGATCAGTCTTCCATCGCCGCCGCTACACACACAGGCCATCGGCCTCGGCTTAAGAGATGATTCTGTTGTACCAAGGGCAACTCAACGACTCGCCCGCGTCTACAAGCGGTACGGGACGGTAGGGCAGCATTCTAGTGCCACACTTTACGCCCTCACAACGCCCTCGCGATGACCGACGCACTCACTGATGGTACCACATAGGACGACTCAGAAAGGATATTAGGCACATCTTGTAGAACAACATGAACTGCAGCGAGAAACAGTTTCTAGTAATGGCATAACCCAAGGGATAAATGTTATGCATTTTATGCAATTTCTTCGGTTATCACGTGACAATGTCGTATGAGCTACACACATACGTCACAGTACGAGCAACCGCAAAGAAACCTTTATCGGTTCAATTCACACTGTAGACATTTTCTGGCGGCCATCCATCAGAAAGCTCGGGAATTATTTTGAACGGCAGTAGAAGATCAGCGTCAAGAGCAAAAAGCCAGTCTACCCACCGACGAAGCCGACAAACATGGGCTCGAGTTCGTCCAAACCGGAGGCATCGTCGCATGTCTGGAAAGCGTAAGTTATGCCTCCGCTAAGTCATTACGGCGACAAACCCGACTGACTTGTTATCCTCGGGTTTCATAGGTCCTCGCCGGTAGCCCGCATCTCGCACGATGTCGTCGAATCCCTCCAAACCAGCAGCGAGGTAGGCTCCAGCTTCCTCCCCCTTCCCCTCCTCTGAGTACCAAGCAATCCAAACCACATGCCTTATTTACTAACCACAAACTCCGTCCACCAGACCGACACCTCCCGCGCGCAATCCCTCGAGCTAGCCGTACAAGCGCGCGTAGCATCCGAGCTCCGCAAACTCGAAGCCCAAGCAAGCGCGGCCCTAAAAGAAGCCGAAGAAAAAGCCACATCCATCCCGGAAACCGAGAGCGAGGCCAACCAGCTGAGCAGACAGACGGTATCGAAAGAAGTGGAGGCGCTGCGAGCACGCCTCGCCAAGCGGAAACAGTTGAAACCGCTGCCGGAGAGCGTGGAGCAGGCGCGCGAGGGCGTGGTGAAGTGCCTCCTGGAGAACGACCGCCGCCCGCTGGACTGCTGGCGCGAGGTCGAGGCTTTTAAGGAGGAGGTGAGGAGGCTGGAGAAGAATTGGGTTGAGAAGGTCGTCTCATGAGGTTCTTCTTGATGAGGACAACTAGGTACCTAGTTAAGACTAAGGCCAAGACCGGCGAACGAAACCCCCTTAACGGACGGAGCGTGGGATCGAAAATATAAGAAGACGCTTCGGAGGAAGGGAGTAGATACTCTGTTGTAACAATACTCGACACTACGGCATAGCATTTAGAGGAGCGCTCGGGAAAAAAGAGCTGTATAGAACGAAGATGGATGACACGTAAATTCTGCAATTCGAGATTTGTGTGGGAAGTAGTTCATGTGAGGTCTGCATCTAAGGGTATATCTAGAGCAGTACTACCTACAGCAGAAGCAGATGCATTGCTGTCTTGCTTCTGTCTTTGTAGTTCTTCTCTCCTCTTTAACCCCTCTGCCCGCTTCCTCTCCCGTCGGACCTGTGCGTCCTCCCACTCGCCCCCATTCTTACTGAAGGGCCTAGTTGCTTCTGCGAGAGCCGCTCGGAATCTTTCGATCCTCTTGGTATTCTCGGTGAATCTCTCGTTGGCTATATGGACAAGTGTCCGTAGATACGCTGGCGACACAGTACAATGCAACTCGTTATCGTCACCGCCAGACTGATATCCGATGAGGGACTCGAACGAGAGACCCATGGACCGGATAGCGACTATCGGAGTAGCATGCTGCTCTCCCGCTGCCGCGGTCAGGCTTACGGCACCGCTCTCTCTAAACCCGGCCTGCAAACCGCACCGGAGGAGCAGCTGAGCGTGTTCAGGGGACGCAGTCAGGACGTGAAGGATCTAACTATTCATTAGAATAAGTGTAGAAAAGTCGTCTGGGAATCAGACACAACTTACCATGGGCTCAAATTTAAAATGTATAAGCCTCGCAGTGGCGACATCCCGTACGGCCTCATCTCCGGGTACCGCTTGCACAGCCAGATTATCTTTCACTCCGGGACTTCTCAATCCCAAGAGCGCTTCCAAATCCTGCTCCTTCGCCGCCGCATCATCTCCGTTTGCCTCATCCTCCAACGGAACCGGATCATGAGAAACGAACAACCAAGCCCCACCACCTCCCTTCCCACCAACACCAGCCAGCTTCCTCACCTCCCCATCATGCCCATCCCCTTCGTCAATCCCAAAAGCACTCTTCTTACTCCCCTCCTTAAACACACTCACCCGCCCCGCACAGCTACTCGTCGTAACATATCCCTCAAGCGCATTAACCTCATCAATCAGCTCCCTAATCCCCGTATCCACGCTCCCCTTAGGCGACGCATCCGAGTACACCTCCTCTGGAACGGCGAGCTGGTCCAAGATGCGCTTCTTCCTCGCCGTAAAAGCGGGTGACGGCTCCGGTAAGCTAAGGCTCCTCATTTGTCAAAATTTGCCTAATTATTCAAGATCGATAACCTATAAAGATAGGTAGGTAGATAAGCTTGTAGGCTAAAGTGACAGACGAACAGACGTGAATGATGACGAACAATGCGATTGTCGCGGCTGCGGGTGTTGACAATGTCGAATTTGAGAGGGAGACGAATTGCTCTAGTTGCGGGAATCCACCCAAAAACCGGCAAGCAGATGGTTTACGCTACCCAAATATATCAAAGTTGTATTTAGTGAGATTTAGTTCACGAGACGTAGAGGCAATTTAGAGTTCTTGTTACCTATATGAGCGGCTCTTATTAAACTTCAACTGAATTACTGGCATAATATATCTACATGTATTCAAACAACACTTACGAGTACACTTAGCAGAATACTTCGGAACTTTTACGAAAGACATATCACATTCAGTTATACGCGCATAGTTTAGGAGACTGTTCTGATTAATAGATAGTACCATCATTGCAGAACCGAGAACGAGAGTGCCTTGAGTGCCCAAGCCATCCATTGTGCCACATCTCCTCAAAAAAAAAAAAAGCATCGCATGTCAATTTCCGTAGGCGAGCCTCGGCCTCGCCAATGCAATCCGAAAGCAAGGAGCCTCTAGAAGTCAACAAGGGGTATCATGTCCTAACCATCCCGCAAACGCCTCGATCAATAGTGCAGCCCTTGGCACGATCGAACGAACAGTGATCAATGCCACCGCATCACGTTCGGAGGTACCGACGCATGCAAGGCTGACCATCCAGTTGGGTATATCGTGATCGATAACAGGTGTTGCGGAAGGTGTATGGACATGTCTGGCTTAGAATCCGTGGACCTTGATAGTCTTAGGATCAAGCTCTAGACCCTCTTTCTTGTCGACGAGGAACTCCTGAACATCCTTGCGCTGGTCTCCCTGCAACTGAATAACTTCACCCATCTCGGTGTCGTTCACGATGGTTCCATTGCAGGCTGTTACAACAACTTCCAGTCAGCTTAACAGTCCACAAGATATAGTCATGTAAGGGAATACGAAAGTAACATACCGAACTTCTTCTTGATGACCTTCAGGATTTTCTTCTGGTCAAACTTCTTCGGAAGACCCTGAACAGTGGTCAAGGTTTTGCGTCCATTCCGCTCTATTGAAAACCAGTCAGTATGGTGTCCACATCAACTACAACTAAAATGGGAACATGGGTGGCAAAAGGGGTCGCGTGTTGCAGGTTGACCGCCACACGCGGAGTGCGGGATATTGGGGGTGGGTATACACGTACGCTGAATGCGGATATGGATGTAATTCTGTGCCTGCTTGGATTCACCTGTATCCTCATCGGCTTCGGCGAAGGGGTCTGTTTGAATTGTTGGTTAGCACATGCTATCAAATCAGGGATGATATTTCAAGGAGGCCGGTATGCCAAGCGATAATCGAAGCAACAGCAAGTTAATTCCATGCCTGCTTTCAAGAGTCGATTATGCCTTCAAATACCGTTCAATGCCTCGCTGCATCAACTGGGACTTGAACGTACCATAGGTCTTGAGGTTTTCGATTGACATAAACTCGGGTTTACGGGGTTACTTGGGGAAAAGGGTTCTTTGAGATAAACTCGAAATGCAGCGACAGACGACTGTTAGTGGCCTCGCTGTATTTTATATGCGAATGTCGGCTTTGTTGCTGTCTTTGCTTGCGGTTGCTGTTTAGAGGGTGGCAAAGAAGATGTTTGGTGGTGGAATGTAAATGTTGATGATGTTAAGAGAATGGAATCGACGTTGAGTTGTTGTTGGTGGGTGGATTCAATTTGTAGAAAAGAGGGAAGACAGGAAAGACCGCAAATAGCAAGTGGCAGTGAATGGAGGGGCAATATTTGCGGGCCCACTTATGAATCGGGGCAAGGGGGGTGTGGGGCAATTGGCACCTGGCAGGCTGGTCCGTCTTGGGCGGTCGAAGCCTGCCTTGCTTGTCCTTGCCTGTCCTGTAGAAAATTATGGAAAAATTGCGGCCTTATCAGGCAACTCTTCCCCTGACTGTATTCCTGACCGCGCTGAAAATCTGCGGAGTAATGTCCACTACCAAAGGTACCAAGGTACCACTTGCCTTCCCAGCCCTTCATGTTCCTCCCCTAAGGGCACAAGTTCCAACTAGAAGTGACTTGGAAGTAACAATTGCCGGCTGTATGCAGCAAAGCACATGCCACACAATTGCGCAACCATCAAACAAGCGGCATGTGCCACAAAATGATTCTAAAAACTAATGACACTACCTTATTCATTGCCTCGTACAATCTCACTGACTTGGATATCTCGAACAGCTCGACGTGGTACAATTGATTATTGTCAGAAACTATCCTCATTTTTCGGATAATCAATTTCAGGCTTTGATCTACCGTATGTTAGGATTAGGAATCTACACATCCTCGTGGATACCTACCTTTCTTAGCAGCTGACCCCCTGCATATCTGCATGTGGCCTGCTTCGCATCTAGACCATCGCTGAACAGCGGTCTGATCGTTGCTGAATTCAATGTCAGCCTGTCGATCGGCCTGTTCATATTCCAGTTTCCAAAGGACCTGCAGATAATAGATTCGAGCCCATCCATCATACCGTCTTCGCGATGGGCTTCGAGGCGGAAGAATTTTCCGACGGTTCTTCGAGCCTAATCGAAGAGTGCTCCGGTACTGGATGGACTCCTCTATTCCGAAAGAGTTGTGAATTCGATTCGCAAATCTTTTTAAAGGTGATGATGAACTTCATCCGCAATCCGAACATCAATTCCAACTGGCTGTTCCGGGCCGATATCTTAGTTGAGCCGGATCCCGAACATATATCAACTGACCCCGCGGTCACACAGCCTACTATCGTCTACTTTAAAGATATGCATCTTGATAAGGTCTTGGTGCGTAGGCTTATTCCCAGGAATACTTTGAGAGACCAGCCCCTAGACCAAACATGCTTGATATATCATGGCAAAGGTCCGGGTAACGTAGAGAGATCTATGGTTGTTTATAAACCCCATGTCACATCACCGGATGACATGCCATTTTACCATCCAAAAGTGCAAGGTATGGCATTTCTTCATGAGTGGAATGTCGAGAACAACAGCGGCTCCGTGTCTATTCACTACCATTTCTTTGATAATGGAGATCATTCACCAAAGTTGGTGAGAACGGGTCTCAACCTCCTTGCAATGCTCCATAAACATGGAGAGGGTACCAAAGCAGGATATGTCAAACGAGTTCACCACGATACCATCATTCCCCAAGTGGCTGTTCAGACCACGTATGCTCGGCTTAAAGAGAAATATGCCCGCCGGCTTATCAAGACCTGGGCCGAGGTTACAGATCCATCAAAGCACGTATTTGAAGATCTGAGCATTGCGGCATTCCTCATTGAGTTATGGGCCGAGATGTATAAGGATTGTCCCTTCCCTGGGTTTGTTGACATTGGCTGTGGCAATGGCCTTCTCGTGCATATTCTCCTAGAGGAAGGTTACTCGGGATGGGGATTTGATGCACGAAGACGCAAATCCTGGGAGAATTATTCCAAGGTAATCACTGACGGACCTGTGGCGAAGGAAAGTCTGCAGCAATTGGTCTTACTTCCATCCTTCATCGACCGTCCTTCAAATATTGAGGATGCAGGTTGTATAGATAATACTAATATGATCCACGATGGCTTATTTCCTAAAGGGACTTTTATCATCTCCAATCATGCCGACGAGCTGACACCATGGACGCCAATACTTGCTACCGTATCGGAGTGTCCGTTCATCATGATACCATGTTGCAGTCATGACCTTAGCGGAGCAAGATTCAGAGCGCCTGCGCCAAAGTCCCAGAACAAATCATCGTCTGCGTACTCGTCCCTCGTCGCATGGATAACACAAATCGCAACGGATTGCGGCTGGGAATTAGAAACAGAGATGCTGAGGATACCGAGCACAAGGAATATCGGGTTGATCGGCAGAAATAGGAGTTGCCCACCCTCGTCTGTGGATATACAGCAGATTCTAGCTAAATATGGCGGTACGCAGGGATATGCAGATAATGTGTTTAAACTCGTAAAAAGCTCACCGAGAGGCCACTGATTTAGATTATAGAATCAGGAGATAGAATTAAAATAAAATAAAATAAAATAAAATAATCACAGCTTCAACTAATTGCAGCCAACGATGGGTATCAGTAGTGCTTGAGGTATAGATGGTATGATGGTGAGGATCGTAAAGGAGAGGTACCTAGGTACTTAGCGTATCTACGGTGTGGCTTGTGGCTTGGGCAGACGACAAGCCACGTGACTTGGCTGTTTGGCAGTTGCAACGTCGCTCCTTCTGACACCTGGAACTGTGCTGGCCCGAAATTATGTGTGAATTAGAACTTGGGACTTAGAACTTGGACCATTGACCCGCGATATCTTCAACTTTCACCTCAACAAACGCCGTCTCACCGCCCACCATGAGTTACGGCAAGAAAGATGAAGATGCCGACCTCGGCTTAGTTAAGGTCGACCGTACTCAGGTTTTCCAAGAAGGTATGTCTTAATTCAATTCCCCGAATCCCCCTAGCCATCCACTCCGCGGCGGTGTCCAGCTAAACGATATGAAGCTCGTTTGTTTAATAGTTCACCAATCCAACCCCGAAGATGTCGCATTCTCCTCACCAAGATTGCCCTCCTCCTATACACAGGAGAGAAGTTCCCAACGAATGAAGCCACAACACTCTTCTTCGGCATCTCGAAGCTATTCCAGAACAAAGATGCCAGCTTGCGACAGATGGTCCATTTGGTCATTAAGGAGCTTGCCCACTCCGCCGAAGATATCATTATGGTCACGAGCACCATAATGAAAGACACAGGTGGCAGCACGGACGCGATCTACAGACCCAATGCTATTCGAGCGCTGTGTCGCATTATCGATGTGAGCATACTAGATACTTAGTCTACCTATATTCTCCTTGCTGATGCCTTATAGGCGACAACTGTCCAATCGATTGAGCGTGTAATGAAGACCGCCATTGTCGACAAGAACCCTTCAGTATCCTCCGCCGCCCTCGTTTCCTCCTACCATCTCCTCCCGATCGCTAAAGATGTTGTTCGACGATGGCAATCTGAAACTCAGGAGGCCGCAGCTTCAACCAAATCCTCCGGTGGCTTCTCTCTCGGCTTCGGGGCTAACACCGCTCTTCCGGTCAACAATTCCACGATGACCCAGTACCATGCCATTGGCCTCTTATATCAGATGCGGTCTCACGATAGAATGGCTCTCGTCAAGATGGTGCAGCAATTCGGTGCCGCTGGTGCTGTCAAGAGTCCTGCCGCCATAGTGATGCTGGTCAGACTGGCTGCGCAATTAGCTGAGGAAGATCAGTCGCTCAGGAGACCGATGATGCAACTGCTTGATGGATGGTTGAGACATAAGAGCGAGATGGTCAACTTCGAGGCTGCTAAGGCAATTTGCGATATGAGAGACGTCACAGATGCCGAAGTTACTCAAGCCGTTCATGTGCTGCAACTATTCCTCTCTTCACCACGCGCCGTCACCAAGTTCGCCGCCCTCCGAATACTACACAACTTTGCTTCCTTCAAGCCGCAAGCTGTCAACGTTTGCAACCCCGATATCGAGGCCCTCATCTCGAATAGCAACCGATCAATCGCTACGTTTGCTATTACTACACTCCTCAAGACGGGCAATGAAGCAAGTGTGGATCGACTAATGAAGCAAATCTCTGGGTTCATGTCCGAGATCACGGACGAGTTCAAGATCACCATTGTCGAAGCTATCCGAACCCTCTGCCTCAAGTTCCCGAGCAAACAAGCCGGCATGCTTGCTTTTCTTAGCGGTATTCTCCGTGACGAGGGCGGTTACGAGTTTAAACGGGCTGTTGTGGAAAGCATGTTCGATCTTATCAAGTTCGTGCCGGATTCCAAGGAAGATGCTCTCGCTCACCTCTGCGAGTTCATTGAAGACTGCGAGTTTACCAAGTTGGCTGTTCGCATCCTGCACCTGCTGGGTCTAGAAGGACCTAAGACTTCGCAACCTACCAAGTATATCCGGTATATATATAACCGGGTCGTCTTAGAGAACGCCATTGTCAGAGCAGCAGCAGTCACCGCCCTAGCCAAGTTCGGTGTGGGCCAGAAGGACCCTGAAGTCAAGCGCAGCGTTGACGTTCTGTTGACCCGATGCTTAGATGATGTGGATGATGAAGTTCGTGACCGAGCCGCGCTCAACCTCAGACTAATGCACGAAGAGGATGATCTGGGAGAACGCTTCATCAAGAACGGTGAGTACACTAGCATCCCTTCTAAACGGTACGAAAGACTAATTTGGAGCACAGAAAACATGTTTTCTCTTCCCTACTTTGAACATCAGCTTGTCATGTATGTCACATCGGATGACAAGTCTACGTTCGAAAAGCCTTTCGATATCAGCCAGATTCCGGTTGTTACTCGAGAACAAGCAGATGCCGAGGACCGAACAAAGAAGCTTACTGCCACTACACCATCTCTCAAGCCTCCTAAGACAGGACCCACGAAGGCGGCACCGACGGGCGCAGAAGCACAAGCTTCAGCGGCTGCTACTGCTCAGAAGTATGCTCAGGAGCTCATGTCAATCCCAGAAATGAAGGAGTTTGGCAGCGTGCTCAAGTCATCTCCTGTTGTTGAACTGACCGAGGCGGAGACGGAATATGTTGTGAGTGTTGTCAAGCATATCTTCAAGGAGCACATCGTGCTCCAGTACGAGGTCAAGAACACTCTACCAGCTACAGTCCTCGAGAACGTGTCTGTTGTAGCCACGCCTTCCGACGAGGAAGAACTCGAGGAAGTCTTCATCATTCAGGCAGAGAAGCTTCCCACAGACGAGCCCGGAAAGATTTACGTGGCGTTCAAGAAGGTCAACGGCGAAGGATCACTGCCTACTGCCACCTTCTCCAACATACTCAAGTTTACAAGCAAGGAGATTGACCCGACTACCAACGAGCCCGAGGAGACTGGATACGAGGATGAGTATGAGGTTTCCGACTTCGACCTTTCTGGTAGTGATTACGTAATACCCACATTTGCCGGCAACTTCAACCATGTCTGGGAGCAGGTTGGTGCCGCCGGCGAGGAAGCCGAAGAGACGATGCAGCTCTCCGGTGTAAACAGCATTGCTGGTATGTATCCAGCTCTTTTAAAATTTATCTTTTGGAATAGTATAACTAACGCTAGATAATAGATGCCACGGAACAACTTGCCAAGGCACTCTCATTACAGCCATTGGAAGGCACAGATGTACCAGTCAACCAGACGACGCATCAACTCAAGCTTCTTGGAAAGACAGTCAACGGCGGAAGAGTGGTAGCGAATGTCAGGATGGCATACTCATCCAAGACGGGAGTGACAACCAAGATCACTGTACGCAGCGAGGAGGAGAACGTTGCTGCTATGGTGGTAGCATCCGTTGCGTAATTATGATGGTTTCTGGAAAGGCGTTTCTGCAAAAAATGACGAGCGATGTCCTTTTCGGTTTGAGGGTATATCATGCATATTATTAGAGAGCTCGAGAAAGGGACAGGGCGGCAGGACTTGCGTGAGCTCAGATGACAGAAGAGTCCCGGTCCTCGTGTTCATAGGATGAGCAGAGCAGAGGAGAGCAGAGAAGACTGAATGTAGTGGTTAGGCTCTTTGGAGTGCCCGAACGAAGCCAACTGGATTGAAATCAGAACTACGAAACGAATTCACCAATAATAAATCTGAATGGAAGACTTGTCCTCAGTGTTGCCAGTAACTTAAAGTGCCTGAATGCTTGAGTCCCTTACAGTACCATAGAAGAGGTACATGCCCCTGACTTGCAGGGTTACAGCTTGTACGGTTGTACCCTTGTACCTAATCTACACGCTACGGACGCGCCCGATGCAGATCAGTCGCGCTAATTCAATGACATAAAAACCTGAAAATGGGTCTTGACACTTATTATGCATAATCCACACAATCCACACCATGACGTTTTCACTTTTTTTTGCTAATACCCTAGTCGGATGCCAATTCACACGATAGAAAGACAAAGAATCCCAATTGTCTCTAATCCAATCGTGGGGTGAAAAAAACAACCCCACTGGACAACTGTGTGTCTTCAACCAACCTCGACAAACTTTTTTTATTTTACACGAAGGGCAAAGGAGCCGTCCGTCTGCCTTGTCTCGGTTCAGTCAACTCATTCACTACTATTCTTTAGTGTCGACGACTCCGATACCACCGGCAGTGTACCTCGTCGAAGTGTCCCATCTGCACCGGTGCAGCGAAAAGAAACAGCCGAGCTCACCACCAACCGGCATCGTCAGTCAAGATGGTGTACGTACGCCAGGAATTCCTGCCGAACCTGAAGGCGTACAAGTACTCCGGCGTCGACCACTCCCTGACGTCCAAGTACATCCTGAAGCCCTTCTACACCAATGTCGTCATCAAGTGCTTCCCCATGTGGATGGCCCCGAACCTCATCACCTTGACCGGCTTCATGTTTATCGTCGCCAATTTCTTCACTCTGCTGTGGTACAACCCGACCCTCGACCAGGATTGCCCGCCTTGGGTCTATTATACGTGGGCTGCGGGCCTGTTTCTCTATCAGACCTTTGATGCCGTGGATGGGACGCAAGCGTATGTACTATATCGGTTGAAGGGCCATGTTTAAATCAAGTAGAGAGAGAGAGAGCTAATATATCATCGGATTGGCTTATAGACGACGAACCAGACAAAGCGGACCCCTAGGCGAGCTCTTCGACCACGGCGTCGACGCCCTCAACACGGCCCTCGAAGTTCTGATCTTCGCCGCCTCGCAGAACATGGGGCAGAGCTGGTACACAGTTGCTACGCTCTTCGCATGTACGGCTTCCCCTTCACCTGCACCTTATACCTTATAGCAAGAATAGCAAAAGGCTAACAATTTCACTCAACAGCCCTCCAAACCTTCTACGTCCAAACCTGGGAAGAATACCACACCAAAACCCTAACCCTCGGCATCGTCAACGGCCCCGTCGAAGGCATACTGATCCTAGTCTTCGTGTACGCACTAACAGGATACATGGGCGGCGCCTCCTTCTGGCAGCAATCCATGTTCTCCACCCTCTCCATCCCGCACCTCCCATCCATCATCCCCTCCTGGATCTATGACCTCTCCTTCACGCAGTGGTACATGGCGCAAGGCACCATCGTCCTCGTCTTCAACACCCTCTGCTCCGCGCGCAACGTGATCCGCGCGCGCCGCGCCCGCGGCGACCGCTCCCGCTGGGCGCTCTTCGGCCTGCTGCCGTTTTTCGGCATGTGGGTGCTGGTCGCGGCGTACCTGTACCTGCAGCCGCTCATCCGCACGCAGCACCTCGTGCCCTTCGCCGTGTTCGCCGGGCTCGTGAATGCGTACAGCGTCGGCCAGGTCATCACGGCGCACCTGGTGAAACTGCCGTTTCCGTACTGGAACGTGCTCGCGCTGCCGCTCGCCTGGGGCGTCGTCGATAGCCTGGGCCCCGTGCTGCAGAGCCACTTCGGGTGGGCGTCCGGCTGGCCTAGCGCGCTTGGCACGGATGTGTACCAGGTTGCGTTTATGTTCTGCATGCTGGGGATGGCGATTGGTGTGTATGGGTCGTTCGTTGTCGATGTCATTGTGACGATTTGCGATTACCTTGATATTTGGTGTCTTACGATTAAGCACCCGTATGTTGAGGGGGCGGAGCAGGCTAATGGGAAGAAGACGAATTAGGGGGGTGGATAGAAGTACGCTTGTAGACGAGAGAGGCAGAGCATAGAGGAAACTTTCTCCTTACATTGGTGGGAGATGGACGCGGACAGACTTTCCTAGCAATATGCAAGGTATTCTAGGGATTGGAATTTGTGGCTTATGAGGCCCTAGGAGATGAAAGTAATACTGAATGGTTTGCTCTGAGATGAAGAAGGAGAAAGCTTAAGAGTAGAACTGCGTATCTGAGGGGATCACTTTAGACGAATAATGATGGTATGATGATGGCTGGTATTTATGCTTCTCTCATATATTACAATACCTTTTTGTAATGGAGCGCTTCTGGAATGCAGTATACCCATATGAAGGAAGAGAAGCAATGTTTGGGCAACAAGGAGCCTGGAAGTCGTTGGGTGCGCGGTTTAGGAAGGCATTCTTGCTGTCGGTTCATTAATAAACCTAATTATCTACAGTCACTACATAATTAATATTAAATACATGAATGAGTAAGAAGCCCCGTAGGAGAATCTATCAAGTTTCCTCAAGCTCTGTCGATGAATATATGGTTGGGTTTATTATATTTTGAAGTAATCGGGCTTACATCGAGAGAGCGCCATCACGCTGTTTCTATTCTAGTCACGGAAGAACCGTCAATCTTGGAAAGACCCCTTTGACTTACTGAGCAAGTAAGCTAATTATACTCCAATACTGATTGATTCTCTCTCTCGTTAATTTTCCCAATGAGTGACAGAAATCGACTTGGTAACCTCCTACCCCCAACCTACTAAAATAAGTACGTCTTGCATATCTCGAAATAGACCCAAGTCGATAAGTTCAAGAATACAGTATAAATTCCAGTCCCGAAATCTGTAACCGCTATCTCCGAACGGAACCCCCTATTACGCGGCTTCGCAGAGCGGCAGTTCTATTCTCGGCTTCAAATCCGCCAACCTCACAAACTTCTTCGCTCGAGATCAATGAGTGGCGATTTAAATAGCATCCCAAGTTTCTAAAACATACGGAGGCCTCCTGAAAGATAGGTACCTAGTTAAAAATATGATGAATTGAGTCTTGGTAGGTACCTACCTAGGGTTACATGCTTCGCCGCTGTGCCGTCTTATCTGACATCGCCGACTATGTCCCAGTCACGCCAATATCATGAAATGTCTTGCCCCTTTTCCATAAAAAGGTTTTTCGGTAGACAGCACCTTATTATAGTAATATTGGATCGAATTGGGTAGAATGAGGTTACGTTAACCCCCCTTATCGGGACATCTCCTGCGAGCGCCCCTTATTTAGCTAGGAAAGTACCTAGGTAAAGAACTACTCTCATGTAGCACAAAGTGAAGGATAGATTCAGAGCAAAAATTTGGAGATTTCTTGAATTCAAAGCCAGGCTTAAATACACGCGTCCCTATCCAATCCCTAGGCCAAACAGGTAGATAGAAAATAAAAATAAACGCAACGTAAATATCCCAATCTCCTTCTCAAATGCAACAATGGCCCAGAAGAGCCGTATGATAGATAGATAGTTGTAAGTATAGCCCCCAGCCAGCCGCCTATTGTTGAATACCAGTCAGGTTACTATTCGAAGAAGAAGCGGAACCAAACGTGATATCTGTCCTTTCCTTTGGTTAATCTCGTTTTTCTAAACCAAGCACTTCCCTCCCTGTGATGTGACCTTTCCAGCCAGAAACTCCCCATCCATGTTTGAGGTTTGTAGTTTAGCGTCGTCGCCGTAGATCATTTCCGTACCCAAATCGTATCCTCCCCTCGCGCGGATTCCCCTCGGCGCAGGCTTATCGTCCCTTCCTAGGCGTTGCAAGTTTCAGGGGGGAAGGGGTGATGCCCACGACTGTTCCGTAGATGTATACCAGTTTCGATGCCAATGAAATAGGTCCAGACGCTACCATTCCTTCGTGAAACGTAAAATCCACCATTTCTCGTCTCAGCGGATATGTGATCATATCTCTGCGATATCCAGTACTGCCTCGTTTGCCAATCCACCTCTTCCTCCCCTTCGGACCCGAAAGTATTACTTCCTTTCCTGTACGATGACCCTTCTCGCGATATTTCAGTTGTTTTCCCCACCTATTGGCGCCTTAATTATCCATTTAGATCAACGTAGTCGTTCATAATAGCTCATCACTACCACTTGCAACACTTTCCACAATAGCCTGGAGGATGACGCGTTCCTCGAAAACGGGACCTTGTCCGTCACACTTAGCCTGAGACTTCAATCGCAAACTCACATCACCAACATCAACAAGACCCTTCTTGAACAACTCGTGATTGATGATATAGTCCCATGTGGCTCCCGCCGCAAGAAGGCGCTCTCCACCCGATTCCACTATGCGGTGGCTTGGGGTCTTGTTGGCGTGGTTCTGGAGAAGGTCTGAGTAGAAATCCGTCGGATTGTACTGCATGGGACCAGTAGTCGTCGGCGGGTGGGGCGACAGAGAGCCATTCTGAGCTTGAACACTAGATGTGGCACGCAAGATCTCGTTCTCGGTGCTCATCTTCTGCAAGTCGCGTTTCAGCTTCTCGTTTTCGCTAGCAGTTTGGTGCTGTTGTGCTTCCAAGCTGGCCAACTTCGCTTCGAGATCTTTCACGTGTCGTTCCTTACGTTCTCGGAACGCGCGTTGACTACAAGTTATTGTAGACGTTAGTTAAATGACAAGAAATATTGTGATACCCGTCTATCACAATTCAATTATTCCTTCTATCCGGATTCCTGGTGCTACTCACGCGGCGCGATTTTGTGCTTTTCGGCGAGATTGGGCCGGCGTCAGATCATCTTCGTCCGAATTAGAGGCCGTCTGTCTGTTTGCATCGGGATCCGGCTTAGCCATAGGTAGTATATCGACCTGGTTGTTTTTCACGTCCGAACCACCATTTACTTGCGACTGATTCTGGCCATTCTGGCCCTGCATGGGGTGAGTAGGCGGTGTCGGCGGCCCCGGGGGACCAGGGAAGGCCTGAGCTTGGTGATTGAATGGGGCGTAAGGCTCGAAGTTCTGTTGGAAGTGATCATTGTTCTGGAAACTATCGTAAACATCCTGAACGAGGCAAAAGGATCAGCGCTACATTGTCTAGGCAAAGTCGTCGCATGGCCCTAAGAAATGAAACAGAGACACACTAACATGTGGAGAGTGGTTGTTGAACTCGTCGGATGCGGCTGAGTTTGAATGAGATGGGGTCAAGGGAGGAATCCCGATAAAGTGATAGGGATGAGCTCCACCGTAGAAGGTTTGTGAGAAATCCATTGTCTGAATTGTATAGGTTCGGTCGCAAGAGATGTATTGTATAAACTGGGAGTGCGTGAAATTTGTGAGGAGAGTAGAGGGAGCGAACAGAGATTCCCACGGCGAAACCGGCGGTTCTATGGTATTATAATTCTCGGTTCTCCCAGTAATAAATCAAGCAAAGCTGATGGATGGTTCAAGTAACGGGGGGTCGAATCCAGGGGAATGTCTCTTTCTGTTTGGCCGTTCCCGAGCCTACCTATAGTGAGGCTTGCTACCTTTTCTATCAACCTGCGTAGCGTGCTTGAGATTAACACAGATAGGCAGCACAACAGATCATGAAGTCGGGTAGTTTTTAATCTCAGCTGAGCTGCTTATGCACCTAAATGTCTTCCTGACGCCTTGTGTGTCCTCACTTCGGCCTCCGGTAGAAATACTGTCGAGGGATTTGAGAAAATGGGGGGGAATATGTATCCTCAAAGTCCTTGGGGCCACAGAAATAAGAGGAGTCCGTCTTACTAGTTCCGGTAATATGCCAAGCCTCTTCGGTTGACATGGCAAATAGGAACCGACCATTTCCTCTCCACAGACGGGAAGGGTGGGATGCCCCGTACCCAACTTGACCTAGAGCCGATGTCGAAAGATGTTATCGACTTTCCAATATCTCCTCGTACCACACCACTTATTATTCCTAGAACATTCGATGATTCGACGACTCGACGACCCCCAAATCCCAGCGAGAAGGAAGACAACAACTGAACTGTTCATCTCGAGGGCAAAATTTAAATTAATGGCCCTACTCTTTCTTTTAGACCATTCTTGCATTTGGGTTAAACGTTTCAATTTCCATTGGACGGATACGTATTCGTAGCCATAGTATATGGTCCAACGTTGTGCCATCGCCGGCGATGACAAGATTTAGGAACCACATGTCCAGTACATCAGAAATAATCGTAGTGAATGTAGGCGGGAATTCGGCTCTTCCGCAGAGGTTTCGGTATTGGACACCTTTGGATCCTTCAGACCTCTTTTAATGCAGGCTTCTCGCACCTTGTCAGACGCAGAGGACTAAGAATCTAAGCCACCGAGTGTACTCTACAGCTACACTCTGTCAAGTTGCGTAGTGTCGTCCAACGACAAGCGTAACTGACTTGCATCGTCGTTCCGTCTACCATTGCGTATTGCTCGGGGCCAATCATCTTTAGGAAATCAATGTCTCCCCCGAGATGCAGATGGCGTCTAGGTCAATAGTAGCACATTACACACACTGACGTTGGACAGTGTTCCCGCCAGACACCCCTCAAACTTCTGACAGTGTCTGCAGGCTGAGGCGGAAAAGGGCGAGGATTAGCAGGCCTCGATCCTCCCCAGCCCGTGCATCCCACCTAGACAGTTTGCAATGAAAAAACCCGACTCCTAGTGATTAATCAAAGCCTAAGGTCTTGGGCGTTCCCTAAAATAGTAGGCGTAGATGCAGAATGCCTACAAAATCGTTCCCGAATCCCTTGGGGTGTTAATCTCTCCTTTTAGAGTCAGATGTTGGGTGCTAACTGGGAAAGCTAGGTGGCCAGGTTTTCCGCAACTTGTCGGTCTTACAAGGAGTTAACGCATATCGCAAGTCGTAATGTGCAGGACCGCTCGACTCCATTCATGGTACGAAAGCAGACAACATGGCCGAAGCCCAAATGCAATGCAAACTGTACAGTATTCCATGTAGACTGCAATATACCTTGCTCTCGTAAGCAGTGCTGCATCGAATCGAACCCCACTTGCGACTGATGTGCTCTCTGTGCATCTACAGGTGTCATATCGGCCAGTACGACGGTATGAGTGATAGAGGCATCTCAAGTCTAGCTCCGATCTTACTATGCGGCCTAATGGCAAAATCCGTCGATCTAGAAGTCGTATGCAGGTCATTCCGTACCCTACCGCCATTGACTTATTACGCTTTCTTCATTTCTTGAAGAAGCGCACCAGACCAGACAATGCTTGTACGAACTTCAAGTTCCAGCTGCCCAATTCATCTATGTGATCCCAACTTGGCTGTGAGTGGCGCGCTGATAACTGCGCCTCGAAAGATCCTCAGAACTATTATCAGAGCTTCGATGCCCAGCAATGTCGCGTTTCCGGAGTTAGGAGAACGCGGCTTCTTTCATAAAGGAAGAGTAGTGATAGAGGCGGTGACTCTCACTTCTACAAGCCAATAAATCAATGTCATTCCGGCGGTGTTGAAGCATGTTCTGGTTCGGTGCTGAGGCACATGGTCAGCAAGCGTCAGCAGAGGCACATCCAGTCTCCAATCATGTCAGAAGGAGCTCAATTAGCCCTACCGTGAAAATTTTAGGGTTTTCTGCATGTGGCAGACAGAGTGACGAATCCCTGTATTGACCCTGCTGGCATAAGTAGCCCTGCAATGCATCCAATGCGGTACGTCGTCTCAGAGATTACTAGCAGAAGAGTTCGTTCCTTAATCAAGCGGATTTATCTTAGTGAGAGGCCATATTAATGAGTACTTTAAAAGCAGTGCATCTGAGATGAGTGAGTTTTGGACTTGGTGGCCGAACAAGTGTGAAAACAAGTGTGAAGTTCAAGATATCATTGCCGGCTGCGTCTGAGTATAGCTATCTTCGCAACACAGCTAGTTCGAGTATCGAAAAATGTTGATACTATTCCGTACACAACGCTGAATGAAACTCTCCGTATTCATGCAATAATATCGAGACATACTCGAAGGTCGAAACCGAAGGAACTGTCGCACATCGAACAG
The DNA here is from genome assembly GCA_023628415.1 of Hypoxylon sp. PDH2405. Classification (NCBI taxonomy): domain Eukaryota; kingdom Fungi; phylum Ascomycota; class Sordariomycetes; order Xylariales; family Hypoxylaceae; genus Hypoxylon; species Hypoxylon sp. PDH2405. The sequence continues at coordinate 208,053 of JAMAKT010000045.1, forward strand.
ATTGTTATCGCGCATATCTACGTCTCTGATGACGAGGATCATTGCAAGGCTCGCGGCTCCTAGACGTCTCCAAGACGAAGGGAATCCAAGAGGCAACGGTATGCGGTTTGCCATTATCGGTCCTTCCATCACAGTTTGCTATGTTGGACTCCTGATAGCGGTGTCAGTAAACGGTGTGGAAACGACGTGGCAGAAGCAAACTCATAACAGCTAAAAGAGCCTAGTCCAACCTGCGGCAAACTTTGGCATGATTGAAAATTATAGGATGGACTGTAAAGCTAATGGTAGCTTTAGCTTCCAGCACAGCTCTCCTATATGATATAGAGGCCATCCGGAAGCAGAGGGTGATTAGGGTAACGGATAAAATATGATAATCCTTATCATCTTGCCGCTTCGCACAGAGGGGAGAGTCTAGGACAAATAGGGGTCGAAGGTAGTTGAAACTCATCCATGTGGACCAGGCTAGAAGGTTAGATACCTATATGGCCTCTTTAATCCGAAGTTGTCATCAAGTTTGTCGTTGGAGTTGGATGAAGTGGAGCAATGACTTGCTTGGTTGGAATAATGTGAGCTGGTTCTTTCACTTTAAGCTTAAAGAAGGCGCAAGGCTAGGTGGGTAAGCAGCTTCACAACTTCCTCCTAAGTTCAATAACGCTTTCCTAATCGGGACATCGTGACGACTTCTTTCTCATATGGCCGCTACACTACATCTGCACGTATCTCTACATGTATTTACCTAATGTACGCACCTGCCCAGGGAATTATATACCGTCACGTATCGCATCGTTATCTAGGTACATGTAGCTAACACTTTCCTTTAGAATAGGTTTCGAATAAAGCGGACCAATGAACCGGTACATGTATCTCATGTATCTTGCAATACAATATCACACTGGCCGCACCTGGAGATATCATAACGAATATCCGGTCACGTACTTTCCCATTCCTCGGCCTTAATTCTGAAACTGCGAGGGAAAACAAGTAGGAACCATCCCTCTCCCCTTCCTACACTTGTCTCTATCATCATCACCAATCCCATAAACAATAATTGCCATCATACCTTTCTTTCCCACCTCTTGCACTCTTTTGTGCACCAGCCTTTCTCTCTCTACGTGACTCATTTTGCACTGACCACGGGGTTGCCAGTCACTATGGAGCCAGGTACGTCCCAGGGACAGCCGCACGCCAGTGCCGGCCAGAAGTACACGACTGTCGGATCTGTTTGGCAGCCTCAGTCGCTTCCCATGCAGCCGCCGACGCGTCGAGGTCGCACTCTTAGGTCCGCCATACCTGAATCTTTCGACTACGATTATTCCTCCGCCGCCACACACCACCATCCCATTCAACACTATTCACCTCTACAGCAAAATTTCGATCGCGCCGTTAGTCCCCTTCCCTCCAGAGCCCGTCTTACCGAACGCATCGCAGAACACGAGAGACAAGCTTATCTTAATCGTGCTGCAATCATGCCTCGTGTATCTGAATATTCCCCCCACCCCAATCAGCCTATGGCTAGAGCATATGGTCTTGTTCAACAACAGGCCGATGCAGCTGTCTACCGTAGCGATGACGAAGGTTCCGAGAGTGGCAAAGTTGCCGAGGGTGATGCCGAGATCAACATCAAGTTGAAGGAGATGTCCACCAAGAGTCTTACCAACCTCGCATCCTATCCCAACCCTATGCAGAAGGCGGCTCAACAGATCCTCACGCGAGCTAGACAGGCTCCTCCCTCTATGCACCAGCAAGCGCCAGATTCGCTGCAAGAGACTCGAGGTCTGCCTCCTTCTTATGGCCCCGGCCTCCGCAACATCCATTCCGACCCCGCGCCAATGGGAAGCCAGCTCCAGTCTGATAGAGTCGACGAATACGGCCTCAACCGACCCTTCAGGGGCTTGAACATGAATTCCAGCGAAGCCGCCATTCGAGAGCGCGACTCTTATCCTGCCGTGTTGTCCCGAGGACCGGGCGCACCACTACCCCTAACCGCAGGCCCTCCTGGTCAACGTCGACACGACCCGACTACATTCAATCCCATGAACACCATGCAGCGGGAGTCCTTCACGTACAGCCCGACTAATGTCTGGCAGAAGGAACCGTCTGAGTTCACGTACTCTACTGACCCCTGGGGCAAAAACCCCGGTTCACGAGGGGTTGAGCCTTACGGTGACGTTCCCCGTACTCAACCTTATCCTCCTTTCCAGCCGCAGCGATATATGCAGCCTGCCCCCCAGCAGCCTCCTCCTCAGTTGTACATGAACGAAGGCTTCCCTGCCTACCAGCCTGGTGGGATGGACAAGGGCAAGGCCAAGGATTACACCAGCAGCTCCAAGATCGTCGATACCCTGACCTACGAGGAAGCCAAGAAGTTCTACCCGAACGGTTTCCCGGCTGATTTCAACCACGACACCCAGCCAGTCCCTGACAACTGGGCAGAGTTGCGTCTCAAGGAGGTTGAAGAGGAGGAGAAGCGCAAGAACCAGATCGCATTTCAGCAGAGACCCGAGTTTCAGGCAGCTCGCAAGGCGAGACTCCATCGATCCTTCTATGGCGCGAACGACAGAATCAACAAGGATTTCGACATGGCAGTTCACGAACAGAGTAGCCGCAACGTCGCTCGCGCCATCGGTTCCACGTTCGAGCCTGAACGCCCCGCGGGCAGGGTCGTTAACCGTCACCTCTCCGTTGAAGAGGCTAACGAGATTCCCACCCACGAGCATGCCAAGCCGCTTCTGAGCATGTTGTATCAGTCCATGGCCAACTATCCCGAGGTCACCCCTAGCCCCCATCTCCGCCAACGCGACGAACCTACCCAGCGTGAGGGTCCCACTCAGCACCGTGACTCGTTCAAGCGTGGTGGCTCGACCAAGCATGATGGTTCGCGCTAATTTCCTTCCAAGAGTCGTTTGAATCATCATGCTATTGAACTTTGCAATAGCATTCTGATGTCCAAATTGGCTATGGAATGGAAAAAGAAGAAGCTCTAACGAGTTTGGAAGGATAATAGGTAACATGATCCAATGAATGTCTCCCATCGGGTTTTCCGGGGAGCTTTCAAGACATGTAACAGAAAAACTATAACTGAAATTGGAAATCACGCACGGGCGTGAACTATTCTGATTTGACAGGAGGGTAATGGACAGATTGGTCAGTCGGTCATCTCAGGATGAAATGCATGCTTCTTCGGTTGGCACAGAATTGCCTCGTTTTCTTCTTCTGTTTCTTGCTCGATTTGTATCTAGGCGGGAGCCCGCTCCTTTTGCAGACACTCGCGATGAATTCACAGTTCATAAGTTCCCCCTAATATTCGGACTTAAGGGATCACTTCCCACTTGTTAACTACGTGATATGTGATATTGTAAGGCTATGGTGGTGGCATGGAGGTTAAACGTGCGACCTACGTATTCAAGTATAACACATCAGAGCTCTCAGTATCCTAGTGGGAGAAGCAACAGTAACTTATCCGCAGGTAATAGGCTATAGTACCTGAATAGCATTGGAGGAAGACGGATGGAACATCCATGGATAGTAAACTATCTAATGGTTTCCTTCTCTTCCTTACCTTATTCTTTTTACATACATACATACCCAAGTTACATACACCCTACTTACACACCAGAGGTCCTATGTCTATTTTGCGTAGCTTAATTCAACTTACATTTTTGCTGGGATTCTCTCCTAAGGAACCCTCTAGTCTCGTAACGTTAGTTGTACTAGGCAAGCTTGCCAGTAGTCACAATGGTGATCAGCAACTATCTTTTAAAACGCGACGAAGGGGAGATGAAGCGTTTACCTTCCTACACACCACGGACCGTATGTAGTATCATCCGCACCTGCCTATATGTACCTCTCACTCGATATAATAGCACGTAATACGTAAGCGACGCGACTCGAGAAATATGAAGCTATCACAACCTCGAAAACCAGACTACGAGAAGCCCAGGAAATAAAATCATCCATAATACCAAGGACAACAAGAAGGCGAGCTCGACCCGCTAGCCATTTAATTCAATCTAGACATAAGGCATACGAATAAACAGCCTATCCCTCCTAGAAATCCTCGGCACCTAGAAACATATTCCTCTTCTATAACCACAACCACAATACCATCACTCACACAATCACCAAGGAAACCAAGTAATCACCATAGAAAATGGGGAATAAAATTTCGTCAGTCAAAAAGCTGCCTCTCTCTCTCTCTGCTATCCACTAGGCTCCCTCCCCCTTCCCACCACTAAGCTCTGCCTATCAAACTACCTAAGATACCTTCATTCTCAGCCCCACCCCCCTTTTAAACATGAACTTAAGCGTAAGCGGCTCGGCTGCTCGATACCTCCTCTCTCTCCACTATAAGTAGGTATTTCAGGTTGCCTCTCCTATTCCATCCCCCAAGAGAGACAGACAGAACCATCATCCCCTTCATAACCTGCAAACGAGCCTGCCCCAACAATAGCATAGCATAGCATAGCATAGCAAACGGGATATCCTCAAAGCAACAACAGCAACAATAGCAGCAATAGCAGCAGCAGCAGCAGAAAACGAAAAAAAACAGCTTAAGAAGCAAAAGAGAGAAAAAAAAAATCCTAACATTCGCATTGGTTGGGTAACTTGGTAGTAGGCTAAAAACGGCTGAGCCAAGAATATCTGCGTTCCAAGAAGAAAGGTAGGTAACAATTGTGGTGGTTATAGTAGTAATCCATCAAGTTTCCCCATTGCGTGCCAGCAATCGCCAGATGAGTAACTGAGTTCTAGGTAGGTTACCTAAGGTAGAATATGTGTCTGTGTGTGTGGGAAAGCGAACATCATACAAAGGAATTGGATGGTGGACATGAGCACCATGAAATGTGTGTAGTTCCCAGGCCCGAGGCTGACGTGCATGCCCTACATAGGTAGAGTCGTAGCGTAAGTCATATTGTCAATCGAGCCATAAGGAAAAAAAAATTTTGTGCTAAACCCGAGCCCAGAATCAACGCCCATGGAGCCTTTTCCTGCTTTGCTCTGGCTGACCAGAACCGTGTCGTGGTATACGAAAAAAGTAAAGAAAAAAAGCTCTGAGTGGGTATGCTATGACAACTGTGAAACACACAAGGTAAAAGAAAACCTGCTAAGCGTGTCGAGTGATATCTCAACTACCAATGGCTGACCATCCCCCACTGAATTTCATCGACGTCGGCTCGTAGGTTGTCGATGCTTAAGGCGGCTGGTTCTCCATCCCTCATACCACTGTTCTCTGCTAGCCTCACGGAGCTCGCCACGCCACTCGCTGAAAACAGCATCCTTCAACTTCATAAAGTCGCAGTGTTCCTCATTATAGGGGTCTGCGAAGCCCCAAGGGAATTTGCGACCGACGACCTCAGGCTCGTAAAGGTCAGGGCTGATTATAGACATCGGGATGAAAGGAACCTCATCACCTGCCTCTTCCTCGGATGACTTGGGTCGGCGTACAGAGGTATTTGAGCGGCGCTTCGAAGCTGGCGAAACTCTACCATGGATCGGGAGATCGTTCTCATCTGCGTTGGCTTCTTCATCATCCTCCGCTACGGCGGATTCCTCCTGCTCTCCTTTGTCCTCTCCCTTGTCATCTCCCGACGGAACTGCCTGTTCAGTATCTTCCTCATCCTCTTCTTCCGCCTCATCAATTCTGCTAGAATCTGGCGTAGCTTCATCTTCGTCATCAAGTCCCAATGCTTCAAGGGGATCAAAGTTTGCTTTCTTCAAGCTAGCCCATACGGTCTTCTTGAGAACAGCCATGTGGGCAGTGGTGATGGTGTCAGCTTTTGAGATCACCGGGATCACCGTTGTCTTGCCTTGGAGGGTCCGCATAACTTGCAGATCGAGATCTTCATCCAAGCCACCTACGATCCGACCGATGTCTCGATCCGGTTTTCCATTGTGACCATTTGTGGATGCAGCTTTGTTCGCAGCAGCTATATTTCGATCCAGACGAGCAGGATCCAGGATGAGGAAGACTGCGTGAATGTGCGTATCCTGAACGCCTGGAGATCGAACAACCTTCATCTCTTCAGCAAAAGTCTCCTCGAATTTGCTCTCCAAAAAGGTCGACATCTCTCTCAATTGTAGATCCACTACATTCTTCTCGAGACCCTCCGAATCCCATAGGGTCAATCCAATACGTTCACCATCAATTTCGCTCTCGAGATAATGTGGTATAAAGTTACCCGAGGGTGTTGCGTTGGTGACCTCTTGTTCGATCTCGGTAGACCGTTGAGATCGTTTCTTAGGTGGCAGGGCCAATGAGGTCTTGAGAAACTCGAGGAACGAGGTCTTTCCGGAGCCACGGGTACCCACAATCAAGACACTACAAATTAATCGTGAGCCCTAGTCGTACGGAGGTGGCAGATGATAGATTATAACTTACTTGAAAGGAGTAGGATCTTTCCTCCTGCGGACTCTTCTGGGGCTGTTGATGGTGCTAACGGCACTACTCGCATAGCTATATCGGCCCCGGTGCGTCATGCTTTCAGTACGGGCGTATGGATCGACCCAACCTCCGTTGGGAACAGGAGGTACTGGAGGATTGGCAATGGTAGAAGACATTGAAGGACGACCAGGATCAATAGATGCTCGTGGCGGGTAATGGTGAAAAGAGTGATCAGCCGTTCCAGAAACGATTGCTAGTGAATCTGGGCGAGTATCGCCTCCAAAACTTTGTAGAGGTGCGGGAGGTTGAGCGCCATTGTAGAGGGCGGGAAGACGAGGAGGGGATTTGGGGACGGTCTCTCGTTGCTGCTCCTTTTGGTGCTTCTTTCCCCCCTTGCCTAGGTCCCCCGATTTACTACGTCGAAGTAACATCCCGAAGCTTGATCGACGAGGCGGTTGGCTCATAGTTTTATCCTTCCAATATTAGCATGAACTCAACGCTGTCCAAACTCTGATGGCAAGCGCTGTCGCAAGTTTGAACGATGACGATACGGCGGCGAGTACTTCGTGGCCCTATCGGAGTACGTAACTCTTGGGCGCAAATGGGTGAAGAGACACCGCGATTGGATGGTTTACAGTTTTGGAGAGAAGGTTTAAGCTACAAGGCCGATATTTCCTCGCTGTATCCAATTTACCAACGACTTCCCGGTGATGAGTTTGTGAAGGTGTATTCGCAATTCCGTAAAGGAGTGCGGGTCACTGAACAGAGGTCGTGTTTGATTTGTAGAAAGAGTGGCCTATCTCGTGTTCTAGCCGTCTAGTCGCGGGGGATATCCTGTTTGTACGGCAAGCAGATCCGAGACGACTTTAAGGTTGGGGGGTGCGCGCGCGCCAGTGGTGCCTATCGTTTCTTATTCCCTTTTTGAACTGGACGAATATGCTTCATAAATGAGTCGATTAGGGGTATCCCAACTCAAAATGCTTCTACTGCTGGGTAACCAGACGCAGAGCAAGCGAATAAAACCAAGTGACAGACGATCAACGCGATGTAAATCGAAACTACCTAGAGATCGGAGATATTAGAGTCAGCCAGCTGTCGAGGTCGTCTTGCGATTAAGTAGAATCAATTTTCCTCCAGATGTAGACAAGGATGTCGCAATTGGCATTGAACGGATGGAAATAACAAAAAAAATGTTTATCGTGAAAGCTTTCCGTTTCCTTCTCGGAGCGTCTGGCGCATTAAGGGGATTGAACAACCCTTTAGAATGTAAGGTGCTAGGGGTAAGAACAGAACCAAGGGAGCTGCAGCAATTGCAGCCAACGAGATTCAAGCTCTCGTCTTCCTCGCTTCTCACTTGATCTTGGGGTGGCGTGTCGGTGGAAGCGGGCGCAAATTGGAGTGGACTTTCAATTGGTACCTTCTCCAATGTACTTCGTATGACACAGTGAGTCTGAAGCAAAAACGGGCCAATCGAGAGTTTTGTTCTGTGATCTACTGTCTTGCAGAAGAGCGCAACCAGAAAGGCTTGTAGGTTGTGCGATAACCTACAAACTACTTGCGCCTAGCCAGTAAAAGTCGAATCGATTTACCCTCAAGGTATTCACGACAAAATGGGAATATTATCAACGTAAGAAATCAGTCAACTAACCTTAACGAAAGTAAGTGAATGCCGAATCGCAGAAAAGCGGCCAGTTTCGCGATACGCGCTGGAACAGATCTTGGATAGGGAAAAGACGTGCGCAAGTGGTGGTCTTTAGGAGGGCGTTTAGCGGGTTGCAGCAAAAATATTGGGTCGGGCAATGCAGATTAAAAAAAAGGGTCTGTACCAGTTTATCGTTGAAGATCAGACGACAGTGCGATCTTTGCAGAATTGAGGATTCCTGGAGGAATATTTCACGTTTAAAGCATAAACATTATAAACGTCCAAAGGAATGAACTGTTACAGCTTCGTATGCGTATACAAATCAAGAGACAGCATTAAAGTGTAGGTATGATAGCATACATTGTCGAAAAAAAGGATTCTTGTGATTGATGTGAAAATCACAAGACAAACCTGTCGAGCATATCGCGTACGATTCAACTTGGAGATGAGATGAGCTGCTATCCACTCAGCCCACTAACTAGCACGAAAATGTTTCCACTGAACAAACCCTGGTATTAAAAAAAGGGGAAATGCGGGCTAGTCTATCCACGCTGCTTGCACGCTTTGGGTTGGATGGTTTCAAATGAAATTTGGCCCGTGATTGGACCAAGCAGGGCGACCAAGGCAGGACTAGTCACATTTGGTTTCGGACCAAGTAGCACAGAAATATCCCGACGACCTGGCTGGACAGTGGAGTCAGGGAGGTACTTACCTGTACTTACCTACCGAAATGAGCTAGCGCCGCGAAATGAGCTGGACTTCCAGTGACGCATTCAGTGGTCACTGAATAACCGTATATGTACATACAGGGAAAACCTCCTGATTGTTTCCTTTGATATGTAAATTCTCAATTATTACCATAGGCGATTTTTGATATTGGCAATAGTTCCACCATGTTGGCAGCGCCGGCAACTCTACACTACAAAATCCGTTCACCTACACCGAACGCCCACGCGGCTACTTACGTTGTTAGACTGCGAAAACGCGACTCAAGACCCGCATGGATTCAAGTGGACTCCCTTCCACGTGCTGGATTTAGTAGCAAGTTCCTTGCAGAATTGGGTACACGTAGTTCTGTCTCGGCTCGCAGCATCAAACCTAATATCTATCCCACTCTGATAGGAGCTACATATATGTAGTAAATCCCGCTACAGACTCGACTCAGGCGTACATGTATGCTTCGTCCCGGTCAGAACTTCGCCGGGATAAGCTGGGTAGTCGCATTCTTCAACACATCCAGATCATATCCTTATCCGGTGGGGCACCGATATACAAACCACCAACGTTGGGATAGGTACCTAATCCATGATCTGAACACCAGGCATCAAGATATTCCAACTCCACAGCTAACAATATGGGTAACATATTATCAAAACAGATATCATCACACATTCAGAGGACCCCTAGTCTTTACTGTTTTTCTTCTTTATAAAAAATGATAGGTGATCTTTTTCCGGGGTACTCTACACCTACTATACAAGCCGGCCCAATTCTCTATATGCAGCCGTCTACCTCCCCGCCATCTATGCTTTTTATGATTCTACACGGCATCGAGTGAGTAGATGTATCTCTAAATCTAGCCCTCAGCCCTCGAAGACCTCATGCTGTAATTCGACGCCGAAGTCTTTGGCCATGCTCTTCATCCTGGCTTCCACCTCATCCTCCATGCCCCCGCCCCAGCCAAGCCACTGTCGCACCTTGAAGGTGTAGAACGCCACGTCCGTCGCTAGTAAGACAGTCTTGAATAGTAAATGCCGCCATGCGTTTGCCATACGTTCTCTCCATGGCAGATTTGGGTCCTGGAACAAGCTCCTGCTTGCCCAGTTGCCCATCATCTTGACTCGGTTGACAGGCGATCCCATAAATTGGTTATTGCCCTAGAAATAATACGTGAGTAAGTTGGATCTAGCAAATCAAGCTATAATAGAGATCTTACCTGGACGATCCGCATGTTGCGACCGATAAATATGAGCTCTTGGGGCCACTTCTCCTCGTCGGACAGAATCTCACGAATACCTTGTTTCATCCGTTGCTGGGCCTCATAGTGCCTTTCAGCTGGCGTCTTACCCTTCAGCTCTTTCATTATATTACCCCTCGTGCTTTGATCACCTCCGTCGTAAGGGCGCATGAGCGTCGCGCTCGCGAATAAATCGGGTGCCCTGATACCCCATTCTTTCGTAATGTCGGCTATCGTTTTGTTGTCGAAAGTCAAAAGGGACTTCCAGAACAGAGCGTATTGGTGTCGGAATTTGGGCGACATGTAAACATACAGCCCGTGGTCGATAAGGACCAACTCGGCCTTTCCTGATGGTAAACGCCGGATGAAGATGTTGCCAGGATGCGGATCACAGTGTACGACACCCCATTTAAAGATTTCTGCGATATGTTAGTTTCTCAAATCGTTTGTCGAGCCTTTCATTCGTAGAATAGGCGGAAACCATATTGGTCACTCACTGTCCACGAGTTAGTATCAACTTAGGATAGATTAAGAGATGAAAGGGGGGTATGGAATCCCGAATTGAGACCATCTCATACTTACCGAGCTGAGAAAAGATCAACCATCGTAGTCATGACCTCCTTACTAGATAAGCCAAGTCCTCCCTTTCCGTTCCGTCCTTTCCAGGTCTCGCGGTCAGGCTTTAACTTCTCCTTATAGGGGTTCACTCTTAACTCTCGCCGCGCGGCCTCCCAATCTTCCTGACTGAATTCCAACTCAGCACCGTGGACACCAGGAGAACCAACACCATAGCCTCCTAGCCAACGGCCGGTTGTTGCCGCTTTGTCCCAGAGCCTTACGCCTTCAATCCATTCCGTAACCAGGACTCGCTTCGTCGTGAATTCGGGGTAAACCTTAGGGATATACACTTTGTTTCTTAGACTAGGCTCTGAGTTGACAAGCTTTCGCATCGTCTCCGAGTTCCTAGCTTCCGATTCGAAATCCGTCTCCAGCATCAATCGTTCCGTGATAAACGGCACTAGGCTGTAGAGCGGCAGATCGAACCACCACGTATAAATACGCATTACAACCTTGAACGCCCAGAGATCCCAGCCTACTTGCTTAGCAATCTCCGGCTTCTGCAGCTTAATCGCGACCTCCCTCCCATCCGGCAGCCTAGCCCAATGCACCTGCGCAACACTCGCACTAGCCCTCGCGCGGCGCTCCATCAACCCCTTCCCCTCCTCCCCCGTAAAGCTAACGCCGAAAACCTCCTCGACGCTCTTCCCGCCAAAGTCCTTCCGGATGACCTTCTCGACAGCCTTCCACTCGTCCTGCGGCGCATCGTCGAACATGCGCGCGAACATCTTCTGGAACTCGGGCGGCAGCACGGCGCTCTGCATGGCGATCGCCTGCCCGATCTTCAAGTAGAGCCCGCCGTTCGCCCGCAGCAGCTCGAACAGCCGCTCCGCGCTGCGCCGGTGCAGGTCCTCGATCGTGCCGCCCGTGATCGGCTCGGCGCGGAAGTTCAGCTTGTAGTCGAGCGCGACGAAGAGCCCCGTGCCGAAGGTGAGCAGCGACCGCATGATCCCCTGCGCGAAGGCGTACTTGTCGATTTCGTAGACGGCGCCGGTGACTAGCGAGATGATGAGCAGGCGTCGGCCCCATTTGCGGGTCCGCTTGAATTCGCGCGCTGCTTTGGGCTTGCCGAGGGATGAGGGCGAGGGCGGGCGCAGGGGCTCGAAGGATGTGTGCGTTTGTATCGAGCGAGTCTGGGTCAGAGGGAGTCGGCGCGCGCGGCTCGAGAGGTTTCTGCGGACAAAGGTCCGGACTGCCAGGCTTCCATTGCGGACTTCGAGGCGCGGCCGCGAGAGGGCTTGGCGGGAGTAGAGCTTTGCTACTCCATGGCTGAACATGTTAGCTCCTTCGTGCAGCAAAATATAGAGGCGGAAGACGGAGCTTCCGACCTCTCGTGGCACATGTAGATTGAATTTTCCGTAGGCGTATGTAAGATTGACTTGTTCTGCCAAAGATGGGAAAATTACTAGCTAGGGCTTCGGAGCGAAGATCAATGACGAAAGATACATCTTATCTAGTATCTCTTATCTCCGGCCATAGCGAGTCGGCCGGACAATTCGGGGGTCTTTGAGACCGTTGGCCGTCGGGGCCGATTAGTAAAGTTTTGTTAGTGTAGGAACTAAGAGACATTATCATCATTCGATTATTCATCGTTCACAAGATTTTCTCTGGGAGTTTCGCATCTTTATGAAATTGTAATACCCGAAGATCATTATTTTATGTAGAAGCTAACTTATGATGCGACAGTTGGTAAGACAATCCGGCAATTAAGAATCAAGGTCCAACCTTGACAGAGCCAGAGACTCGACCTCGTGTTTTGTACTGACACGGGAGATTGAATTCGACCAAACTGCATGTCTGAAAGATTTGACTAAGAAATATCTACGAAGCGTTTTTGAAAGTCAAAATTGAGTTTCACGATCAACTTCTTAGCCGCTTGGAAGCCATCCCTGTAATCTGAGGCTCTGCATCAGAAGCCAACGATATGATGGAGATCATATGTTTGGTCTAGGGTCCTTAGAGGTTTGAGAAAGCTGACGCATGACGAAACGCCATCACCAGTCTATTTCTCGAAGTTCAAGTACCAATGAGAATCGCGCATTAACAACTACTGTAGCGCTTGTCCACGATCATGCACTGGGATTAGCTACCTAAGCGACGTTTTATCTGGACTTGCCTCACTTCGGTTCTCCGTTCTAGTTGGGCAGTTAAAATATCTACCAACTATCAGACTACCGGCCTAAGTTTAGAACATTGACGATGATCGAGAGGCTCTTACGGGAGTAAGTTGAAACATAAGATCGAGGGCAAATTTAATTAGCTGGTGCTCCCTTACTGGTAATTTACGCCTCATTATATCCCGTCAAGACTCGCTGAACGAAAACTACACCGGTAATTTATGATCGGTGTGAGATGTGTTGTGTGCTGTCGAGTCATTTCGCGGCCCCGGCCAATTCGCCGGCAAATAATTTCGACTTGCTTACTGAATCACCAACATGTTTGCTAGTTTGTATGAGATATACGATATTACGTCCCGACTCATTCGTGGCTTAACTTTCGGTACGTCTTGTATCATTGGTGGACTTTTTTATAGTAGATATCATCTCAATCTCTTAACTGATCAAATTGTTGTTTGCTTACCGACCTTCTTCTTTAAGCTACGTTTGTATATTAATGGCGTAGCTCGAGAGCCACTGATAAGACCATTGCTTAGTATGACTACCTCTAACAATAGCCTTAGGATTAACCTGATGGGTCTTTCAAGTGGATATGCGATCGTCAGCGTTGACTACGGTATTCGGCTTGTACCCTACTGTTGTGACGTCTCCTAAATCTAACGGAATGCAACATAACATCGCCTCAGACCTGCAAGTATGTCAGGTAACCGTAGCATAAATATCCAGTTGGGTATTCCCCCGAAAGTCAAAATATAGTAGGCATGGAGTGTAGACACATGCTAGATACATATATAGCTCATCAAGTGCGCCGACAACGGCAGATCCCGCGATATTCAAGTTTAGCCTATCTGGAAACCTGCAGCTGTTCGGCTTTCTGAGTTGCGGGTAAGCTGCCAGCGCATCGCACCAGTAGAACGTGCAATGACGGGAGCCGCCTGGGCACTGTAGCCTTATTCCGACGTTCCCTTCAGACGGGAGAGATAGATTCGGCTCGTCTGCCACTTGGTAAAGACCAAGACGGACCTTTTTTCCGGGTCTATGAGAACCACAGCATTTCCTCGTAACCTATTACCATGAAATTAAACGTCGTCCAACTTATGTGGTCCTCTGTAGGTTAGAGCTAAATTCTTGGGACCGAAAAAAGCCACCTAGATAGTTTTTGCTTATCATGGTTATCCTGGGCTTGTCAAACTGTATTGCTATGCTTTGATATATGACAAGATGAATCTTAACTTGTCTTTGTCAAGCTTTGTCAATACCTTCCAGACAGGGCTATGTTTGTAACTGGGTGACCCCCGGAATTTACGCCGAGTCACGGCATAGTGGATATGTTTCGCGCATATGTACGCTACTGTAGAACTCGGTTATCATTGTCAGTGTGGTACGTATGTTAATAATGACAAAGCCGATGTTTAAGTCAGACCGTTTAGGACATGCCATGAAAGATAAAAGTTAGAGTTATTAATCTTGAGAAGATTTAGACAACCTGTCAATGATGATGACAACTTATTTAGGTACATTAATAAGTTTTAAGATTCAGACCCCCATCCAAGCCCAGTTCCGAGTAACCCCGGCGCTAGCTCTACAGCACCACTAGGCAGGTACGGATCCACCGTCCAGACGCTAATCGTAAGGAGTACGTGGGCAGGTGGACTAAAAGCGTGCTAAGCCACCGTTTTAATCACTTGCGCACAGGGGACCCATAAGTTCCAGACCACTAAATTCAATTGCGCGAACATTGGAAGTCCCCTTTGTTCAACCCACCCGCAGTTCGACCCAGTTCGACTGCAAGCCAAGTTACTACGGTACCTCATGTTCTCGCAATCACGGTCGTGTCCCACCCACCCAAACAATTCTCACCAGCGTTCTCTTTCCAATCAACCCAATCACCTCGACTTCTCGAGCCAACTTTCCGATCTTCAACTCCGTCACCACTGGCACTGCCACCTTTGCCAGCGTAACCCAATCCGCCACTTTGATTGATTCCCGTTATCCGTATTCTACAACCCGATCGCCCTTAGTCACTCGTTTCTGGAAAGCGTGTTAGGTTGACGATATTTTCGACAAAAGGGTTTCAAAGGACTGGATTTAAAGGGAGGAAATTGTGGAACGACTCGGCGATATTGTGCAATCCGGTTTCCAAACGATTGAGCGACAAGCTGAAGGACGGAACGATAAGCTACGAATCGTCTAATCCGAGGAGACCGACTGATCGCTCTACATGTCGCTGCCGTCGATACTCGTTTACTTCAATCGCCAATCCTCGTATGCACAACCTCACTGTCGCCTTTAAGCTTATAAGTCAACCCGACCCGATCGCAATTGAGCACAAGCGACAACTTCTCTGGCGTCGCGGCTCAATTGAGCCGGCGCGCTGCTAAGCCGCCATCATGTTGCGACCGGCGACACCTCTGACGGTGTTGCTTTTCGCAGCATTCGCTATGTTGCTGCTTGCAGTCTTGTCGACTCCTATCATTAAAGCGATCCCTCTAGGTACATATAAGGGCGTGAGCTTCGGCGTCTTCGGATATTGTGACGATAACAGGTGCAGTCCAATAGAGATTGGATATGATACATGTATGTCAGCCTATACACCCATCCTTACTCTAGAGACGTGCTTCGGGTCGCCATTAACATATTTGTAGCAAAACTCTTCGCCCCGACAGACTTCGACCTGCCTGCTGGGACACGGACGACGTTATCTGCCATCCTCGTTGTCCACCCTGTGGCATGTCTTTTTACACTGATAATGCTGATACTTGCCATTGTCGCTCACCTTCATTCCCCTTCCCATTCGTCACGTTATTTGTTGTTACTTTTCATTTTTGGCATCATTACATTTTTAGTATGCCTGCTTGCCTTCTTAATCGATGTCTTACTCTTCGTTCCTCACATGGCCTGGGGCTCCTATATTGTTCTGGCCGCCACAATTCTTGTATTCATGAGTTTTATTGTTTCTTGTGCTATGCGGCGCACTTTGGTCAGCAGGAAGGCCAGGAAGAGGCGGATCGCCGAGAATGCTGAGATGAGTGGAGAGAATTACTACAACCGCCAAGCTCAAGAAGAAGCGGCCTCTAGTACGGGGATCTCCAGACAACCTACAGTTCCCGTTGTAAGTGGAGCCAATGGACCGGCAGCTGACAAAATGGGTACATTTACTACATTTGAGAAGAAAGACGATCGCAGCAGTGATGAGCGCATTCCTTTAACTGCCAGGACTCCCTCTGACAGATCTCCGAATCATGTTCCAGCTGATACGACCATGTCGGGTACTACGTACAATGCACCTCAACGGTCAGGTTCTAGCACCTCGGTCGCAAGGGATCCGTACGGCAACCCGATAGATCAACCTCCGGATACTTACAAAATGAGACGAGGACCATCTTTCGAACGTATGAACGCAAGAGGTCGCGGCGGACCTCCTGGTGGTTATAGAGGACGAGGAGGTTACGGTCCCCGAGGAGGATATGGTGGAGCTTATGGACCACCTCCAGGTGGAAGAGGTGGATACGGTCCACCGCCGAATGGGAGAGGAGGATACGGCCCCCCTGGCCGCGGTGGATATGGCCCGCCCCCGAACGGCCGGGGAGGTTATGGTCCGCGTGGAGGATATGGTCCTAATGGAATGATGAGAGGCGGGAGAACGCCGCCACCAACCTACCCAGGTGGCGGGCCTTACGATCGAAGGCCATCTCCAGCTGGTCCTTATGGGGAGTATGATCAAGGGCGGCAAGGGTCCCCAGCACCACCCGGCGGCCCCTATGGAATGGAACCTCCACCTATACCCAATATTCCGGCTGGCGCAACGGAAGCACGTAGTTACCAGGCATACAACCCTGACCGGGTCAGTGATTTGCCTAGAGCAGAGTCTCCGCCTCCGCTACCTGGTATAGATGATGCACATGAAGTACCGGTAGGCCAGGCTGTGGAAATGGATGCTACTACGGGAAGCCCTTCTCATCCACCTCGAGGTTTTGGTCAGTTCAACAACCAACTTAGGGATAGTGATGCCGACGTAGCCGGCATGTTAGCTCTGCAACAAGCAAGGTCGTCGCCGCAACGGCATGATACCTATATGAGTGAAGGAAGCAGATATAGTCAAGAGGAGTAAGTTTGGTCATAATCAGAAATAGTCTCGCCACTAACCTCTTTTACAGTCAATATGTTCCACCTAGACAAGCGTGGAATCAAGGAGCTGTCCGGCCTTCAGCTCTCCCGCCGCCTCTTCAGATTCCTACTAACCCGCAAGAACTCGGTAAAAGAACACCATCCCCCGCGGTGCCACCTCAACAACAGCCTGCCACCGCCGATACGGGAAATTACTACGAAGATGTAGATCCTCGCTTTACAGAACCAACCTCTAGGCCGCAGCAAGCTAGGCAAGACGAACCTGCTGATTATGACGATATCCCGCCTCAACCTAGAAGTCCAGCAATATCTGAGCAATCTGGGTTTACTTCAATATCACAACGGGGTATAAACCCTCGCTGGAACCCACCCCCTGGCCCAGGATACAACCAGCAAATGCCACCACGAAAGCCGGTCGGCCGAAACGAAGTGAACGTTCTTAATAGTAACCCGGACTTTCAGCTGCCGTCAACTCGTGGGGGAGCAAGTGCCGGGAGAGGCATGATTCCCGGAAGTGCCTACCCAGGCTTATAAGACCTTCCATTCATTCATATCCTTTTCGTCTAGCCATTGAGCCTACTCCGCTTTTCGAACGGCCTCTTCTACGTGAGCTCGAACACATCGGTGCCACATACGGTTTCTAATTAGATGCATGCTGTTCAAGTACCTTCTTTCAACTTTGAACATATGATCCGACCCGATCCTACACTTGACATTACTTTTTCTATCCTCTTTTCCGATATACCCAGGAACTTTTTCTCTTCGACTGTGACTTCTTTGGCCCATTGCCTAACACCCCCTGTCAGCGGCAGGAACACGGATCTTCTCCTTGAACAACACTGTACGGATTGGACGGATGGTTTCCGTCATTATTCATGAAACCCCGAGTCGGTCGTTGCTTTTATGCAATGGCTGAGAGGACCCGAGAGGTCATCATTCATCTTCTACATCTTCAAGCATTAGCCGAAACCCAGTCTCTACCGCCATTGATTGGATGGGAGCTTGGAGACCGAACAAAGAGTACAGGGTCGGGGGGCAATATGGTAACCCTCGTCTATTGCAAAATTCTCAGGCATGTATCGGGGGTTTGTGCGGACGGTAATGCAACGGTTGTTGATGTGTGTATAGTAGATACATGGCAATCGCGAAGCATAGTAGAGCAAACATAGCATTTTTGCCTCCTATGGATGAGCATTAATGTTAAGAATGAACAAAAAGAACTCCAAGGGCTTGTGAATTGTGAATGTATATGTGCGTCATGATGTGATTGAATTTTAATTTTTATGACCGACTTTTCCTACAGCATTCCTCGACGATACAGAAATGCATTCGACTCATGAATACTAACAACGTTCTCGTAGCTATCCTCACCCCTATTTTGAAGAGCTAGTATATTCCGCTCTAATTTCTACGCCCTAAGATGTAGACGTGATTAGAACATCGTCAGCAAGCAGTTGCTCTGTTCCCCATTATTTGCATCAGGGGGTAAATCTCATCTTACACGGCTTATCTTATGCCCTCTACAAGGATCCTCGGGAGAGAAAGAAAGGATAATAGGCAAGTTAGCTGCTATAATTAGAGTACTACACGTAATAAGATTACCTCCAGCAAGAGACCTGGAAGCCAGGTACCTTTCTAGCCAAGGTATTAGATACCAGCCACGTCCCCCAAACATCTTGGTTAGACGGTGATAATGAGGAGATTAGTGTAATCTCCAGGTTATGAACCATGGCGGCATTGCAAACCTCCTACGGGCACATCTCTGTTCATCAGAGCGGCATAGAACGTAAGACAATCTGCTTTTCCTTGCCTTGATCCTGTGGTAACAATTCGGATACTTAGAATCTATGCTTCGAAGTCAGTTAGGGATTGTTGGTACTTTCCTCAGTGACTACATGTGAAAGACTGGCTTAATAAACTTTATATTTTAGCTATGGAATACCACGAGAATCATTGGCCCATGTATGTAGAACTTGGTGAATTACCCGGACGGGAAACTTGCCCAGGGATGTAGTAGAGCTTAATTTCTCGATTCGATGCCGATGTTGCACGACATAACTTATATATACACCAACAAGCAGAGTCCCTGTCTCACCGAACTTATCTATAATTTCCCTGTGTTCGTTGCCTACACCGGTGCGCTAGTTATTCTAAGCTTTTTTTAACTTACGGAGGTGAGGTAAGGGGCCTAGGGCTGAAAAGGGGGAATGAGCTGAACTCGATCCCTGAGCTCCATCGCCGCCACAGTTTCATCCTGTCTCTAGGGCTGCTTCTACTTCTACTGGCAAACTGAGGGAGACGTCTCGAAAGGAATAATCAGCATGGCATCCAGCCCTCTTCTTAGCTAATTGTTTATGCCTATCGCAGACCAGCGAGTCCAAGCGACATCTAGTGAACATACTCGCATTCGACAGTGAATACCTACCTAGTTATGAGATCAACCAACGTCTCCATCTTCTTCCACGCAGGCTACGATTTTCTGTGGCTGTAGGCTAAGATACCAAGGGGCCGAACGCAGAAATTGGCCAGCCAGGCTCAAGATCCGCGACTGCTTGATGGAACCCCTGGCAGCAAAACAAACTCACCAATTTCGAGAACCAGTCAAGGGTTTTCAAAAACGGCTATTACAAAGTCTCCATGTTATATAATACCTCCTCGGAACATGGATCTGTAGTGTCAGTAGCTAAAACATGCTCTAGAAGTCACCGCTCAATCATATTAATCACGTCCGACTCTAGGGTTTGATGGTTACAACTACAGCCGTAGAAGCTCATGGGATAATCCAAGATATGCCTTTCTTCTTTTCTTTGGGGGGGATAAGCTGGCGCGGGTAAGACAACGGGCATTATGGCCGGACAGCGTAGCTGCTATGGAGGTCGTACGCGACTCATCGTGGCCTTGCTCTGCGAATTAAGGAACTGAGCCACGAGGTAGATTCAGCCTTTAATTTGGAGGAAGTGTACCAATAAGCGTAGTTGTGTAAATATACACTATAACATTCATCCTAGATATCTCCGAGAGGGAAGCGAGTTAGGAGGTAATAAATGTGTTATGATAAATGAGATAATGGATAATAGTTCTCCGGCCCCGAACTACGATCGGCAAATAGTTGGGAGTAAGACATATGTGATTGCAAGATGGGATATGTCCAGGTTCAAGCTCAAGCAGTAGGATGGAGGAGTCTGGTGGAAAGAATTCCCATCTGGACAGTGTTCTTCACTTCCTACTTGTGCGGCGAATTTGTATCGAGAAAAATATAAACTTGGGTTCTTTGCTATCTCGGAACTGTGAGATTAGATTGCTGTCATAATACGGTAGCAATGCCACACGTAGACCGAGACATCAACGGGTGTAGACCCAGTTACTAGGCCTATTCAGATGAGAGCAACCATCGAGATCAGTAGAACTTTAGAGACGTATCACGAATCCAGGGACAAGTTTTGGCATTTGGTATATTTTTGTCATTCCTCTAGGCATTGCCTATGTCCATCTATGCCTTGCCATGCACAGAACAGATTGAGATTCCTGGCCACGCGAAAAACCCCTAATGCAATGAGAAAATCACACAACCGGCAGAAGAACCCAGAACACCACCACCTGACCCATCTTTGAATCGTACTCCTTAGATGGTGGTCTCGTACGCGATAGGAGCCACAGTCTCCGGGTGGTTGTCCTTCATGGACACCGTTCGGGCGTCACGGGGCAGGGCGGGTTGTCTCTTAACGGTGACGGTGGTGCCCTCGGCCTTGGCCTTCTTCTTTAACTCGGCGTTCTGCTTGACGCGCTTGAGGAAGTCCTCTCTCGATCGCGATCGGCTGATGTGTTCAATGCGGATGTTGACTCGCTTCTCGATGTACCGGTGCTTCACCTTCTTGTAGATGATGACGCCGACGGCGCTCTTGGTGACGTTGTAGACGACGCCAGTCTTTCCGTGGTAGACCTTGTGAGGCATACTATTTTCCTCCGAGTTAGCCCCAGATCAGAACCTCAACAGTCATGATTCCCCCCAAATGCGCAGCTCTCGTATGTCTGGATTCGGTTCGGGTCGCGCGTCTTCGGTGAAATTGGAGATTGCCTTACCCCTTCTGGACAGCACCATTTGCCTTGATGTCAACGATATCGCCAACCCTAGCCAATTGTTAATTATTTGTCGCTCTCCGAAAATCGCTAGATCGAGTCATACTTGTACTGTTGTAGGTAGGTAGAGAGGCGGATCATACCCTTCTCCCGGAAGTTCCTGGAGAAGGCATACTATAGCACCTGTTAGTGTCTCCGTCTCCCTGAAAAATAATTGCGATATTATTCAATTTACGTACTCGAGTGCCAGCGCGGAGACCTGCGGCGTGACCCATCTTGCCGGTGTTGTGGTGTGGTGAGAGAGATGTGGTTTGGTGTTGAAGGTTGAATTGATTTCTCTCACTTTGAAGTCAGTCGGCTCTCAGGAATCAGGAAATTCGCTTAGGAATTTTTTCGGGACTTGTGCACTGTTGTGGGACTTTGGAAGTTAACTGCCTACCCGCACTAACTGGTCAACACTGCCAATTAAGCGAGGGGCATTTGTCCACATTAGGCTTAGTCCCATATTTGCCCTACTCCATTCCACAAACCCACTTCTTTTCTATTAGGACTTCCAATCTTTTTCCGATTCGCATTTTCTAACTTTGCGAATCCCACGACAACTTCAATTCCTTCCCTTCGTCAACCCACCAACAACAAGACAATTGAGTCGCAACCATGGCGCCTCTAGTCTACTCCAAGACCGCTAAGGTCCCCCGTCGCCCCTTCGAGGCCGCCCGTCTGTCAGTATCACCGGCCACTGAGCGAGAGCTTGACTCTGCTTAAGTCGATTGTGAAGAAGAAACTGACATGGTCGCCCTTATAGTGATTCCGAGTTGAAACTCGTTGGAGAGTACGGTCTTCGCAACAAGCGTGAGGTCTGGCGTGTCCAGCTCACTCTGTCCAAGATTCGTCGTGCTGCCCGGTATGTTTTATTCCCTCTGACCTCAAATTACGCATATATCATATTATCAAATTATCAAGACTAATGCAAACCCATGTTACAGTCAGCTTCTTACCCTCGACGAGAAGGACCCCAAGCGTCTTTTCGAAGGAAATGCCCTCATTCGACGTCTTGTCCGTGTTGGTGTGCTCGACGAGTCCCGCATGAAGCTCGATTACGTCCTTGCCCTCAAGGTCGAAGATTTCTTGGAGCGCCGCCTCCAGACCTGCGTCTACAAGCTCGGTCTTGCCAAGTCCATCCACCACGCTCGTGTCCTCATCCGCCAGCGCCACATCCGCGTCGGCAAGCAGATCGTCAACGTCCCTTCGTTCATTGTCCGTCTCGACTCCCAGAAGCACATCGACTTCGCCCTGACCTCGCCGTTCGGTGGCGGCCGCCCTGGTCGTGTCCGGAGAAAGAAGGCCAAGATGGCCGAGAAGAAGGATGAAGGTGACGAGGAGGAAGAGGAGGAGTAAATGTAATGCCCTCCATGGATTCATATGGATATTTGGGCGGTGGGGAAAATCGATTACATTATGGGTGTATGAAACTAGATCATACCGCACGGCGTTAGGCCCAGGAAATCGGAATGCATGAAGAACTTCTACCACCGTCTAATTCTATGCTCTACGTGACTTTTACTGCTTTAACTTGTTTCGTTGTATTAACACTGATGTACAATGATGCCTAATGCTACCGAGCTAATTCATCCTTCCCTAAGAATTTTGCCATGGGATCATCTGCCGCTGTTCGCTTTCTTCGATACTCATCTAGCTCGGCTTCCGAGACCCCATCCCTCATCTCCTCCACTGTGCGTTTCTTAGCTGTCTGCTTAGGCGGCTCGGCCTCATCAGCCTTCTCTTCGACAACTTCTTCCTGAGCTGGTGCCTCTTCGATCAGATTGGCACCCGTCCTCTGCTTTTCGGACGCCTCCCAAGCCTTCTTGCCCTCCTCGCCAGTGCAGTAGCTATTCTTAATAAAAGAATGACAACACGCGTAGCCCCATTTGAAATTAGACCACCAGCTGCCCCATACCGAAGTGTGATTGTTGATATGTATATCCTCGGCGTACTTGCTCTTCGCGGCCACCTTCGGCGCGCCCTTGATCAGCCCGGACTCGTCGTACTCGACGAACTGCTCCGACTCCGTCACCGCGGCCTCGCGCAGCGCCGCCGGCATCTCGGGCGTCTCGCCATATTTTTCTGCTAATAGCTTCTGCCGCTCCGCGCGCTTGCGCTCGGCTTCTTCGCGCTCCTTCTTGCGGTAGTACTCGCCCGCCGTCGGGTTCGCCTGCATGTGCTGGCTCGTGTCGCCGGATTTTTCTTGCTTCTCCCAAGCGTACCTCTGCGCCTTTTCGAACTCGGCCGCGTCGCCCGACGCCCGCAGGAACCCTTCTTCCGCGAAGAGCGCCGCGGCCTTGTCGGACGTGGCGCCCGCGTCGACCATGGTGCGCGTTTTGGGGTCGTATTTTGCGGATTCTAGGTCTAGGTTCAGCAGGTACTTGGCTGTGTCCTCGCGGATCCGCAGTTGCCGCGTTGCGGTGCTCTGGTGTCGGCCCATGTCGGACTCCTCTGCGTACTTTTCACCCGCGTCTTTGCTCTCCTCCTCGCCGTCCCCGTCTTCCTTGTCCTTCGCCCCGGCGAGCTGCGCGCGCAGCTTGTCCATCTGGTCGTAGCGCTCGACGACGCGGCGGTACTCCTTGGGGTCGTACCCGTTCCACCGGTCCCTCTTCGCGTCCCAGCCGAGCTCGACGTCCTGGATCACCTCATCGGCCTGGATGTCCTTGCCGGTCCACTTTGCGCCCTTGGCGCGCGGCCGGCTGAGGCAGTCTTTGGCCTTGTGCGTCATGGCGCCGCAGTTCTCGCACGCGCCCTTCCGGTACTTGGTCGCGGCCGGCCCTAGCTTCTTGCCCCGGTCGTACCATTTCGTCTGGTCGTCCTTGGTCTTGTGCAGCCGCTGGTGCTCGAGGTAGTCGGTCGCGTCGCCTTCCTCGCCGGCGTAGAACGGCCGCTTGCTGATGAAGGACGGGATGTAGATGTTTTCCTCCTTGGAGGCGGCTGACGCCTTGGAGTCGTTCCGCCGCGAGGGCGGTGGCGGCGGCGGCGGCATCTGTTAGGTTTGTGTCTGCTGGCTACGAGAGACGATGACCTACGGAATTGGAGTCCTTGAGCGGTAGATAAAAACGAGGAGGTTAAAGTCCGTGGTCGCGAAAATATTCCGAGGATGATGTAGTTGGATTTGTTCAAGCCGTATCGATAATCTGAGGTGATAGGTGGCTGGGTGGATTTATTTGCGTATCGAGGCTGTGGCTGTGCTCCACATCATGGCTGAGCTTATCCGAAAACCGTCACGTGGTTAGTATATACAACTACATGAAGCCTTTCAAAGTACCTACATGTCATGCCGCGACTTATACACGATCCAGGGATTTAATACCAGTATTCATAACATGATGACTACGGTACGTTTGTAGTCACCCACATTATAACCAAGAAACCACCACTGTGGCTACTTTAGTGTTTCTATTGTCACGTGGCGCACCTGTGATGATGGAAAAGAATGCGTTGTTCCGCAAGGAACTAGAAACTATCTGGCTAGGTTCAAGGTATGCATACAGGATTCTTCTTTGCCTATCATGTCTACATGTAGGTAACACCTAAAGGTGAAACATCTGACATCTATACCTTCGTACGAAGTCAGACTTTGCAGCCAATAATGCATTATATACGATTGGTTGTCTGCAAGTAGCTGTACATACTACATATACTCAAGTGCTTCTTCGTGCCTAACTTATAACACAGGTAATCAGTTGCAGCATAAGAGCAAATGATCTCGGCCATACTCTGTAGACCCGGCTTACTTTCACTTAGCTTCCATCAACTCTCACACGCAGAGTTCTCTCGAAGTCTAATATGTCCGTCACTGTTTGATGGAAATTGCCTTTGAATACCGAGTCTAGATAGCTTGCCAGACTATTCATCTACTATAGCCGCGGAGGTATTCTTGCTTGGCATGGCAACAACGTAGCTAGATTGCGGGGACACCTAGCGACGTGTGCCCTGCTGATGAGCGGCAGAAGTACGAGAGGTAGGAACGCGGTATGCCAACCAATTAAAAATAGAGTGGCTTAAGAGACTGATACCGTGACACAACGAGGGGGGTGTGGTGTAGGGCGTTGCTAACCTGAATCGAGATCCTGCATTCTCGCTCTTCTCATTCCTTTTTTCATTTGGGGTCGAAAGTCCTCGATATTGGGGTTGTTACTTATATGTGAAGCTCTTTATTACCTGATCTATCCTTCGTTACGAACATCTTCGTACACAGATCCCGTCTCTATTAATAGTATAGAAGTGGCTTGAACTTACCCCCAACGCCAAAAAGCAAGTTCACAATGTCCATGTCATCAAATCCTCCAAATCCCGTCATAGTCGCAAAGTCAGCATCGTATTCCATATTTTACGATCTAAGAACACGAAAATCGGTACAGACACCGCCTTGATCAGTCCTACGAAGATTCCAGTGAAAATGGATCCAGTTACCGCCATCGGCTTCGCGGCCAACATTCTTACTTTCGTTGACTTCTCATATCGCCTCGTTTCTGGTACCTACCAGATTGCTACGCGTGGCAGCACGGCTGAGAATGACGACGTCGAGATCATCGTCGAGGAACTAAACGAGCTCACCAACAAGCTCCGAGACGACGAACTCAAAGGGACCTCTGAGCACGAGATAGCGCTGAAAAAGCTGGCTTCGGGTTGCTGGAGCTTATCAAAAGAACTATCGGAGCTGCTCGACACGCTGAAGACAACTCCCGAGAAAGGCTTGACCTTGAACGCTGTTAAGATTGCGTGGCGCGCAATGCGTAAGAAGGAAGATATTGATAATAAGAGGCAGATGCTTGCCGAATATCGATCGCAAATTACAACTCGGCTGCTGGCGTTGCTGAAGTATGTCATCGCTGTCTGTAACATACACTGGTCGGTCTTATTAATGGTGGTCTCAGCGAGCGACAGACAGTAATATGTACTCAGATCGAACGGAAATTCGGAGAGAAACATACTGATCTGGTTGACCGCTTAAAGCTTCTCCAGGTCGCAGTAGATGGTGTTCTCAATAAGCAACCGCAAGGGCTTGAAGGTTCCGAATTGGCCGAACAGGAGCAATTACAGCTAGAGAAATTAAAATACATTCAAACATCTCTGTACATATTGCTCGAATCTTCACGGCCGCCCTCGCCGGAGGTAAGAGTCTTACGGCAACTCTACTTCCAATCAATGTATGCTCGCGAGGACTCGCTGCGAGACGCTGAGTATAACACATTCAGGTGGATCCTGGACGATGAGGATGAAGACACAATAAAATGGGAAAGCGCACTAGTTAAACGACTATCCGAAAGATCGGAAAGATTTCCCACTGACTTTCTCGAGAGGTTGACGCAAGATGAGGTGGATAGAATGCGATCACTACAATCACAGACCAGATCAACATTTCTGAAATGGCTCTCTGAAGGAAATCGCGTCTTTCATATCTCAGGAAAGGCAGGTTCTGGAAAGTCAACTCTAATGAAGTTACTCGCCTCCCATCGCAGGACCCAAAAAGAATTGAATAGTTGGTCTGGGAATAAGCGACTGGTATTCGCTCAGTTTTATGCCTGGAGTGCCGCAAAGGACGACATGCAGAACACCCTCCACGGTCTTTGCCGATCAATTCTTTTCACAGTTCTGAAGCAATGCCCAGATCTGATCTCTTGTATCTTTCCCGAAGCATATCAGACCTTCTCAAAAACTCAGCATGAAGCCTATATTGACGAACCTTTCTTCCGACTTCCTGCCCTTAAGAAAGCGCTTCGGAATCTTACAACAGTGTCTGTGATTCGCGGATATCGTTTCTGCTTTTTCATTGACGGGTTGGATGAGTTTAAGAATGAAAACTCTCCTGATCTCAGCCACGGTGATCTTGCCCGTATTCTTACAGGCTGGGCCGAGAATGATGACGTTAAACTTCTCGTGAGCTCTCGCCCAACCGATGAATTCATGTCGGCATTTTCAGACAAACTACGTATCAAGCTTCACGAACTCACCAAACTCGATATTATACAATTTGGATACCACAAGTTCGAGAAACACAAATACTTCAGCTCCGTCAAAGACTGCTACATGACTTTAGTAAATAAAATTGTTACGGAATCGCAGGGCGTCTTTCTCTGGGCTTTCCTGACCATTGGCAAGCTTCTTAGCGTAATCGGACGGATTGCAGATTTTGTAAAACTGAGAAAGTTGATAGATGCGACCCCCAAGGATGTCTACGTTTTATACCAGAACTTGCTGGACTCCATTGATCCCGGCTATAAGGAGAAAGTGTTGAAGACACTCTGGCTTGTCGGTAGTGTACGTGACTGTCCAGCTCTGTCGATAAGCTGGATTGACGACTTATTTGCGCCGAACGCCCACTTCCCCCTGAAGAATGCCATCGAATCTTATTCTGATGGAGAAATAGAAAAAGGTCTTCAGGAAGCAGAGGCCATAGTCTTCCAGAGCAAGGGACTTCTAGAAATCGCAGCTTCTCACAACCCAGGATACACTGGACCGGCTTCTTTACACGTCACGCTTTTCCATCGCACCGTCTACGAATTTGTTGATCAGAACGAACATATGCGTGCTTTTTCCGAAAAAGCCAAAACGTGGGACGATATAAGACAAGTAGAGATCAAGATGCTGCTCGCGGGACTCTGGTTTTTAGAGCCTAGGTACACCGTATATTTATTCCGTAGGTTGCAGGGGAGATTGGGAGATCCGGATTACTGGGCAGACGGTGACGAGAATAGGTATATCTGGATGGATGCTCTCGAGAAGGTAGCTCAATATCATAACGGAAAAGGTTCCGTTGCTTTCTCTGGCTTGATCAAGGATCTGATCAACCCAGTGTTCGATACTGATGGTACAGCGTACTCTCACTTACACTGGGTTGCGCACTATGTCGGCGACTGGGAGTACCTGGAGCGCAAAATACAGAAAGAACCACAATTGGTCCACGCTGATGGGAGGTTATCACTCCTTGTATCGGCAGCTGTATCGGAGAATGGCAGCATGATGGTAAAGGGCCTCTTGGAGATGGGTGCCTCATTGAACGAGTCTATCAAGTTCTGCCACTCGAACGACAACGACGAGGCATCGATTTGGATAATATTCTGCGTTACGCTTGTGTCTACTATAATCGTCGAAGGTCATTGTAGCCATTCTCACATTTTGTGTAAGATACTGAGAAAACTTCTCAAGACGGACGAAGTAGACTCCGAGGTTTTTATTGTCCTTGGCCAAGCAGACCGACAGGATGAATTATCTGGACACGATGGCACTCATATTATTTCTTTGAAAGACTTGGTCCAGCAGTTCGAACCGGGCAATGTCGATACGTGGGAGGAGTTATTCCATCCTACGAAGAATATATTTGAAGATTTGCGAAAGGTGTGGGGCTACGTGGCTACGCACAGGATTTATGATACCCTGCGTGGCTGTTGGAACTACGCGGCCAGACGATGGACACTGGATAATCTAGTGGCAGCTTGGAGCTATATGACGAGTCGAAGGCAGAAACCTGATCAATCTTTGGTACGGAATAAATACTTGTCGTATAGACTGGGGATGGTACCTGAAGCTGACTCTGTATCACATTATGGGCGGTATTTCTTTGTCCACTCGGTGATACAGGGAGGTGCAAGAATATTGACACATGGCAAGTGGGTGAAATTATATTAACATTGGGAGTAGGTGACTACAACCTTCCGAATGCAGTTCTTATTTGCCCCATGTAAACTCGACATTTGGTGATCGGTATATTGTAATGCTTTTATGATCAACTTGGGTGTCTTAGATCAATCTTGTTCATGAAAAAGGTAAAGAATTTGTGTGGTGATACGCAGAAATATTCACATTGACATCTTGTCATGTGCCAATATGTTGTGCGCCGTAAGTAGTGGTAGACAAAATTATCCTAATCTGACTCTTCGTCGCCATCGACGCCGCTGACCTTATCCTCCAGCATCTCATTTAAGCATTTTCCTCGAAGGCAAGCGCACCAATCACAGCCATGGTAACAACCGGGCTGATCGGACTTCTCGGTGGGTTCCGGATAGTTGGGGTCAACACTGCGCCGGGACCTGGCCAAAACCAACGACTGCCAGTTGGAACGGCTGTCGTGGAGCAAGGGGAGCAATCTATAACTTTGCGGCGCGATGCGCTGCTGTCGGGATTTATCTATTAGGGTTGCGGCCCAGGCTAATGGTTGATAGAAGCGTTCCAATGACATGCTTCACACATGTATTACCCGAGGGCTATTTTTAAAATTGTTATAGGACCAGTCCCGGTGGGCGCCTTTTGTGGTACGGAGTATTAGGCCCATACAGTTAGTTATAACGGCTAATGAAGCAATTATCGTTGACTGATCTTCCATTGATGGAAGAATATGCTAAGGTGTTAAGAGGCGAATAACCTGAAAAGACATATCTAGTCTACATCGTATGGCTCCTGTTCACTCAATCACTGTATACGATAACCTCTCCTTGGCAATTAAGGACGTATGGCCATGCTCTGAGCTATAAAATCTGGCAATTGTCTATTAGTCTCCTTTGGAAATCAAACGTTCGGCCTCAACTTTCCACTAGTTCTCGTGAAGAGAAAGCGTTATCATGGGACTCATGAAGAGCATTGTTAACTTGGTATCGGCCAGTATCATATTGCTAGAGTCGGTCTCGGTTGTAGTGGCGCAGACGTGCTTTCTTCCATCAACCTACCGATGGACGTCGACCGGTCCGCTAGCAACCCCAAAATCGGGATGGGTTTCACTCAAGGACTTCACCAGCGTTGTCTATAACGGCAAACATCTTGTATATGCAACGACTCACAACACAGGCTCGGGCTGGGGTTCGACGAACTTCGCCCCCTTCTCGGACTGGTCTGAGATGGCTTCAGCGAGCCAGAACGGAATGAATGCTGGCACAGTGGCGCCCACGCTGTTTTATTTTGCCCCGAAGAGCATCTGGGTGCTCGCCTATCAATGGGGTCCAACCTCGTTTAGTTATCGGACGTCAAGTGATCCCACCAATGCAAACGGATGGTCATCGGCGCAGCCACTGTTCTCTGGAAAAATCTCCGGCTCTAGTACTGGCTGCATCGACCAGACGGTCATCGGAGACGACACGACCATGTACCTGTTCTTCGCAGGTGATAATGGCAAGATCTACCGGGCCAGTATGCCCATCGAAAAGTTCCCAGCCGATTTCGGTACAACAGCGACGGTGATCTTAAGCGACACAACCAACAACCTGTTCGAAGCAGTACAGGTATACACTGTTGAGGGCCAGAATCAGTACCTCATGATTGTCGAGGCGATTGGGGCAAACGGGCGGTACTTCCGCTCATTCACGGCGACCAGCCTAGGCGGTTCGTGGACACCGCAGGCGGCAAGCGAGAGCAACCCGTTCGCCGGCAAGGCTAATAGCAACGCTACCTGGACCAACGATGTCAGCCACGGTGATCTAGTTCGCAATAACCCCGACCAAACAATGACGATCGATCCTTGCAACCTGCAGTTGCTATACCAGGGACGAACCCCGGGTTCCGATAGCAACTATGGCCTTCTGCCTTACCGGCCCGCTCTGCTTACATTGCAGCGTTAGAATGAAGGCGTGAATTCTGATGTTAGCGGGCCGGTGGCGAATACCGATGTGGCTAAACAGAGTACCGCATACAACTTAGGATCAAGCAGAAAGGAAGCGGCGGGTTCAGTGTGGGAGAGCGTGGTTGTAAATTATAAATTGAAATATAAAAAAATGCAAATAGAAAAGACAAATATTAAAATAACGCGTTTATGTTCTTAAACTTGCTTAATAATGCAACCAATTAATTACATAAATGCAAGTATCGGGTGATTTAGATATGTATTTATCAATAAGTAGACGTCATTAAAGCGCCACATGACAGCGCGTCGCGGTTTTGGTACATAATTCAATCAACGCGTCCGCTCTTGCTGGGAGCCTTGGATCAAAATTGCAGAACAAGGCATCAAGTCAACAGTTACATTTTTCATATGAGGTAATCAATATGCTCTTGTCGAGGCCATGTCATACATATTAATATTTTCCATGTGCTTCCGACTCGCGCTGGCGTCTCCGTGCATAAGTCGCCATGGACATCTTCCGCGTGCGGCTGAACTGCATAGACCATTATCAAGCTATTCCGACGAAATATGACCCTCAACTTCGCAATGATGTCCGTCCATCCCAACTGGGTAAAGAACCTAGGGTTCCAGTTATCCGGGTATTTGGTTCAACAGAAACTGGCCAAAAGGTATGCGCCCATATCCATGGTGCGTTCCCGTATCTGTATATCGAGTATAATGGGAGTTTGCTCCCTGATGATGGTAAGCCGCATACCAATCCTGTGAAGTTGTGGTTCTGACCATGGATCTTAGTGGGCGCTTACATATATCGGCTCCATCTTTCTATTGACCACGCCTTGGCCGTGAGCTATCGTCGCAATGCTTATGATGGCAAAAGTAAATATGTCGCTAGAATCACCCTTGTCAAGGGGATACCATTTTATGGGTTTTACGTCGGCTACCGCTTCTATCTTAAGATCTACATGCTCAACCCTCTAGTCATGACCCGACTTGCCGAGCTTCTTCAGCAGGGTGTTATCATGAAACGGAAAATCCAGCCATACGAGGCACACTTGCAGTACTTGCTACAGTTCATGACTGACTACAATCTATATGGGTGCGGGTACATCGAGGCCCAAAGGGTCTGTTTTAGAGCTCCCGTGCCCCAATATGAAGACGATATAGAACTACCTCATCTATGGCATAGCCAATCTGTATCAAGAACTCTCATCACCGATGATGCAGATCTCCCTCGTGCCAGTCATTGTTCGATTGAGGTCGACATATGTGTCCAGGACATCCTCAATAGACATGACATCAAGGAAAGGCAGCTTCATCATGACTTCGTCGAGAGAAAGCACCCCTTGCCTTCCGATATGAAACTCGTTCACAGTATGGCTGGGCTGTGGAAAGACGAGACGAAACGTCGTAAAAGAAGGATGCTTGGTCGAACGCCAGGAAGCAGCCCATTTCCTCCAGAAGCCCTAGTATCCATGTCCGCGGACCCACGTGATTCGCAACCCGCTGGATGGATCCACGAGGAGGAGTTTAGAGATCAGATCCAGGGGCTAATACGTCAAGAACGCGAGCAAAGCGACGGAAGCAATGTCACGTTCGACACGTTCGTGCAAGGCACACCCCTCGAATCGACTGTTAAAACCGTATTGCAATCTGTCGAAGATCTCTACCCTGATAACCTGGAATCTGCGCTCGGCATTACAAGCCAACGATTTGGGGACGAGAATCCCACTAATAGCATTATAGTGGACGATGACCGTATCCGCGACATTGGGCTGGATGATGACGGAGTCTTCCCAGATGATTCAGACGAGGAAATAGTCACTGATATAAGCTCGGTGAAGAAAAACCAGGCCCCTAATGTCAATGAAGCAAGCAGTGGTAGCTCAAAAAGAGCAAGCAAATCGCCAGGCGAAAGTATGGATAAGAGTGATGATGGAGCACATAATCATTCTGATCTACATAAGTCGCCAGACTTGAGTATGGGGTCAGATAAAGAGAAACCTCCAGAACTACTCATTAATGGAGTGCATCTTAGTTGTTTACGTTTGCCGCATCGACCGCGCATCCCAGTACCGGAAGCTCTTCTGGATGTTGCACGGGAGCAAGGACTGGTGAGCAAAGCTCCTCGAGATATGCAACATAATCAATCCAAAGGGCCCATGAAACGCCCATCCCCTCTGCCCTCGGGAGAACAAGAAGCGAAACGTCGTCGCGTGGGATTTGCTTCTACGCTGGATGTTTATAAGGCGAACACTACTGGGAAGAACTCATCAGAAGTTTTAGGACAAGTAGAAGATCAACAGACAATAAAATCTTCGCAAACTGCGCAATCGAGACCGAAGAAACATTCCAAGGAATCCGGAAACCAGGTTCTCAAGTTCCCAGTTGTCAAAAATCCCAACGACCCAAACACCAGGTTACGATTGAGTCAACAGACAAACTCTCAAAAAAGTGAAAGTAGCGAGCCCTCGAAGCATGTCACATTTGGCCCGTGGTCTCCTGCCGAAATTCCTGAGCAGGATTCGAATCTCCATTCAGACAAATCAGAATCCGACAATCCTGCTTCAAGTGGCTCGAAGGAAAATGAGCCTAAGAGGCCTCTTGATATCGGATGCATTCCTCGGCCTCAAGCACGATTCTTCATATTTGATCAACCCCCACCGTCGACAGAAGAGGTTCTGTCGACTATGGATAGTTTGGGTCGTCCGAATGCCATATACCAAGATGCTTTCTACAGTAACGAGAAAGATGTGCCTCAAAGAGCCCGGGAATATGCAGGCCAGGAGTTCCGCCTCGAAGGCAATACCCTGCCGTACCTTCCCGAATTTGACCCTACAGGGGAATCGCCGGCCAATTTTGGTATTAAATCTGATGTGCCCTATGATGCCGACAGAGATGAGCGGATTTACAAGAAATTACGCAGGGAGTGTTCCCTGAGAAGCTGGGAAATTGCGGAGCCTCCGCCTAGCTTTGACGAAGTACAGACTTGGTGGGCGGAAACTCGGGACGCAATAAGTGACTCGCAGGAGCCCGTAATGAGGCTTCATGACCCTGAACTGAAGCCATATATGTCCCAGATAGACGGACCTACACCAAAGAATAAGCACGGGTTCAAATATTCTCAAAAGAAGAAATCTACAAGCGTCCAACATGAAGCGCAGTACATGAGTACGATGAGCTTGGAGATACATGTCAACACCAGGGGCAAGCTGTTTCCGAATCCGGAAGAAGACGAGGTTCAATGCATATTCTGGTGTTCTAAGTCGGATGAGAACTTTGCCACTGATGATAATGCGTCATTATCGGTACACTCTGGAATCATCGTTCTCTCCGAAGACGGATACCTGGCACGAAGAATGCAGAAAGAGAGCCCAATCCAAACGGAGGTAATTGAAGAAGCATCAGAACTTGACTTGATGGTTAGGATGGTCGAGATCGTTAGAACTCACGACCCCGATATTCTCACCGGATACGAAGTTCATGGTAGCTCCTGGGGTTATCTAATTGAGCGAGCACGATTCAAATACGACTATAATCTATGTGACGAGTTCTCGCGGATGAAGACCCAATCGTTCGGACGGTTTGGGAAGGATGCCGACCGATGGGGTTTCAATACTACTTCGACGATTCGAGTCACAGGGAGACACATGATCAACATTTGGCGAGCTATGCGATCGGAGCTTAATCTACTTCAGTATACGATGGAAAATGTTGCGTGGCATTTATTGCATCGGAGGATTCCACATTATCCCTGGCACACCTTGACGGAATGGTATGTTGGAGGAAGGCATCGAGACCTGAGCAAGCTTCTGCGGTACTACTTGACTCGAACGAAACTCGACATAGAGATCCTCGAAGCGAATGAGCTTATTCCACGAACGAGTGAACAGGCACGGCTTTTGGGAGTGGACTTCTTTTCGGTCTTCTCTCGTGGATCTCAATTCAAAGTCGAGTCGATCATGTTCAGAATTGCGAAACCAGAGAATTTCGTCCTAGTCTCGCCTGACAGGAAACAGGTCGGGAGCCAGAATGCGCTTGAATGCCTACCTCTCGTCATGGAGCCTCAAAGCGCATTTTACAACAGCCCATTGGTAGTCCTTGACTTCCAAAGTCTGTACCCTAGCGTCATGATTGCATATAATTACTGTTATTCGACATTCCTTGGTCGTATTGTCAATTGGCGGGGTACGAACAAGATGGGCTTCACTGAATATCGGCGACAACATAGACTCCTGGAGTTGCTAAAAGACTACATCAATGTCGCACCTAATGGCATGATGTACTGCAAGGCAGAGATACGAAAGTCGTTGCTGGCGAAGATGCTAACGGAGATTCTGGAAACCCGAGTGATGGTGAAGAGTGGGATGAAGCAAGATAAAGACGACAAGACCCTGCAGCAACTTCTCAATAACAGACAGCTCGCGTTGAAACTTCTTGCGAATGTCACGTATGGATATACTTCGGCGTCATTCTCAGGTCGCATGCCTTGCTCTGAAATTGCGGACAGCATTGTACAAACTGGGCGTGAGACCCTTGAGAGAGCGATAGCCTTGATCCATTCAGTGGAGAAGTGGAAAGCAGAAGTTGTCTACGGCGATACTGACAGCTTGTTCATCTATCTACCGGGCAGGACTAGAGATCAAGCATTCGATATCGGCAATGAGATCGCCAAAGCG
This sequence comes from Hypoxylon sp. PDH2405, assembly GCA_023628415.1. NCBI lineage: Eukaryota > Fungi > Ascomycota > Sordariomycetes > Xylariales > Hypoxylaceae > Hypoxylon > Hypoxylon sp. PDH2405. Next base: position 243,245 of record JAMAKT010000045.1, read on the forward strand.
GTCACGGATATGAATCCCCGACCAATCAAACTCAAGTTCGAGAAAGTATACCACCCATGCGTACTACTCGCAAAGAAGCGCTATGTCGGTTACAAGTACGAGAGCAAGGATCAGGTTAAGCCTGACTTTGACGCGAAGGGTATCGAGACAGTCAGGAGAGACGGAACGCCCGCCGAACAAATGATAGAAGAGAAAGCGCTCAAGATCCTCTTCGAGACAGCTGACCTCAGCCAGGTCAAATCATACTTCCAGAAGCAATGCGAGAAGATAATGCGCGGAGCCGTATCAATCCAAGACTTCTGCTTTGCACGGGAAGCCAAACTAGGCACCTACAGCGACCGGGGTCCACCTCCACCAGGCGCCCTAATCAGCACGAGGAAAATGCTGGAAGACGCGCGCGCAGAGCCGCAGTACGGTGAAAGAGTGCCATACGTCGTTGTCTCAGGAGCTCCTGGAGCACGGCTCATCGACCGCTGCGTCGCGCCCGAGGAACTGCTGAGTAATTCCCACCTACATCTCGACGCCGAGTACTACATCTCCAAGAACCTGATCCCGCCGCTGGAGCGCATCTTCAATCTGGTGGGCGCCAATGTGCGCCTCTGGTACGACGAGATGCCCAAGGTGCAGCGCATCCGTCGCGTTGACCCATCGAGGGGTCTGGGAGGTAGGAAGACGCTTGAATCCTACATGAAAGCAGCCGCATGCCTCGTCTGTGGGTCCAAGAGCAATAAGAGGAGCGAAGGGTCGTCCATCTGCGCGAGGTGTCGCCGCAATGCGCCGGCTTCGCTGGTCAAGCTGCAGACGATGCTTAATAAGGAGGAGAGGAAGTTTATGGACGTGAATAAGATATGCCAGAGCTGTGCGGGGCTCGCGCCGCTGGATGACGTGCCTTGCGATAGTAAGGATTGCCCCGTGTTTTATACGAGGATGAAACAGGCGGCGCGGTATAGGGCTGAGAAAAACGTGGTTGAGCCGGCTGTTAAGCAGCTTTTGGAGGGGGATGGGGAGGCTGGGATGGAGGGGTTACGGTGGTAGAGGTATAGGCCGTGGCTGGATTTGTATGGCCTCGTTATTATAAGAGCATATGCGTGGCGTTTGGAGTAAGACTTATTAGTATGCATACCTAGGTAGGAGTTGAGGAATCAAGCTCCTCGGGCTACTCCTATTAACGCTGAATTCGGCCTTTTAGGGTCTTAGCTGCCTAGTGTAGTTGCTTTACAAGGCACTACCTACATGAGAGTTAGGAGATTCTGAATCAATAAAAATAATGATGTACGTAGGCATTTTGATATTGCCTAACTAATCCTTTGAGAGTATAAGTCATGTCGTGATAAAGAGACCTGGTTATTCCCATTTTAATCGCAGCCTATTACAGGGGTCTTTATAGCGCTATAGGCATCTCCCCGCGAAACCTACAAACGCCCTACAAAAGCCCCACGTGGCTCTTTCCACAGTGACGTGCCCCCCAACCGAGCACCTTTTAACCGCCCGGTGCCGCTGTTAACCTTCCCCGATCCGTCCATATAGCATGCATGTAACCACCTAAGCTTCAGCCGGCGCAGCATTAAGCTCGTGAGGTGGCTTTTATCTTATCATCCCATCTATTCATTCATTATTCACCCTGCATAATAGTGTATTGCCAAACACCTTTGATCACACGTTTACTCTCTCTCCTCCATGTACTTCTGATCTCTTCCCAACAGAATATTAATCCATTATCCATGGTCTTCGAAATTCGCCCACCGCAAAGGTTAGCAGATCCGCACTCTGCTGGCCCTTGTAAGCCGGAGCTATGGGTATGAGCTGGACTGGTTTTCTGTTGACCTACCTGCTTGGTGGCGTCACCTTCATTCCCCTGCTTCTAGCCGTGGTGCTGCTCCACGCGCATTACACGTTCCCCGTTCGTGATGGCGATAAGCTCAACGATGACCGCGGTGATGCTGACAGCATCGTGCAACCTGGCGACGACACAACTGCCCTCGAGGAGGCCCAGAAGGAAGAGTCGAGACAGCGCCTCCTTGCCGAGTCCGATGTAGCTGCGGGCTACTTTGCCGTGTGCCGTGAATACACCCCGATGGGCATCAATGCTAAACCGATCGAGCGTTCTACTCCCGTGGGATCGACTACTGTGGCTGCGCCGAGCCAGAGCGTATACCAGTCCATGTACAGAAGCATATTCGACAGGAAGCAGACGCCTGACCCACTCGATAACAATAAGAGCGTTAGTCAACGACCCAAGAAGGCTGGGAATGTCTTCTATGTCGTACTCAGGTATGTTGCTGGCCGTGTTTGACGCAGGTCTCGGGAAGGAAATGGCTAACGTACTACCATTGGCAGACACGGCCACTTGATGTTATTCGACGACGACGAGCAGCTCGAAGTGCGACATGTCATCTCCCTAGCCCACCACGACGTCAGCATATACTCTGGGGGAGATCCCACACCCGAAGGCGAATTGTTTATTAAGCGGAATGCATTGTGCTTGAGCAGGAAGACGGACGGGAAAGAGATGACTCCCGATACGCAGGTGTCGAAGCCCTTCTACCTCTTCTCCGAGAACTGTTCCGCGAAAGAAGATTTCTACTTTGCTCTACTGAGAAATCAGGAGCAGACATTTGCTGGTCAGAATTTGGCCCCCAAACCCCAGAAGTTCGATGTCAAGAATATCATATCGTTGGTTCAGAAGCTACACTCTTCCGAGGACCACATGCAGACGCGGTGGTTGAACGCTTTTATTGGGAGGATATTCCTCGGGATCTATAAGACGAAGGACATTGAAAACTTCATAAGAGAGAAGATCACGAAAAAGATATCGAGAGTCAACAGGCCTTCGTTTCTCTCGAGTATCAGGATCCAGAGCATCGATACTGGAGATTCAGCACCCTACTTTATGAACCCGAAGTTGAAAGACTTCAGTGTCGAAGGAGAGTGCGGAATGGAGGCGGATGTCAAGTACACCGGCAATTTTAGATTGGAAGTCGCCGCTACCGTTCGTATTGATTTAGGCGCTCGTTTCAAGGCGCGAGAGGTTAATATCATACTTGCTGTGGTATTGAGGAAGCTTGAAGGGCACATTTTCTTCAAAATAAAGCCACCGCCCAGCAACCGTCTCTGGTTTTCTTTCCAGTCTATGCCGAAAATCGAAATGACTATTGAGCCTATTGTCAGTTCGAGGCAGATTACATACACAGTTATCCTTCGACAGATTGAAAACAGAATCAAGGAAGTGGTGGCTGAGACGTTGGTGGCACCGTTCTGGGATGATATCCCGTTCTTTAATACCGAGCACAAGCAATGGCGCGGAGGCATATTTGAAGGCGATGATGCGGTCCAGCGCTCACCCGATCATGAAGCTATTGCTGCCCAGCTCGGACATGTAGACGAGGTCAGCCAGATTGAGGAGAATGGAACCGCTACACCTCCCGACATGCCTCCGTTGGAGAAGAGCCATAGTGTGCCCGTCATGGAGGCGACTCCAGCAAGTCCGGCAACTCCATCGACTCAGCCACAGGGGTTCTGGAGTAGAAGGCTTAACTCAAAGAAGAGTTTACTAAGCGAAAGCAGTCAGAGCGCGTCCGCATCAACGACTGCTCTTGAGGTGAAGAGCCCCCGAAGTTCTGCAACTGAGGTGTTGCGCCCCACTCGCTCAGGGTCTATCTCGGCCTCGAGCCCTATTGTCAGCACAGACCCTGTACACGCCGACACGTTCAGACCGTCGAGTAGTCCTCCGGATCATGACGATGCAATCAGTATAATGGCAAGCGTGGCCGCCAGGTCTAAGAACAACTCGCCAGGACATACACCAATAGGGTCACCGGCCAAGACGTCTTCGATTGCGCAGAATGTCACTGTTTCCGCGAGTTCGTCGTCTGAGGCGATTCCCGAAGAGCGTGGGACCGAAGATACCCCCACTGCACCTGGAAGACGGCATACTACTTCGTCCGGAGAGAGTTTTGAGAATGTAGCCGCGCCTCCCTCCCCAGCGCCTTCTAGTAAGAATTCGATCAAGAGCGGTACTGGCTCGATAGGTAGAAGTTTCTTCTCGCGGAAAGAAAATTCTTCGTCGACGGCGTCCACACATTCAAATGGCGGAACGCCTGAAGGCAAGCGTAACACCCTAGCCGCTGTGTCTAATGCGGCTGCGACTGCGAAGCGCTGGGGATTAAACGCGATACAGCGGCAGACGGATAGGAATGGCGCCAACGGACGCAAACTCTCTGACCCCCCTGTGGATCTGAACCAACCTATGGGACGCGGTCAACCACTACCACCTCCAGGGACACCGCTTCCTGGGCCAGGGAAGAAAGCGGTGCCGATGGCTGTTCCTAAGCGGAAACCTGTGGCCCCTCCTCCTTCACTGTCGCGCCAGAGCACGAGCAACTTGCACGAGAAAATTGAAAGACGGCCAGTTCCGCCCCCACCCCTGCCAACGAGAAGAAGACGTGTTTCCCAGATACATACTACCAGTAACAGTAGCGAGGGTGGCAGCGAGGATAACGTCCTCGTTGTCGAGGCGCCGCTCGCGGACTCGGAACCGAATAGTCCTGCTTTACAGGCTGAACATGAAGATGATCATGAGGAGTCCTCGCCTCCGTATGTTCGGCCTTGGGTTGAGGATGCGGAGGAGTTGGATGGTGAAATGAGTGCCGATAGCCATGCCGATGATGCTGGGAGCGAGGATTTGATCGATATGACGGCGGATGGAGAGGAGGGATCTCCGAATCCGCCAGAATTACCTCCCAGGAGAACGAAAATAGAAACAGAAGCGAAGGAGTCGATGAATGAGCACCGTAGCAATGGAGAAGATCACGAGGAGGTACAAGAGGAGGATGATGATGATGATGGAGAAGACGGGTTCACGAATTGGGTCGACAATCCCGGCACCAGCCCCGTCGAAGCCGTAAAATAAATGCGGAATTCCTCAACGCTGAAGAACATAAAACGAATCACACACATCACATACACACAAATCAGCATGAGCATAGATACCTGAGGACGGAAGGACGGAAGGACGGAAGGACGGAGTTAATCGAGTACGTAAGCAATTTTGGGATTACCATACCCAACAAATGCCATTGAAGATCGAGACGAATTATGTCTCTATCTAGCTACCTAGGCAATGGGTTCGGGGTTGGGTATTTGGTATACGGTACATTAGTGGGTTGGCTGGAGTCTCGGAATATCAAGGTCTAGATATGTATCTTAGGGACTTTGATATAATTTGGTTTAAGTAGGTAGTAAACACCTACTTATCTCTACCCGTGTGTTTTTACTCGGTTGTTCTTCGTAGCTCTTACTATGGTAGTGAATGAGATGTAAACTTAAATTTGAACGGGAGTTGAAAATGAGTAAGTATATCTTAAGATCATGTATGTGACATCATAAAATAAGAGCTGGTGTATGTTGTAAATATATCAATATGATTATCTCATATTAAGTTGACACAAAGGGAATTAGCATATCTACAACATTTGAGATACACGGTCTCGCCTTGCTTGCCAAGGGCGACCTGCTTTGCTTGCTCTATAGACTGACTTCCCCTATGCACCCCGTTTCCGTTTCCATGCTGCTATGGCTCATCCTCAGAACGCCATAGGTAGTTTGTAATCTTACCCAACTAGATTCGGCTGCTTCTAGGAGCTTAGGTGGTCTTGTCCTTGTTGTGGTAGTTGACCTTGTCGTTCCAGCTGTTCGGTTTTATTCATCATTAGCTAACTCAGTCTCCTTTTTTATCTTTTTTTCCTTCCTTCCTACATGAGATGTAGGTAGGGTAGTGAGAAAAGAAAGAAACGTACAACAGGGTCTTGTCACCATCGCCCCAAGGGAAGTTCCTGGTGCGGATGTTCTGGTAGGGGTACTCGACGCGCTCCTCTAGGGGAGGCAGGTGCTCCCAGTGCTCCCAGTGCTCGTTCCATAGGTTGTAGGCGTTGATGCCGGCGAGGATTAGGGCGGGGATGACGGCGCTGTTTTTTTGAGGTATTTTGTTAGCTAGCTGCCTGTTTGATCTTCCTGGTCCTACAGTATAGTTCCGTCTGAAAATAAAATGTGCCTGCAATGTCGGTACGGCAATGCTCTGCCTCCATCGGGTTCGCTCCTCGATAGTGGGTTGTTCGCGGGAAGTATGCGGACGGGTGAAGGGAAAAATCGGGTTATCTTACTAGATGGAGATCTTGCGCCAGAGTTCTGCAAAAAAAGGATTAGCAACCTAGGTCTTCTCCCCCGAAATGAAATTAAATTGACAGCCCGATTGACGCACCAGTGGTGGCAGCAGCGTGCTCCTTGACAGCCTGTCGCTCCTTGATAAAGGTATTCTCGGTCGGGGACGAGGCGAAACGGCGCTGCAGAGAAGAGCGGAAGACCGGGGCGTTCTTAGCGGCACGCAGCTGGGCGGCCAATCGCGGCGTCGCGCGGAGGAACTGTCGCTGAGGGAACATCGTTTGTTTGCGGTCTGTTCGACTTCGAGGTTTGGTGTAGGTGTTGACGGTGTTGTTGTCGGTAGAGGGGAGATTTTTCTGACCCGGCTTCGAAGGTTCGATTTGGGTTCGGTGGTCTGATTTCAATTGTCGAATGAGGTCAGGTTTGATTGGATTGACCCAAGCTAGAGCTTCTCTCTTTCCCTCGGTAAATCTGCGGGGATAGGGCGGGTTCATTATTAGGTAAGCTGTGTGGGTAGAGATGTGGATGCCATGACGCAGGTCACGGGGTCTCGGGTCAGTTTGGTGTGGCGCTACGACACCTGTGGTTGAACGTCGCGACTTCCTCACGTTTGCTTGTTTGATATCAATCGTCGCACTTGCTTATCCTGAATGAAACTTAAAGTGATACAAGTTACTTAATGGATTATCAATGAACGGAAAGAACATCTTATCTGCTTTGATAACGCAGAAAAGTTGGCAAGGCCACCCACATTAGATACATGTACCACTGCCTTTTACAGTGATCCACCTCTCGAACCTCCACCGTATGCATCCGCATTTCTCATGTAGAGCTTCAGAACACCCAGGCATAAAAACCGAGTGATGGTTTGAGGTGGCAAGGGGAAGGTTTGTTATGAATTAAATTGCGCGTTCATCGACTCCATTCAAAATTTCGGTGAACCCAAAGACACATTTGCAAAAATGGGAGTCCGCATCACTTCATGGAATGGTTAGTGCTGTGCCCCCATATTTCAGCATCGTCACGTCCAATCTTACTAACATTATTTATAGTGAACGGCATTCGGTAAGATGCCACATATCGAAATACTATCTCAGGTCTGACCAGCTCTAATAGAAATCCATTCGGATACCAGCCATGGAGGGAAAAGAGAAGTTTCGAGGCCATGTTCGATATCCTTGAAGCGGATATAGTCGTCATGCAGGAAACTAAGATTCAGCGCAAGGATCTCCAGGATGATATGGTTCTAGTTCCAGGCTGGGATGTTTTCTTCAGCCTGCCCAAACACAAGAAAGGTAGGTCAATTGCCATATGCCTCTTCTCTTATCTGCAAACTAAATATTGAATGCAGGTTATGCCGGAGTGGCCATCTACACCAGAAACTCAGTATGTATGCCGATTAGGGCGGAAGAGGGGATCGTCGGAGTATTATGCCCACCCAATTCTTCAACCAAGTACCGAGATCTTCCGCCCGACCAGCAAATAGGAGGTTATCCGAGGCCAGGTCAGTTAGCGGGCCTAGCTGATGAGATGGCCCTTGATTCCGAAGGACGCTGTGTCATACTTGAATTTCCAGCATTTGTCCTGATTGGAACCTACATCCCAGCAAATAGTGACGGAACGCGGGACGATTTTAGGATGGGCTACCTCGATGCGTTAGACGTTCGAATACGTAACCTCATAGCCATGGGAAAGAGGGTCGTATTGACGGGTGATCTCAACGTTATCCGATCATCAATTGACACTGCCAATCTCTTCGAGCGCCTGAGGAAAGAAGGAATGACAGTCGAAGACTTCTTCTCTACACCACCCCGTCGTCTTTTCAACCAGCTCATATTCGAAGGAAACGTACGAGAACCAAGGGATGAGAACAGAGAAAAGCCGGTGCTATGGGATCTCGGCCGACTGTTCCATCCGACACGCGAGGGCATGTTCACTTGCTGGGATATGAAGAAGAACTCACGCCCTGCCAACTTCGGTAGTCGAATTGACTACGTCCTGTGCAGTGATGATATGAAGGATTGGTTCTGCGACGCCAATATCCAGGAGGGCCTGATGGGATCTGATCATTGTCCGGTCTATGCAACCCTGAAGGATATCGTGACCAATGATGGGAAAGAAGTGCATATTAGAGATATCCTGAATCCACCGGGAGTTTTCAAAGACGGCGTGCGGCTCAGAGAATGGACAGCCAAGGATCTTTTGCCGTTGTCAGCCAAGCTCATTCCCGAATTCGACCGCCGGCGGAGCATCAAGGACATGTTCTTTAAGAAGCCCGCAGCTCCAAGATCCACACCGCCAGTGCCGGCCAAGGAGCCATCGGACACTCCCAGCCAGGAGGTAGCCAATGTCGAATCATCGACGAGTGGAGATTCCGACGAAACCCCAGCTTCGCAAGCCGAATCATCGGCCCCAGTGTCCTCATCAGCCCCCAAAACAGCCGGTGGATTAAAGCGTACTCTGTCCAACACCGTACCAACCAGTAGGCCACAGAAGAAAACGAAGGCAACATTGGCCAAGGAACCTTCGTCCAAAGGGCAAAGTAACCTCATGGGTTTCTTTAAGCCTAAAACCACAGCGAGTCCGAGCAAAACCCCCGAGATAAAGGAGGAGCCCGAATCAGTTAGTGGATTGAATGGCCCTACGGATGTCGAAACGCCGGTTGAGACAAGTAACGCAGATGAGGCAAAAGAAGCCTCCAAACCAGACTGCCCAGAAAAGGTGTTCGATCCTATTGAATCCAAGGAGTCTTGGTCCAAATTACTAGGCAAAAGAGTCTTGCCTAAATGCGAACATGGAGATGAGTGTATCAGGATGGTAACAAAGAAACCTGGCTTCAATCGAGGTGAGCTACCAAATTCTATGGGATTATACCACGTGTCTCACTCTAGACACGATGTTAACTTGCTTCTAGGCAGATCATTCTTCGTCTGTCCCCGGCCAATTGGTCCTTCAGGCCAAAAGGAAAAAGGAACGCAATGGCGCTGTGGCACATTTATATGGAGTAGTGACTGGAATGGGTCGCAATCAAGTTAAAGTGATCTAAGGCCGTGAAGGCCTTTCGTATCACAGCTTAAGCTACGCCAAGGCTTCATTCCTATTTTATGATGCTCTCTTCAGTGCGTAGGGATGTATCCAAGCTTAGCAGGCAGAAATACCATCTAGCTAAGACCCGTATCAGCCAGAAAAGGGGCGTAACCGAATGTCGACCATCAAACTAGGGGGATATTGTGCCCAAACGATGCTAAGCTCAGTGTCGTTCATCAATAGCTTAATGAAAAAATCTTGGAACGAGAAATTAGTGTCAGAGTTCACACAGTGACCTTTTAACCTCGTTCCCTCTACCCCTAAGGAGGGAAAAATTGAAAATGTTAATGGGCAGTCCCCAAATGCGGCGAATATGCGAATGAGTCTGGAGCGCCGCCTTAGCACCGTCTCCGAAGCACCAGACTATTTTTCATAATTTGCCGCATGAAGATGCATTAGAATAGCGCCCCCATGCAGGTGAATCCACTGCGAGTCCTGAAGCTCTCCATAGTAAGCAGGACCATCCCTACGATCACGCCACATCCATCAATGACTAGCTAGGGGTCGGTGAAGCCTCTAAAATCCTTCGGCAAGCGTATCTTATCACTCGGATGTCCAATCTTTGCAGGTGCAAGTTCGTACCCATTCAGATGGTGGCAGGTACGCCAAATAGAAAGTGCGACACACTGTGAGGGGTATATCTACCCGAAACGCTTCAGCAGACCTTAGATCAGAACCTATCCCAATACAATATCGTTTACTCCCACTGTTTCTCCATCTCAGCTTAAGGGCTGGGTTCACCATTATAGGACATCAAAGTTCGGGTCTCTGCCGTTCCGCTCCTTAGCATCGGAGTCGGCGGTATGTGTGGTATTGTCTATCTAAAGGACTTGAAATGTCGTATAGTGCCTTTGAGGAAGGCGTATCCTCTGCCCTACGGCCAGCCTATCATTAAAATGATAAACCCGTATGAAAATTCATTGTATTCCCCCAAACCACTCATTCATCAAAATTTTCAAGGCGGACACCATATTCATCCAGATTTCCAAAATCCGAACTCCCGAGATCAACACTGCGTATCCAGCCACCAGGACTCCTCCAATCATCAAGATTCATCCTGTCAAGAAGTCCTATTACTAGAAGAAGGCTCCAAGAACTCTCCATTCGTACTCAGCACTGGCTCCATTTCTTCTACATTGCTTGCCCTTTCACTAACCATATCAGTCATAACTTCGTCGTCATCCCAGTTTAGCGATTCCATGTCAGTCATTTGCTCCTCGTCGTCGTTGTCGTCTGAATCCGATAGTTCTTCAATAGCGCTCTCTTCCGCTGCGATTGACCGAACAAAGAATTTATCTGTGCCTTGATCACTGTCTTCATCACAGTATCTTAGCGGATTAGGATCAGGCATTGTAGAAAACAAGTCCTGGTCCTCTGTAGTCCACTTACGATGCTGTCTCAAGACCTCAGCGGCAGCTTTGTGGCTGTTTCGCTCCGCAAGTGCAATAGCTTGAACGTAATGCCGACGCCATTTCCCGTCCGTGCTTGCCCCAGAAGATAGGAGAAGCTGAATAATGTCTATTGCCCCAATTGCTGCTGCATATTCGAGTGCGGTGCGCCCATAATATCCATTCCCAGGTGCGTCAATATTGGCGCCAAGCTCGATTAATCGCTTAACCAGGCACAGATGGCCTTCCATACACGCTCTCTGAAGAGTAGTAACACTGGCACTATCTCTACCCAATCTGGATTGAGCATTAACATCGGGGTTTCGATCTAAGAGTAAATTTACGATACTGAGATCCCCCCTCTGGATGGCGGCTTGGAGGGGGATTTCGCGGAACATGTCATCACCATCCCCGTTGATATCCTCGCCTGCTTCCAAGAGCGTCTTCACCGTTTCAATGTCTCCATATTCGACCGCATTGGAGAGTAGGCCTTGTCCAAATGGCCGTTGACTTTGTGGTAAAAGCTTCTTCAGAAGTTCCACATTCCCCCAGCTAATCACCTTGCTCAGCGTCCCTCTATCTGCCTCGTATCCGTACTCTAACAATAGGCGGAGTGCTTGGGGTGATTTGAGAGCAAAACGCAATGGTGATACGATATCGACGTGGTCAGGTGGCTTGGTGCCGATAGGCTCAAGACTGCACACATCAGTCGGGTATAAATCCACAGCGCCATACATATACGGCATCGAAATTATGAAGACTTGCGACTGAGGTAATATTCCTAGAAGTAACTCGAGCAGTGGTATATTTGCATACCAGGATGCAATTCCAATAGCCAATGTTTCTTCGTTCGCTGCTCGTCCTATTTCTTTACCCAATGGCTGGAAAAGGGATGTGCGGTTGCCCAATAGTTCAGTGACAAGGTTCATTTCTTCGTCTTTGGTCTCACATGCCCAAAGAGTGGCAAGACAAAGCGCACGAGGATCATATGCCTCTGGGTTCAGATCAAGAACCTTTCGAATTATGTGTGTATTGCGGCTCAGAAGTGCTGCATGAATCATCGTTTTCTCAGGATGTTTCTGGGAGACTCTGTCATGATCTTGAAAAATGATTCGTTCAGCAAGAGCCCAGTTTCCTAACAAGAGGGCCTGGACAGCCTCCCCTCCAACTATTATAGCACCCCAATCTAGCAAGATTGAGGCCATTTCTCCACATGAGAGCCTTGTAGTTTCATCCTTTTCACCATCTAGGGTAAGGACGGCCTGAAGCAGTGTTCTTCCACCTGGTTCTCGCTCGTTGGGGTCCTGACCGTTCTCCATCAGAAATGAGAGAAGCTTGAAATCTTTGAGGTCTGAGGCCGCGTGGTGCGCTATATAAGATGGGATTCTAACTGCTTTTGAGAATAAGTATTCGTATGTCCGTCCTGTTCTAGCATTGTGCATTGCTGCACCAATAGGGCTGGCACAGAATCGTAGCACTTGTTGCACGTATTTATAATCCTTTGCACAACCAGATAGGTTTCTGTTGTTAATATGCCACCAATTTTGTATTCCTATATGGACCTCACGGTTGATATCGGCTCCCTTTCGGTGCAGCAGTTCAACCACTTCGAAATGGTCACCGCATGCCGCAAAGTGTAGAGGGGAGGGTGCCAGCTCAGAAATTACAGTATCAACTGAGGCACCCCGCTCAAGCAGCATTCGACAAGTCTCAACATGGCCCCAAAACGCCGCAACATGTAGGGCAGATAAGCCTATGGTCGTATCATTGACACCAATTCGCTCGTTAAGGAGTAGAGTCAACACATCGTTGTAGCCCCGTGCGGCGGCGACAAGTAGACTTTCTACTGGCAGCTGCTTGGAATGACTCCTAATCTGCAGATGTTCCAGCAGATATCGTACCATGTTCAAAGCTGCCTCCTGGGGATGCAAACCAGCTGCACATCCCAACACAGTTTGTTTGGGGATAAAAGCTTCAACTAGCGCTTCAGGATGGATCCAGTTCATTCGGTCTTTCCAATAAGACCTCCAAATATCTGCTCCGTACTTGAGTAATATTTTGACCGTCGGGTAATCCTGCCGGCAGATCGCGGTATAGAGGGGAGGTGGTCTATCAAAAATACCGAATAAGTTTGGGTCAGCCCGCTCTATTAGCAGTGCCTCGATGAGATGAGCTCTTCCCGGATAGTTGTCAGAGTCGACGGCTACTAACAACGGAAGTGTTCTCCTGGTGTGAATAGAATTGTAAATCAAATTAGGGTTGGCTCCCTTGCGCAACAGCGTCAGCGCCACATCCACCTCCTGATACAAGACTGCCGCATGTAAGCTTGTGCCAAAATCTCCTTTGCCCATGCGGACCAGAACGTTTGGATCCTGTCCAGAAGACAACAGCCACTGTATAAGTGTCCGCGTTCCACTCTTTACGGTGTCTGATTGCCGCATATCGGGGTGAAATCCAGCCTGAAAGGCTATCTTGTAGAGCTTTTCAACCACGGCCATACTTGTAACATCGATCGATCCATTCAGCTTCAGAGGCATGTCCATCAAACCCGAGCTTTGAAATAGATTAAGCACCGTAGGCCATATATCTATGAGTTTGTCGCTATGGAGATTGTTTGATAGCTGGAAGAGGACGATCATGACGAGTTGTTCTAGGCGCTGCTCGTTTGATCCTCGTACAACGATTTGAGCTCGATTTAGAGACTCGCCTGTATATGCTTCAGGCATGAGATCCCGCAGTCCAGACACGAGCTGCGACGTCGTCGGGGACGAAGAGTAGCCATTTCGGCAAATAATGACCTGTTCCCCACCGGGGGTTGAACGCCGAGTGAGCAGACCAAGGAGATCATTGACGGATTGTGTGAGAACCGTTGCTGTCGATGGAATGGCTGAGAAAAATAAACTGTCACTATTGATTTCAATCATATGAGAAAGGTGAAATTCTTACATATTGTGAATCTAGCTTGGAATTTGAACCAAGGAAGCTCTTGTGGCCAAGATAACTGAGGTTCAAATGGAGTGGGAGACCGAACTGATATTATCATGCCTTCAGGAGATTTCGGACTGGCGGGCCCTGGAACATTTCACTCATCAACATCTTATATAGTTATAAGCACGAACGACTTCCGGCTTACCTCGCTTAACCTTCTCAAGAGTGGTTGGTCGATTCCGGTTGACTTCTTTATTCACGTCTGCCGTCTTGTAAACTACACCGTCGATTATCACCTTGCTCTTCTTGCCCTGCTTTTCTCGTTTGGTAATGCGATGGCCGATACATTGCCAAGCGGCCCTGCTTTGCCCCTTGGGCAGCTTTCTCCTGACGTTCCACTTCTTCAGCTGGTATTCAAGCTGGTGCTTGCTAGTATCTATCAGCACAGTTATAGAATTACTTCGGCTTACGGTAAAGACTCACTTTACTTTGAGTCCTCCTGACTCTAGTCTTTCGAGGATTTGTGCATTGTTCAAGTTCTCTCCATATATCAGGTGGGTAATACGGCTTTTATGAGGTAGCCAGTCAGCTTCAGTAAGTGCCTTAGAAGCTGAAGCCATTGTGATTTTGAAGATGTTTAGGTGGAACAAATGTGGTAAAAGGACTATTATGGAACTGAAGACTTGTTGATTTGGGGGGAGGGATGGACGTGTCTGCCTATATCTTTTAACAAGCGCAGAAACGGAGAACTTGGGTTGCACGAAGACATGATTGGTCACAACCAATATCTGAACATGGCATTATTGGGTCATATGTAGGTGTGAGACATTGGCCGCAGCCTTATTATCCTATTGGACACTTCCAATACCAGAGAAGCGTGAGCCTCGAGGTCTTGCATCTTACATGCTGCTGAGGCTCGCTATGACACCTCATAGGTCGAATCCAATATCTAAAATCTGCAGACCCTTGGTCTCGACGACGTAATGCCACTACGCCCTACGAAGAAACTTCACCGTGTCTCTAATTGGCTAGGGACAATACCGTAGACATAACGCCTAGATATGACAAAATACAAAGAACATATGAGGATCCTGGTGACTTCTCCATGATTTATATAGGGGAGAATAGACACGCTATTTCGGGAGGAAGGCACTCTTTTCCTCGGCGCCCTTCTAAGCATACAAACAGTATTTCGAATTTAAATCGGTAAAAACTCTTCCTCGCCGATGTTTCTCTTTTCATCGTTGACTACCTCGTTAAAATGGCGGCACAATTAACATCACCTGCTATCATTGCCCTGGTGGCTCTCGTCGTTGGCCTCCCCACCGCTTCCCTAGCGTTACTCGAGTGCTGGCGTATGCTACAACGCCGCCGCAGAGGCCGTGCGTTAATCCACCCGTTTTACTGCCATTAGCATTTCAATGCAGCTAACCAAGTAGCATGATTACATCTAGGACAGCTTCAAGTTTTGCCTCGATACTCTAACCCACCGTCGAACGGATTCCACCTCGCGGACTTGAATATTGGCGTGTTCACACTGGTTGGAGTCCACGGACAACGTGGTCGAGAAGCTTGGACTGAAGCAAGGTTACGTGAGGCGAGGATTGAGTAAGCCATTGGGCTTCGCTTCCAGGTATGGACCACGGTTAGGTCCCGAGTCCTAGACATGGAGACATTTCGTACTCCCAAAGCAATCTTGTCCGATTCCCTTTGCTTATATAGATCTCATCTCACCTACCCAGTCTCCTTCCTACCCAGAACTTCACCAATAAAGGTATATTCTTCCAATAACTTTTCTCTTCTCATCAGAACCTTCTTCTTAGACAACCCGTACCTTCTTCATAGACTGAACAAAGGGTAATTCTATTGATTGTGTGTTGTGTCTATCTAGGAGTGTATAAACGGTAAAATTCATCTGATATACATCATGTGACACCTAAGGAGGCTTAGGTAATCACCTGAGTAACCGTCAAGTCACACATGACTCCTTTCTGCTCTCTCTCTTCTCATCCTTTTTCTTATCATTCTGATCGCCTATTATTACATAATTCATAATCATAAAATATCTAACAGGTTTTAAGTGCTATTAGTTTCTACCCTAAGTGATTATAGGGACCTATAACAATCTTCTAATGATGAGCACGCTGCAGTCTTGGATTCTAAGACTCAAACATTGACGCATTACATTATATATATATATATATACTCTTATCCAGGTAGGTTATATCTTCGCTCTTCCAGAAAGATAGGCTATTTCCATGTTTGTCTACGTTATAAGAGAAGTATCGTCACTTGCCGCTGAATTCTAAGTTCTCGGGACTCTACAATAGAAAATGTTCTTAGTTTGGATGATTTAGCATAGGCGGTTGCGAACTTGATAAATTGGGTTCACTCTTTTAGCATGAAGTGAAAGACGGCTCTTGGTCCAAAACTAATTAATTGAACATGCTTGTTAAACCTCAACAGACCATTCGATGGTAATAAAAGGACGAAACGATACTTCGGCGCAACTATGATTTCTCTATTTGCGTAGAGAAGCGCCCCCCCTTTTTTCCTCTTCTTAAGCCGACTTGGGCTGGAGAAAACCTCCATGAAGGAATTTACCTAATTAGATTGGGCTGAGATGGTAAATCATAATATTTCAATTCAGTTTTCTTATTCTTTCGTAGGAGAGGAAAGCATGCATTCTAGTACAAAATGTTTGATATTTTGTGGTACCTATTAACGGTATTTACAAAACATAAAGGCATCTCTGCTGCTGTTTACGGCCTGTTTCCCTTATTTCTTTCCCTTCCTCCGGCAGGTCGAACAACAGCCGATGATGGGCGACTGTACAATGACGGGTTCGATCCGAATTCCTTCATCGCAGTTGCCCGCGCCGCTTCCCTCTAAGCAGTCCCTGTTAAATTTGGCTTGTTCGCATAGTGTCGTACTATTAATACTCGCGTTGCCGTAGTAGTGTTGGCCTTGGGTACACCAAGCCTGCTTGCGGGTTCTGTAGCACATGGTCGCGGCTGTATTTGATATAAGAAGGTCTTGCTTGTTAAAATGGTGGATTATTGATCTCGGTTTGGGGGTTGGAGCGTTTATTGGTAGGGTAGTGAACTTGCGTTGAACGATTCTGGAGTTTTCTGAAAGGATCACTGTGTTTTGAGGGCCTTTTATGGGCTAGTTTACATATGAGAACATATTGTCATTGGAACTCATATGGCTGACGTTGAGAAGAATGGCATGAATAATCGGTGCGAGTTGAAAGACAACGAGAAGAGGCTCGTTTCTACATGTGTTCCACTACAGTCAGAATGATGGGGCTTCGGCTGGAGTAAAATGGAAGTATAACATATATGCCATAAGGGCCTTGGCTATCTCTGAGGCCTATCATCAATGACTTGGGTATCTTGTATGACCAGGATGTCTTCACTTCTTTGAACTTGAAGTTTGCAGAAGTTTGCAGTAGACGATGCTGAAAGTAGGGCTCAGTTGCTGTATATGTTTGCTCTTACTACGATGGCTGTATACTTAGAAGCAGCTGCCTACCTCTGCTTACGCGACAAGTCAGTACCTAGTCATGGATGAGTATAAGGGTGATTAGAAAGAGGGGAAATTGGAAGGACTTATGTTTCTAATTCCCCCCTTTTATCTCGTCATTTCTGAGTCTTAAGGGTTTTGAGTGAGGAGATTTGAACTTTTAAGTTTGTACATCATCACGATGAATTAGATTTCATCCTTCTGTCCCCGTGGACAATAATCGCCAGTTCCCATCCTTGGACATATTCTTGCCCTATTTTAGTGATATTTACATCGATTTCACACGGTTCATTCCAAAGACAGCCTTCTTGCTGTTTGCTAGCGCGTATAAACTCGATTCCATTTGTTCATCATGGCCGATGTTATCCGAAATTTCACATAGCCTTGCAAATTCTTGAGACATCAAATAGTCTCCTGAAGCTCACTTATCACTCCAGTTGATATGTCGCCCTTGCTTATTCTTCAACTGCCCTTCTCGAGCGACAGGCTGCTCCGCATGCTCATCTCCCTCGCTCATATCGTTGGTGGCCCACATCCTTTCGATACATAGCTCGAACGGGCCGGGTACCCGATCCGTCAAGCCCACGCCAATGGACCGGACCTTCTGCCGCAACATCTCCGTCTGCGGCTCAACCACGAAGCCGTGGTTCGTCCGTACAAAGTCGTTCCACTTAATCAGCACCGTCTCCCACTCCCCGGGCCGCTTAGCGAATAATCGGTGCTGGTGCAGATCTGTTGGGACTACTGACTCTGTCTGCACGTTTACGAAGTAGCTTCGTCCGTCGGATTTTATGCGCATCGCTAGGTATGTGTACATGTCGATGTTCCAGAGCGCGCGGCCGAAGAGAGTAGGTGGCCGGTCAAGTGTCCGCCATCCGGCGTACCCAGAGCGCTGGATTTCGGGTCTGTGGGGTGGCAGAGCAGTCGATATGCTGCCGTGGAAGCGCGCATGGCCATTTGTGTTGTCTTCGGGGGAGGGGGGTATCCAGTCTAGCGCCGCCTTTGAGTAGCCGCCAATGTCAACGTCGGACATGACCTTGGTTTCGTCGAGGGATTCGGGTGTGTGAAAGTCATGGAGCGGAAGCGGACCGGACGGCCCTTTGACACCCTCAAGCTTCAAAGCTGTAGTGAGTTAATACGTGAAGTTTGTATGCCTATGGCTAAGGTATATATACCTATATTGGAGAGGCGCTTGAATTCGTCGATACTGCGGCTCCAGAATCCTTTGGATAGACATACTGTTGTGGCGCGCATCTTGAAGTTGAATGCGCAAAGCGTATGTAAGGTCAATTGGGGGAGTATAATGAGCCAAAAGGCTCAGTCATCAGCTTTGACATCAGCAATCCAAATAATCAGAGTTCGTATGTTTAGGAAGAACCCATCGCGATAGTAGCCGAGTAAGTTGTAGTCGACGTCGAATTAGAAGTTGAAGCTTTCGTCACTGAAAAGCTTCTAGTTGCATCATCTAAACCCCACATGAACAATAACCAGTATATGCATTTAAAAGAGTAAAGTAATGCAACTAATGGGATAAGGCTGCCGCGCGTTTTGTGGCGGCCAAGACCTTTTCTCCACAGATCGTCGCCGGTACAATTTCGGTCTTGGTTGCTATTGAACACCCATGTCATTCGGTCATTCGGTGGTTTGGGGGCTTATCGTCCATGTCCCAAAGACAAGCTTCCAAGAGCCCAAGCTGCGTCAGCCTCGGATTGATTTCTAGCTAACTCCATAGAGAGGAACCTGTGATTTGAAGACCGCTGACGTTGTACGAGTCAGGCATCGAATTTCCTGAACACTCAATTTTACCAACCAACTTACCAACGTATTTTGGTATAACCTATAAAGTCCGTGACTTGAGCCTCTGTTGTACCTCCTGACGATCAGGGTGGGCGAGATGCGCTGGACTTGAGGGGCAACCGTGATCGAAGGAAGCTTTATCCCACTGTCGTACTGACTCCTTTGCTCGAACTGTAGCACAGAACAAGTTACTAGTCATAGCCAAGCAAACAACAATCATCCATCATGGCTACAATTCGTAGTCTCGATCATACAAAGTGTGTCCTACCCCTTCTTGAACTTCTTGACCCCCCTGAAGTGTAGTCAAACCCGCGATTTGTGCCGAGTTCTACCATGGATCCATCTAGCTATCGTCTGGTCGCTGACATACAAACTCACAGATCCGAGGCTGAGCTAGCTATCAATATCCGAAAAGCCACCAACGCCGAAGAAACAGCACCAAAGCGAAAACATGTGCGAAGTTGCATCGTCTACACATGGGACCACAAGTCCTCCCAGTCCTTCTGGGCTGGCATGAAAGTGTATGTGGCAGGAGTCTAGCATATGTAAATGCAAGGGCTGACTGGGGATTTTGTTCTAGGCAACCTATTCTTGCCGATGAGGTGCAGACATTCAAGGCGTTGATCACCATCCACAGAGTCCTACAGGAAGGTCACCCACAGACGTTGAGAGAGGCTATGGCAAATCGGCCATGGATTGAGAGTCTAAATAGAGGTCTAGCCGGTGAGGGTGTCCGAGGATATGGCCCCCTTATCCGAGAATACGTCTATTTCCTATGTGCGAAGTTGTCGTTCCACCAGCAGCACCCCGAATTCAACGGCACCTTCGAATATGAGGAATATGTCAGCCTTAAAGCGATTAATGATCCTAACGAAGGCTACGAGACTATTACGGATCTGATGTCTCTTCAGGACAAGATCGAGCAGTTCCAGAAGCTGATTTTCTCGCATTTCCGAAACGTAGGCAACAATGAGTGTAGAATCTCGGCCATTGTCCCCTTAGTGCAGGAGAGTTATGGAATCTATAAGTTCATTACTAGCATGTTACGAGCTATGCATTCAAGTATGTCTGCTATGAATTCCTTTGGTAAGGTTGACGACTAACAGCCTGCCTAGCAACCGGCGACAACGATGCCTTGGAACCCCTAAGACAACGATATGATGCGCAACACTACCGATTGGTTAAATTCTACTACGAATGTTCAAATCTGCGCTACTTAACCAGCTTAATCACTATCCCCAAACTTCCGCAAGATCCACCTAATCTCCTAGCTGAAGACGAAAACGCACCTGCACTACCAGCTCGCCCGAAGCAAGAAATCGAGAGACAGCCGACACCTGCGCGCCAACCCAAGTCCGAAGAACCCGACGAGATTGCCGAGTTCTGGCAGGGCGAAATTGACCGACAGAATAAGGAGTACGAAGAACAGCAAAGAGTACTCCAGGAACGTCAGGCAGCAGCTCTTCGTGCACAACAAGAAGCGCAACTACAAGCTCAGCGGGACTTTGAGGAGCAACAGAGACGTCTGGCAGAACAACAACGAAGAGAACAAGAAGCGCTGCTGGCCCAACAGGCTCAGTGGCAGACACAAGGCAGGCTGGCAGAACTTGAGCAAGAGAACCTTAATGCAAGGGCGCAGTACGAGCGAGATCAACTAATGTTGCAGCAATACGATCAAAGGGTGAAGGCGCTGGAAGGCGAGTTGGCGCAGATTCAAAACAACTTTGGCCAGCAGATAACCAGCAAGGATGACCAAATTCGAGCGCTGCAAGAGCAGGTCAATACCTGGCGGACGAAGTACGAGGCTCTAGCGAAGCTCTACTCGCAACTACGTCATGAGCATCTCGATCTCCTTCAGAAGTTCAAGACAGTTCAGCTGAAGGCGGCGTCTGCCCAAGAAGCTATCGAGAAGCGCGAGAAGCTCGAGCGTGAAATCAAGACGAAGAACTTGGAGCTAGCGGATATGATCCGAGAACGAGATCGAGCCCTCCATGAGAAGGATAGGCTGTCTGGTAGCAACAAGGATGAAGTTGAGAAGCTGAAGCGAGAGCTACGCATGGCTATCGACAGAGCCGACAACTTGGAGCGAAGCAAGGGCAACGAGCTATCTACAATGCTTGCCAAGTACAACAGAGAAATGGCCGACTTGGAAGAGGCTCTGCGAACCAAGTCGCGTGCCTTGGAGGAGGCCCAAGCCAAGCTACGGGACGGTAGCTCAGATCTCGAGCAATTGCTCCGTGACAAGGAGGAAGAACTTGAGGTTTACAAGGCTGGCATGGATCAGACCTTGATTGAGTTGAACGAGTTGAAGCAAAACCAAGGCCACACTGATGAGGCCCTGGATGGTCAGATCGATGCTCTGATCATGGCGAACCTCGACAAGATCAACGATATTATCGACTCAGTACTGCAAGCAGGCGTTGTTCGAGTGGATGATGCGCTATACGAACTAGACTCAACGATGCAGGCTGGTAACCAAAATGCGTCGCCAACATATGTGCTATCCCAAGTCGAAAAAGCAGTGTCGAGCGCAACGGAGTTTGCTACCGCTTTCAGCAACTTTATTGCCGATGGGCCAAATGCTAGTCACGCGGAACTAATCAAGGCAACCAACGTCTTTGCTGGCGCTATAGCAGATGTGTGCAGCAACACCAAGGGTCTAAACCGTCTTGCTTCCGATGACAAGAAGTCTGACCAACTCATGAATGGCGCGCGTGCAGCTGCCCAGTCCACTGTCAAGCATTTCCGGAGCCTCCAAAGCTTCCGATTGGAGGGCATGGACCCTCTTCAGAAGACTGACGTTCTTGTCAATGGCAGCAGTGATGTTCGTCTAAACCTCCAGAGGTTGACGAACCTCGTCGAAGCCTTCGCTCCAGGTTTCGGTCGACTAGCAAACAACAAGGGCGATCTAGGCGACCTCGTCGATTCCGAGTTGAGCAAGGCAGCTGATGCCATTGCT
The DNA here is from genome assembly GCA_023628415.1 of Hypoxylon sp. PDH2405. Classification (NCBI taxonomy): domain Eukaryota; kingdom Fungi; phylum Ascomycota; class Sordariomycetes; order Xylariales; family Hypoxylaceae; genus Hypoxylon; species Hypoxylon sp. PDH2405. The sequence goes on from JAMAKT010000045.1 coordinate 265,088, forward strand.
GCTGCCGCCGCTCGTCTCGCTAAGCTTAAGAACAAGCCCCGCGACGGCTACTCGACGTACGAGCTCAAGGTTCACGATTCGATCCTCGATGCCGCGACGGCGGTTACAAACGCTATTGCCCAGCTGATCAAGGCCGCCACCGTCACCCAACAAGAAATTGTCCAGGCCGGTCGTGGTACATCTTCCAGAACGGCCTTCTACAAGAAGAACAACCGCTGGACCGAGGGTCTCATCTCAGCCGCCAAGGCTGTCGCCACGTCGACCAACACGCTCATCGAGACAGCCGACGGCGTGCTCTCCGACCGCAACAGCCCCGAGCAGCTCATCGTCGCGTCCAACGACGTGGCTGCTTCCACAGCCCAGCTCGTCGCCGCTAGCCGTGTCAAGGCCGGCTTCATGAGCAAGAGCCAGGAGAACCTCGAGCAGGCCAGCAAGGCCGTTGGCGCGGCGTGCAGGGCGCTCGTCAGACAGGTCCAGAATATGATTAAGGACCGCAATCAGGAGGACGAGTCGGTGGATTATGCCAAGCTTAATCCGCATGAGTTTAAGGTGCGGGAGATGGAGCAGCAGGTATGTTTACAATTCACTTTTTTTTTCTTTTCCTTTGCTTTTGGTTTTATCTTTTGGGTCTGTTGGATAAGGGTTTGGGCTTGGTGGCTAACCGTAGATGTGTCACAGGTCGAAATTCTGCAGCTCGAGAACGCGCTGGCTTCGGCTAGACACCGGTTGGGCGAGATGCGCAAGATCTCGTACCAGGAGGACTAAGAGCAGATGTAAAAGCCGGAGGATGAGGATGAAAGCAGGTATAAGGAGAATGGGGAGGTGGAATACCCTGTCGATTGTTAATAGTCGTTGGTCGATATCGTTGCGCTACCCAGTTTTTCCTATATCCCTATCCCACATAGGAGGATATTTTCTTGGAAGTTGAGCAAAGAAAGCATTGTAAGTTGGCAAGGCAAGGCAAGACAAGGCAAGGCTGCGTCGAGGACCTGGTTCTGTACAAAATTGCTATGCTATGCCATGCCATGCGGTGCCACGCGTTAGGAAGCAGGAGGCAGGAGGATTGTTGTCTAGCTTACTATAGGTAATTTGATGCTGGCGATATCATCTTCATATACCTATGCTGTTTTCCATTTGTACACTAAGATGTTCCTGGTGAACAAGTGATTCTTGATATATACTTTCAAATGCTAGATGATTGCTGTTTAATTACTCCTTAGTACTGCGCACTTACGATTTCACGCTTATATGGCATATATTCGCTCCCATAGCCGCATATAAAGTCCTTGAGTGTCTTTGACTACTAACTGACACATTATATAGAGTCCGGACGAACTCCCAAATGAACCTATCCCCAATCCTGCAGACTGTTTCCATCCTATAAAAATATACCTTATAGCAAGACCTAACCACTTTCACGCTCCTGCTCTCGCCTCGTAGAAGCTTAGCTACATAGCTACAGTTCTTGCCATGGTGTATATTGATGCTTTCTAATTCCAATATACAACCTTCCTGCTTTGCTACTCGATCGTATCAACAAGTGACTAAGAACAAGGACAGGAACAGGACAAATCCATCCTCAGCCTCAACCACAGCAACCCTGGAGATAAAAAATCATGATATCCCAGTTGCAGCAGAAAGGGCATGAACTATATTAAATCCTCTGGTTCGCATACATCGTTCTCGCCCATTTCCCAAGTCGTCTTCGAATGAGGAACATTATTGTTTTGAACCTACTCAGGTAGACAGGGAGAAGAGTACTACATGCCGGTTTCCCCTCTATTATCTTACATAGTTCCTACTCAAACTAAACGAAACCAAAACACCATGTGCCAGCGAACCTATAAGCAACATTCGTGCGAGTCCGGCTCAATACATGTTGGGGAAAGGGATGGGATAGGAGATAAGATTTGCAAAGGCTTCACGTCAAACCCTTCCCTCCAATCCTATTACCTTTTTGATACACAACAGCGCAAGGCTTGAAATCATATCTGCACTCAAGAAAACAGCACAAGGACACAAGTTCCAGGTATCTACGACATGTCTCAATCCTTGACAATACTCATCAACCTACGAATTGACTTTTACCATCACAACTACCACTACAATCCCTACACTCAGCATCACAACATCAAACACGGTAATAAATGGGTAGAAATGGCTTCTATTCATCAGATATCAGCGCAGCACTACCGAAACCAAGCTCATCGCCTCACAACTCTGTCCGGGTTCGGGTTTCAAGCAAGCCAGCAGCTTCCGATCGCACGAAAGATCGGACCCAACTACTGCATCTCACCTCACCTTTCGCCAAAGTTTGCGATTTCGAGCATTTCGTGTTGGTTTTGGGGGGGATGGGAGTTGGTTGGGAAGGGTGGTCGAGATGAAAAAACGGCTCATCCTAGCAGCTTACTTAAGTCCCCGATCTCTCTCTCGAGCCCGGTTGCCGTCGAATCGAAGCTTAACAGTCGCAAGGCTTCTCGATGGAACTTCCAACGTGGTGGGTATACTATGCCTATTCACTTGAACCAGACAAAAAAACCCCGGCGGCGCGCGTTTGGGGTGGGGGGGATGATACCCCTGAATCTTCCTTGCTTACGTCCTCTATTCTTTTCCTTCACCTCCTTACATGACTTCGTGGCCCGATCCGATGAGGGGGGGCGTACATGACGTGATCTTCTCTAAAGGGGACTAGACATATCTCCGTTATGGCTTTGCAGTCCAAACCGAAGGAAAACTCAGCAAATGTGGCGGTGTATGGGGGGTTAGGGATGTGTTGTGACTATTAAATTTCCATAAGTGCATTGTTGTGAAGGGGGTATTGGATTACTAAGGTAGGTAAAAGGGAATCTATATACATATGTCTCGTGCTGTGTGAAGTGCTGGACAGGGGGAATTGTGGTGCTGGTGATGGGGTGTTAGTGCATGCTGGGCTCTCCTCCGAACTTTGTATGCAAGGCCAGACCTGAGTCGGACTTGCTCGTCGGGAGGATCAAGTGTCGGGGCGCGGGGCGGTGCGTTTGTTCGTATTATGGGGAATAAAGATGGCTGAAGCGACGGAACATTGTGTTCAAGTTTGCTGCATAACGGACGCAGTTCCGCCGAGCTGTCGCTTCACCTGCTCACGGGCCCATCGAGCTGTCTCGATCGTACGAGGCTGGAAGTCCCGGTTTGTCTTAGTCTCCTTGATCATGGCAGTTAGCCAGTCCTGCCTGAAAGCTTCAGCGAGTTCGCCATTGGGGAATGCATCAGCAAGATCACTAATCCGTTTGTTAGCATATACTATGTGAATAATTAAGGTTAATGTTCTTACCCAATCACACCCATCGCCGATCGCATGAGAGACTCGCTTCGGTTCATGTCTTGGGAGATGATGTTAAGTAACTGGAAGATGGACTGTACGTATGGCTGAAGAGCTTGAGCTTTTGGATTGTTAGCGCTGACACGTCGAACGATCTTTGGGAAATCACTCACTCTTGCCACTTATCTTCATGGCACCAATGATGCCACCCCATGCATCCATAATTCCTTCCCGCAAAGAGATAACATAGTCATAAAGCTCGTAAGAACCATCAGGAGCCGCCGTGACATTAGCAGCCTGTTGTAGTACTTGGGCAACAACGGACAAGTAAGTCTCAAAGTGACCACCAATCGCGTTGGCAATGTCACCGAAGCACTGAAGGATGGCAGGCTTGAATTGGTTTGATAGAGTTGTGCTCTGTATGTGACATGTCAGATGAATAGTCCACTAGATGACCAACACATAAACGTAGTATAGAAAAAAAAAACAAATTGAAAGGGGAATATAGGGGAAAAACGAACCCTGAGATTGTTCAATAGATAGTTCATGAAGTTATCGCAGTATGGCGTGCTGCGCTCGCCCATAGATCGAGTAATGTCGCTAACCAGGCCAATAGCCATGGAGCAGAGACTAGGCTCTTCTTGGTTTGCGAGAGCGTTGTAGAGGAATGGCGTGAAGGCATCCATGTACTTGACAAAGTCCTCTTCCATAGCATTCGCTAAACCACTAATCGTAGCGAAGATTGACTCGGGCACGCTAGACTTGGCACCAGCCGTGCTGAGGATCTGAAGCGAGACGTGCATAATCCTGTCTCCCTGTGGTGAGATCTCCTTCTCTAGTCGCTGAATGATCGCCTGTAGAACAGTGCTTAGGCTAGTCTGCATCTCCTCCAATGCGATCTTGTCTTCTATGCTAACCACCTGGGTTTGCATGGGGATTGTCTCTTCGAGTCGCTTGATGATAACATCGGAGAGCTGGGCAATAGCCGGGAAGCTTTCTGTAGCCGCGTGCTGGACGAAAGCACTAAGAACCTCATAGGAAGTAGTGCGAACAGCAGGCTCCGTTCCAGGCTGCGACGTCACATGGAGAATAGTCTGGACACTCTGGTTGAAGTGAGGCGTAAGAGGATTTGTGACCGCATCGAAGTCTCCAGAGAAGCGTTCCGCTAGGTTAATCAATGCCCAACAGCAAGACGCTGCCATTTTGACATCGTGAACACCTGCAAACAAGGATCGAATCAAAGGATCCAAATGAGTGTTAGGGTCAATAGCTTGTGAACAAGCTTCAGTGATGCGACCTAAGGCATATGCAGTCGAGTCCTTGACGAAAGTAGAGCTGTCATCCATCATGCTAATTAGGATAGGCAAGGCCTGCTTCACGATAGGCTCAAGAACCTTCTCTTCGGGGCCTTCCATAATTGCCCCGAAGGCAGCTACTGCAGCCTCTCGGTAGTGCCAATCCTCGGATCGCAGGTGTTGCTCAACGAACTGAATGACCGGAGGAATAATATTCGCTCCGACAGCTTGCGCATAGAGCTGGAGACACTGGTATGCGGCGCGTGACAAGTTGTATTCATCGTCCGTCGCGTCCTCGTCTTGCTTGGTGAGAAGTTGTAGCAAAGTAGGCACAACTTCGTTAGTCGCAACACGGGCAAAGTTATAGAAGGGACGCATCTGATCGGCGCTGTCGACCTATAGAACTCCATGTTAGTTTCTTCACTGGCCTCGCACAAACTACAAAGACATACCTGTGCATTATCCTCCTCAATGTTGATCTCCTCCTCACACACGGTACTCCAGAATTCAACGGCAAGCTTCGCGACGTCCTCATCTTCATTCTTCATACCGAGGATCGTCAGACCAAACAGAGCCTTCTCCATGTAATAGCGCATGTTTTCGTAGTAAAGACCCATAATGCGGTTGAGGCAGCCGAAGGCACCCTGCTGTATTCTCGCATCATCAGCTTGGGTAGCCTCGCAAACAACCTGCATGATATAGTTTCTTTCGCCCTCATGCTTGAAGTTGTTGCCGACAAACTCGAGGGAATCGCCGAGTGCAGATATGGCAGAAAGTCGCACTTCTATGTTAGTCTCTTCCTTGCGCGCGCCTTGAACCACTGCCGTCAGGATGGCGTTAGAGTGTCCGATTAGCGCAGTTCGAAGTTCGGGGTCTTGGCTCTCGCAGATGTAGCCTATGCACGTCAACGAAGCTTGCTTCTGATGAGGCGCGCCCTGGCTGACATTCTGGACCAGGATTTGTAGGAGATCCTCCCATTGGCTTCTGGGAAGTTCAATAGTGGCAATGGAAGCGATGACCTGTGCAGCAGCCTGGCCAGCTTGCGAGTTGCTAGATGAAAGGGTTTGGAGTGCTAACTCCTTGACGCGAGTCTTGGTTTGTTGATCTGTCTGTTGGAGCCATTTGGCTTGGAGTTCTTGCTGGCGAGCAAATTCGCGGGCACTGAATGCGTTCTTTAGGGCGAGACCAGCAGCAACTCTGATGTTGCCCTCGGCATTCTCGTCGGCCAATGACTGAACTAGGGTAGCCAAGTACAAAGGCTGGAAGTTAAAGGAAAGGGTTAGCGACAACACGACCAGCAGGTGATATCAAAGACTCCAATGGCACTTACAAAATTGGTCTCGGCAGCTTGGATAAGCTGTTGCTCAGCTCCAGTTCGCGTTGCCGCATCTAGGCAGAAGGTTGAAGGGTTAGTAGAGTCCCCGAAAATATGACGTGTATGTACGAGCACGCGAGGCGGCGCTTAGCGTCAAAGTATTGCGGAATGCTTACCTGGAGACAGCGAGTTGCTAAGAACAGTGTTGATATCACTGTTGTCGGCCATATTGTCTGCGCAACCGACCTTTACCTCTTATTCTTATTTTCAAGTGAGATCCAGGTTGGCAGGCTTCAATGTTGAGACGAGTATTAGTTGAGGTGGTGGACTGACGAAAGGGGGGGTTGCGTTGCGGTGGACAAGTCGAAAAAGTCGAATGGTCTCGAAAGTCTTATGAATAGTTGCCCGGAAAAGTAAGAAACCGGATCCTAAGGCGCTATTAAGACTAATCCGAGACAGCAAATGTCGTTTTGTCTAATGGACAGAGTTGAAGGGAAGTTCGGGAAGAAAAAAGCGAAAAATGAAGAAACGTAGAAGTCACTGGTGGGTAGTTGGAGTGCGCCAGTAGCGACCTTTTTTTTTCTGGCTCCCTAATAAACCTAACGAGGTAGGCGGAGTGATGCGGCGGGTCCTTATTTATTTTGTTGACAATCACGAGCCTATTACCCCCAGAGTACTAGGGTGACCAAGGTAAACCTTAATAACGTATTTTCAGTGTTGTTAGAAGGCCAACAACGCCTTGGAGGGGTCGAAATTCTGTGTTGCTTTGTTTCCGAATTAAAAAAAGAAAACAGATTAGTGGATGTTCCACTTGTGAGGTAGGGAGAAAGAGCGTGTGGGATGAGGTGAATAAGAGGTAGATACACTAGAACATGCCCAGGTAGGTACCTAAGATGAATAAAGTTTGAGTCAGTGGCAGGAACCTTCTATGCTTTTCTCGAGAAACAGGAATAGGTCAGGCCAGGTCAAGATGAAAGTTTTGGCCAAAAAAAGAGGTGTGCACGGTCGAAGAAACGGTGAGCCACTTTGATAGGTAGACAACTCGCTGAGGCGCATAATTAATCCACTTAATATGCATAATATACATGATATGCAAGTACCTATTCTAAACGATGGCACCTGTTGCGCCCTAAATTCTTACGCGGATAGTGGACAGACGCGCTGTAATTTGTCTAGTTATTGCGGTATTGGGGGGAAACCTTGAATCTAGAAGAGCCTGCTACTACTAGTACATAAACTTAACAAGTACATTACTGCCTGCAAATGCGGCATCTTGATCCGTGCTCCAGATAGGTACCATAAGGCGGTGCTGCGCCTTCCAGGTTTACTACATGTACCTACTCGATACCCGTTACCATTCCTTGCACGTACAGCAGTAGTCAGCTCTCTTATAACCAATCAATTTCACTACAAGAATAATCACTTCCACATGCTTGCGAAATCGGAATGCGGGCTGTCAGTTCTTCCCGCCCTGCTTCCCCGCATTCATCCAGCCAAGCAACCTTGAACTTAAAGGTTTCGGTTCCAGTTGGTCCCTGAATCCCTTTGGTGGACTTGCCCTGTGCGTTGAATGCAAGTCCTCCATAGGATTGATCCTGATAATGGCCCAATGTCAATGGCCTTTGCTTTGTGTCTTATAATAGGAGATAGTAGGGTGGATAGACGGTAGATCATCAGCCACAATTGTTTTATCATAATATATCTTATGTAAAAGTTCATCAGGTATCATTTCAGATTCAAAGCTTTTACTTGCGCCATGTACAAATGCCTTTTCGATACGATTCGGACGAGGTAACTTTTGTGGTTTGCTTACTCGTCGCGAATCGAGTGCTTCTTTTTCAAATGCAAGAATGCATGCACACCGACAATTGACCCCTAGTAAAGCAAGACCTGTACCGGACAATATAGCCAACCTACATTAGGTTTGCCTAGAAACTGGTGGACCATATGCTTTTTATTCCTCTACACCTTTCAATCCGAAATTACAGTCCTGCCAACTTTCTTAAAGAATCACATCATGTTTGCCTTAGCTTCTAAGGCCCGGATCGTCTCGGTTGGGCCGTCGTGAGCATTGATGCCTCCATTCGTGATGGTCGGTACTTTTAGATCGCCGTTCTTGAGATCGAGCTCCCGGCTGAGAGTACGTTGTGCCTCACGCTTTGAGACGACTGGGCTGCCCGGTCGACTTAGGATGAACTGTTTGAAGTATTATGTTAGCTAGATATAGGTAGAGCTGGAGTTCTCGTGCTAGAAATACTTACGTTGCTTGCCGCACTCAGAAGAGCGATGAGGGAGCTCTGTACCACATCCTCGTGGATACCAACACCCCAGACTTTCTGTGATGTGCCAGCAGCCGTACATTCTATGTACGTAGCTGCTTTGACTTCTCGGCCGCCTCCTATGGCGTGCTCCTTGTAGTCTGCAACATCTAGATCAATACCCACACTCTTCAGTGCGTTTGCTAAGGATGAAATCGGACCATTGCCACGACCCTTAAGCTTGTATTCCGTGCCGTCAATAGAAATGACACCCTCGAAGACACGTGCTAGATTTCTCGTGTCTTGTGTAGCGCCAGGTACAGGTGGAGCCGGGGACGATGATCGATCGAACGAGATGGAGTAATCGATTATGTTAAATCGAGGGTGCTCCTGGAGGAAGTATGTACGCTCGAATAAGTCGGTAATCTCGGCTGATAGGAGCTCTCTTCCCAGTTCGTCGGCCTTCTTCTGCACCACCTTGCTGAATGCGATTTGTAAACCGCGAGGAAGGTCAAGCTGGAGCTTGCGTAGGATGATCCAGGCAGCGCCACCCTTGCCACTTTGCGAGTTGACACGGATAATAGCTTCGTACGTACGGCCAATGTCGCTTGGGTCGAGAGGGAGATACGGTATCTGCCATTGGTCTTCGGGCCCCTTGCCTTCGTTCTGCCGTTGCATGAATCCCTTCTTGATAGCGTCTTGGTGTGAACCGCTGAAGGCGCATACCACAAGAGATCCTCCATATGGTGCCCTGGGATGGACAGGAATCTTGTTGCAAATCTCGACGGTGTCGACGACGCGGTTCATATCAGAGAAGTCGATATTCGGGTGGATTCCTTGAGTGTAGAGGTTCAAAGCCAAAGTGACTAAGTCAACATTTCCTGTCCGCTCGCCGTTTCCAAAGAGACATCCCTCAACTCGGTCAGCTCCGGCCATCTGCGCCAACTCAGCAGCGGCAACGGCACATCCCCGGTCGTTATGTGGGTGGAGAGAGACACATATCTTCTCCCGCTCGCTGATGTGAGTGCAAAAGTACTCGATCTGATCAGCATAGACATTCGGCGTCGCCATCTCGACAGTTGCCGGAAGGTTGAAGATGATGGGGTTCTCTTCTGTTGGCTCCCACGCGGCCTTGACAGCTTCGCAAACGCGGATGACGAATTCAGGACTAGTATCCGAGAAGGTTTCGGGGCTAAATTCGAAAGCCCATTCCGTGCCAGCTTGTGAGGGGTCATCTTTGGTGATAGAGCGAGCATACTTGGCGCAAGCCACTGCTCTTTCGAGAGTCTCTTCTTCGGTGAAGTTGAACACAATGCGTCGGAAACACTCGCTTGTGGCAAGGTAAATGTGTAGGATAGCCTTCTTTGCGCCTTTGAGGGAATCGACGGTACGACGGATGAGATCTTCGCGACATGGCGCCAGGACCTGCAGCCACACGTCATCGGGTACGGCACCGGGTGTTTCGACAATGCGCCTCGTAAAGTCGAAATCTGTTTGCGACGCGGAGGGGAAGGACACTTCGATCTCCTTGTAGCCGAGCTCGACTAACATCTTGAAGAATCTCCATTTCTCTTCGCCATTCTATAATAAATATTGTCAGACCATGTTTGTAATCTCCTGGGAAATCTGTGTGCAAACCATTGGGTCAACCAAGCTCTGGTTGCCATCTCTTAGGTCGGTCGCCAGCCACCTCGGCGCCTTCTCGATTGTCTTAGACGGCCATTGTCGATTCGGAAGGTTTAGAGGGGTGAACTTCTTATATTTCTTGGAAGGATCCTTGAGCCTGTAACACGAGTTGGATGTTAGATTTGGGGGCCATGTTCGTAGATTGGCCCAATGGGCAAAATATATATTGTTTGTTTTAGATTTTGGCTGTTGTGTGCGACTCAACTTACATCGGCATGGTGATGCACAACGCGGGGCTTTTTTTCACAAGGATGAACCGAAGGTATGCGTCAGAAGACGAAGGGTCACTATTGCAAATTGCAAAAAAATTGTAGGACGATGGGATATAAGAAAGAATCTTAAGGTATGCCTCGTCTACTAGATCTCGAATTCCTTATGAATTTGTCCCGTCAGAGCTCATGAGTCAGAGTAGGGCGCGCCCACTATCGACGACTTCGGGAACTATTTCTTTAATAAAAATTTCAGTTCCGTTCTCTAGTGTAAACGTACTGCCACCTACGTACAGAGGTATTCTCGAAGGTGGGGTGCTGCAAGGTAACCCCGCAGTCAGGCGACTTGTAACCCTTGTAGGTGCATTTACTTAGCACTATATAGTGGCGTTATGTAGTGACATTCCAAACCCCGAAAATGGCAGCGAGGGGCACCAAGTTTCCGGCCAATTGGAATAACAAAGCGAAGGCAAATGCATTTAACGAGATTTGTGTCATACCTAACCCACAGTAACTTTACAGGCGGCATCTTTTTAAGCCAATAGATACCCTAGTAAAAGCTACGCTGTGATGCCAACCAATAATTTGTATGTACGTTTGTCGGTTCTGCAGGAAGCAGCGTTGAAGAGAAGACTCGGGATAGAACTCTCTCATACATAGAGGGGCTACGGCATTTCCAAACAGGGTATACCTAAAAAGGGGCAAATCACGTCGGTCAAGGATTCATCAAGCATATTTGTGTCTGTAATGTCTCGAATGGTAGTACTGCTTCAGAATCGCTGTTCATCAATGTACATTGACTTTTCTCGCTTCAATAATAAAATAAGTAAGTTGGGTATTTAAAGATCCCCTTCGAAACTATGTGACAAAATAGAAGACCTCCTTAATTCCAATTCCTCTGAACGCCTGGCTATGATGAACGCAGCAATGATGCCCTCCCGCATTTAGCAACCCCTTTCGATGTTTGTATGTCACTGTGGCCCCTCGCCCTTGTAATGCAGATTTATGTACCTAATCGACCCAATAATCAATCTCGAGTTTGTCATTGCTGACGACATCAGGAGACCTAGGGTATCGGGTGAAAAAATGCCAAGATTCGATGGCTATTTACCATGTGAAACTCTCCTCGACAAAGTCGACCACGGTCCTTTCGTCTTGAACCTCGCGAACAGCCTGTCGTACATCATCTGCGAGTGCACCGGGGCCGCAGACCGTGACGCACATGGCGCCGATTTGCTCCTCAACTTCCTTCTGAAGTAATGTTGGGATGTTGGGCCGTCCGGGGAACATTTGGACCGTGCTAGAGGCCGAGAAGATCTCCTTGGTGTTTTTAGGCCGTGTAACAAACAGTCGGATGTTAAGGATCTCCCTTCTCCGCGGCATGCGCAGTAACACGTCCATCCATGGTCGCACCCACTCCAACGACTCCGTGTCACGTATTATCCATACTAGTGTTATTCGTCGAGTCGCAATTGTTCCATCGTTGAAGCCCTGGATTAGGGGCTTGAGGTACGAAATCTGATGCGTGATACCAGTTGAGCCGGCAAAGAGAACAACGTGGCCATACGAGTCAAGTGAATGATGGCCCGCGTAAGGGCCTTCCATTGCGGCTCTGATGCGGATAGATGGGGCTCCTCCCGATACCGCTTTATTGTAAAGTTGTCGAGTGAATCCGGTGTGAGCACCGATGATGAATGAAACGGATGTGGTTCCCAACTTCAGATTAGATTCACTCTCGGGCTTCTCTCCAAGCGTATCCGCGTCAGGATGGTGTTCGACCCAGGCAATAGAGAATGGGTGGTTTTCCCAGGGATGAATCCCCATAAAGCGAAGGTAAGCGTGCGTTCCCGGTTTAACGTCCACATAACGAGGCAAGTGCATCGTAACTCGAGTTGTCTCACCAGCTACGGGTTCCACGACAGCTTCGGTAAATCCCCTTTTCTTCGACCAGTTGTTGTAGGCGAGGCGGAACATTCGGGCTAGACGATCGCCTACCCAGATCATGAAAATGGCAATCATCCATGGAAGCTGGGGGAGACCGCCAGGTATGTGAGCCGTCGCACAATGGACCCAAGTCATGGCAAAAGCGATAAAGGCCAGGATAATGTGGAAGTTGAGGAACGTCTCGTAGAAAGCGTGTCGTACTGGGGACAGGGAAAAGATGAGGAGGATGACGAGGGCTATTGTTCCAGCGAAGCCAGACGCGAGGAAGTTATCGTGGAGCAGTCTAAAATTCATGCCTGCATACCCTTCAGCAGCGACTGCCACATAGGCCCAGGCAATCGTATGTATGACGGCCTCAATGATGACCATGCGGCCCATCCATCGGTGCAGAAGATTGTAGGTGTCAAAGCTGACTCTCAACAAGCCGATAAGGGGGTTATTTCGACCTGCTAGGATGATAAGTGGAACCATGTTAACGGCAGACAGCGTGCCCGATCGTCCTCGAATCTCGGCGGCTAAAGCATACTTATTTTCCTGAAACCAGTTATTGTAAAATACGTAGACGATGTTGCTTATTAAGTAGATGCTCAAGATCACAAAGTGAAGCCGGGATGGCAAGGTGCCGATACTAACGGCGGAAGATAGCTTAATCTCTCGGTTATGGCGTTTTCTCCAGAGAGGTGCGTAGATGAGATTCTTCTTCAAGCCCGGCATCCAACTCCATTGCGATTTCCTCCAGTAGGTTTGCCTCTCAGCCGGCGCCGACATGGCCGAGACATGACGGAGTTTGGTCCATCCTATCTCAAAGAGGCGGATAGAAAGAACGATAAGTGCCATTATACCCAGCGTCCACCATAGCATGTCTTTAAATAGCATATTTCCATGTTGATCAACTCCGTTTAAAGCTGTAGAGAAAGGCATGATGCTCGACTCCGCGGCCGCCGCGTCATCTGTTACTGCGGTAGGCTCATCGGAATCACGGAGTGCAAGTATTGCTGTTGGGGTAAGTGGCCCGAAGGCGGCGATCCGGCGCCCTATTAATGACATAGTGTTTAAGTACCGATTACCAGTATTCGGTATGGTTGGTGAAAATGAAGGTCCAAAAAAGCGAAAGAGGAGAGAGGGACGGTGCGCCGAGGGGCGGAACAAGGAGAATCTATAGTCGAGAAGAGGCCTGTAATGCAGAAATCCTCGAGGGCAAAGAGCGTATTTGATGCAAGGCTCCTATAAATGCATTGTGTTTGAGAACAATAAGTGTATCAAGGCCGTAGGTGATTCTTCTTTGTTCGAGTCAAAGTGAGCTTTTTGTTTGATGCTGTAAGGGAACTGTCCTCCCTTCGCCTCACAGAGCAGCGAATGATATAAACAAAGAAGTAGTTGAGAGACCAGTCAGAGTAGTAGGGACCCTCAAGGTGCACTTCTATCCCCCTTTATCGCAGTATGGAAGATAACCTTGGCAAACGAGAGTCCAGATCGGTAGCCGGGAAGACAAATCTTCCAAACAAGGAAAGTGTGGGGTATCAGCTTGTGGTGATATATTGCCCTACTTAGTTATAGGGATCGTGATTGTTCGGTAAATAGACTATGTGATGCGTTTAGTCGCGTCGGTTCGTGTTCCGGCAAAATCGTTTATGGACGGGAATGAGTGAAAGAATGGCGGGTGACTGGAAGAAAAGACCAAGCAAGCTCAGCCACTGCTATACGGGTAGTTTTGAATGAGTGGAATAAATGTAAATTGCTAAGGTATCAAAGGAGCAGATTGCCAAGGGAGACGGTGTTGCGTAGATTATGATTCACGCTCGAGCCAGTCACCCAGATACCCAGCTATTCAGCTCCCCAACTTCCCGGCTTTGAATTGATCTTGAAGCTGGTGATCAACAACAGCGGTCGATATGTTGCTTAAAAGAGAACAAGATGGGATTGAGCTCTTCGAATGGAAAAAAGAAAATACGGGATACACATGACGATCACTGTGAGCAGATCACAGAGTTTATGCAAGATTGTCTATCATTTATTTCACCCCTGAGATGGGTAGGATGGGTCGATTTCCTTGGTGCTGAGCCCTTTTTTCCATCCTTTCTGTGCTAACTTTTTAGAATCACACTAGAATCGTACAATCTTCGATTCAGAACTTTGAAAACCACCCAGTCTTACCAGTTAAATTCTCCATTTCTCCTAGGTTGCGTACGGAATGTCTTGATACTTCAGACCACCGGGTGGCGAACTGGCGAGTCGTCGTTCCTCGTGGCGATAGTCCGAGCTCAACGATTCGTCCACAAGCGCTCGTCGGTCCGCGCTATGCTCCACCTATCCGAAAAATTTCAGATGCAGGGGTTCTAGCCAACTCTGATAGGGCATGGGCCGCTGAACTTGGCTGGCAAGGGAGCACAGATTAGTGCCGGCGTAACTGAATCGCCAGGGAAACAATCGATTTGATTGGTCGGATGTTTTGCCTTCGGGAGGCCTTAGTGGGCGGACCTGCTTGGTTTCAGGGGCTTGAGGGGGCTGAGGGGGACCTACGTATTTGAACCCCCCACTACACACGTACTTCTGGTTAGGTTAGGCTGAACTTCCAAGGTTGGCTTGATACATCCACCAATAGGAAAAAGCTGTTGATTCATTCCAAGGCATTTACCCAAATTATTCATGACATCAAGGAAGCTCGAAATTACTACAATTACCAAGTTATTTCTCGTATGCCTCCGTGACATGCATATTGAAACATCTAATTTTGGGGTAAACCAACTATCTTATTCAATGCTCATCAGGAATATCAGGAATCATCCTCTGCCCAGGAAACTAGTTCCTCCGATTCGTATATCACGATAGCCAAACTCGGGACATGACTCTCCTTTTTACACTTGAGTTGGATGATGCTCGTACCACCTCTGAAGGACAACTTCTACTTTCATCCAGTCCTTTCGATTAATTCTGAATGGTGTTTCGAGACGGTCTGTCATCGCCATCCGAAGCTCTAGAGATAACGCACCGAAGAGTTCCAGTATTGGACCAGCCTTCCATCTTGATGGGGAGACGGTGTGATGTTTTTCTTAAGCCTGGCCTGTGGGCCTGAATGAGTGTAATCCATGACACGATACCCATAATCTGGGGTCTTATGCCGCGACATCTACCGACGGATGAACGCAATCAATTTCGTCAGCTTGTCCACCACGGTACTTTAATAATATGCTCACTAGCCAAATAATCCATAATACAGAGGATAGAATGTTCACATGTTAAGCTTTGACTCAAGCGCCGGGACAACCTGGTGACAACATGGTGACAACATGGCGACAATAACCCGAGCGGTTGTCATGAGGCTGAAATAGTGACCGAGCTGCAGCTCTTGTCATGCAGCTGAATATGTCAAGTATACATAGTTCTCGTGGCTGCGGAGCCGAATACTACATATATGCGGATTTGTTAATCGTTTGTCAGAGTCGTAGGGCGCACAAGCGTCTAGCACCAGCGCGGCGGTAGCGAGATCCCCATATTTCTCTCTCCAGGCTCAGGGTCATCTTGACGGTGACAAATATTCTAACCCTTGACATGGACCTCTATATTGATTATGTCCTTCTAATTCTTATGAGACAAAAAAGTTATTCAGGATCCATGTAACTTATAAACACAGGTAGGTAATTATTACAGAGCTGCCTTGTTAGGTAGGTACTGGAGTTTACAGCATGCTTCACTTAAACTAGTAGTCCTAATATAGTCGAATTGGTCATACAACATTGATATTAAATAGGAATTTTACAATAATAGAAGCTTTCATTCTTCCTCACAGAGTTCAGGTAAGTTGAGATCAGGTTGACTATTGCACGATTAGTTGCATTAGCTTTTGAATATGCATACTCGCTTCGTTAAATGCAAGTATGTCTGTAGCCGAGTACACAAGTGGGGCACTTCACGCTTCACGCGCCTGTGGATGAGAAACAGCATTCTCTACATGGAAAGAAGGAACCACAGCTTCAGATTATTAACTTCGAGTCCTTTCCAGGTTATTTGAACTAAAGGAAACTGCATTGGTTCAGAAGAAGTTCCCGCTTATCTTCATCTTTATAATCCATTATTTCTCATACCTCGAGACTCTCCAAACAGCACTGTCCTCATGAAGCCAACCAACTAGCTATGGCAGCTTGTGAATCGAGTGTATCTACGAAAGCCAGGCTGCGGACGATGCGCTTAAGATAATAATTTCGCAAACACTTCACTTCTTATAGTGCTGTGGGGGTTGAGCTGCTGCATCATGTCTCGCTTTCTCAACCCGGCCAAGATTGGTCTCCTTGCTCTCATTGAGCTATACACAAATAAGACAGTCCCGACGGCTTCAATTGTGGATGTACTATCCTTTATAACTTCACATTTGATTGATAGCGCTCCAATACCATCTTCAGATTCCGGAACTCGATGGAAGAGGGCTGAAGCTACTGTTAGCCTGGTCATCTCTATTACAGACTTTGAGAAAGTCTTGGCACCACATACCGCTGCTTCGGGCATACCCGGCCGGAGCTTATGGTATGTCTTTTTAGACAGACTGTGGAAGATTGACTCGCTAGATGCCTTACATGAGTTCTTTGAAAATTGCTCGGGCTTATTAGCAAAGACAAAGGAGGAACTCCGCCAGGACGCTGCAGAGGGCATCCCGGCCCCAGATCCAGAAGTCATATTACTTTCGCGCAACTCACCATTTGGCGCTTTCGTACGCAGATCCCAACTTGAGTTTACAAGGCTGCGTTTTCACGATGCTTTCGAACTGTGGAAGGACTTTGTCAAGTACCGTCAGACCACGGCGGCTTATTACCGGAAGAAGACGCCGTCTTTTCAGAGACTCAGTTTCGATCATGTCTTGCTGACTGGGGAGAATGAATGGGGCCCCGGCGTTGAGGCGATTGCCTCGGTAACATACGGGGATATGCTCAGAGATGACCCAAATTCGACCTTACCCGTCAGCACCGACGATATCGAGAAACTCCTGGAATTCCAGATTGAGCAGATGCAGAAATATGGCAATCGAATACCCGTAGAGATCCAACATCAATTCCACGACTTACTAAATGACAGCTTCATGATACCAAGCCTGTCACACTACCTAAGTTATCTAGATGCCTGGAGGGCAGGGGACTATTCGACATCCTTCGATTATTTACACCGATACTTCGACTACACAATGCAGAATAGGGACAGGTCCTTCTACCAATATGCGTTGATGAACCTAGCAGTACTACAAGCCGACTTTGGGTGCTACAAGGAAGCGATTGCTGCAATGCTGGAGACTGTCTCTACCGCGAGGGAAAACCGAGATATGACATGCTTGAACTTTGCCCTCAACTGGCTTTTCCACTTCGGTCGAGCACATCCCGAAGTGACCAAGGAGCTCGAGTCAAATAGCATGCTAGGAACTGGCAAAGAGTCGTTGGCATACCTTCGAAGCAGGGCAAAAGAGACAGGCATGTGGACACTATGGAGTTCCGCTCTCATGAGTGAAGCAAAGATGGGTCTTTCGAATGGTGAAAGCGTGGCATTGGCCATCGAACATCTCGTCAGAAGTTCCCAAATCTTGGTCGAACGCAACATGAAGAACATGGTCGGCTCTCAGTTATCTATCAATATAGCACTGTGGGACAGGCTAGGAATCGCTTACTTATCGATGACTACCTGCGAAATATTCCTTCGGTGCCACGCCCGTAACTCGATTTTTGACGACGAGCTAAAAGTGACCAGCCGCCAAGCCTCAATGCTGACCCTCAAGGGGAAGTATGACGAAGCGCTCGGGATATTGGAAGGCATGGATGCTAATTCCCTCCGGTCTTGGAAGCCGAGCCAATACTGGCACAAGTTCCGTGGCATAATTAAACTACGAAGAGATCTTCATCGAAACAATCTCGATGGGGCGGAACTATTACTTTCACAGCTTCTCCAATCTAAGAACGAAGACCTAGAGCCTGACCTTGCCTTTGTGGTCGACAACCTCCACGTGGAGTGCCTTGTCCGCAGGGGTAACCTTGACCAGGCTTTCATCAAGGTGGAGAAGATGGTATCAGAGCTTCGAGACGAGAACAAAGATATCGCTTTACGAGTTCGACTCCTCCTTCTGAAGGCCGAGCTCCTTGATAAGTGCGGCCGATCACAGAAGGGTTTCACTGTTGCTGTGCGGGCAGCCAATGTGGCTTGGCGCGTGCGCCTTATCCCTTATCTCTGGCCTGCTATCGGCGCCATCGCAAACATCTTATCATCGCTCGGCGAATTTGAGCCGGCTATCCGACTGCTAACAGCAGTACTGCCGCGCAGCCTCGAGTGCGAGAATGCGGCGATGACAGCGAAGCTGTACTCGCATCTCGGCGATGCTAACATGGGCATGGCGGGCAAGATGCCTCCAAAGTCTCTCAAACGGAGGGAATTCATGACGAAGGCGGTGGAGGCAATCGAGAAGGCGTTTAACCATTACTCAAGCGTCGAGGATATCAATAAGCAGTGCGAGATGATGGCTAAGAAGGCCACGATCATGAAGGTCTCGGGAGATAACGTGCTCGCCAATGACTATGCCGCAGCGTACTTGGCGATACGAAGGGATGCTGCGAGTATGAAAATATGAGGATAGACAGACTTAGACTCGGTTTTATGACATAATTGACGATGAAAATCTGGCCGTTGGTGCCGCGCATTTGCTTCTACGTCGTTGTTCATTTCTCATATCAATTGGGAATCCTCGATGCCTAGTAAAAGCATTACTTCTCTAAACTTCTCTTCAAGGTTACTTGGGTTGGAGGAGAGAGGATGAAGACAAGAACGGATATTACGGTGACGACCTACCAGGGGGTTAACCAATGACATTATTGCATAAGCAGGCCTACCCCTATTATCTATTAGAGGTCGCGGGACCTTATACATCCTCATTCTCTACACCTAGATATATTGTATCAAGCTCTAACCTCTGACAACAAAGATTCCAACTCATTGTCACAGTATAATTAGCTACGAGAATTAGGCAACTCATGTTACTTCATATGTCCATAGTGTCTAGCCATTCACGGTCTTCACATCTCGACTCTCCCATTTCTCCACGTACGGGATGAAATGCTTCATAGGTAATAAAAAGAAAACGTCTGATAATTTAAGTATGTATTTATATTCATCAACAGGCTAAACAGACTATTATTCACTCCCCAGTATCTCCAGACGAAACGCTACAACTACCTAGGTACCAAAAATAGGAACTCACCATACTCCTACTCTAGGCTAGGTGGTGGGCATTGCTTACCTAGCGTCTAATAACAGTCTTCCCCGTATTAGCCACGCGGTCCTTACACCGTTTACACATTTCGATCTCCTGCTTGAAGATGTGGGTGTTCTCGACGATACCCTTTCCGCATTTGCCGTCGCCGCCGTTCTTCCGCGCGTCGATGCACCGGTACACCGATGAGGTCATGATTTGGCCGTACGAGTGGCCGCCGAATTTACACCACCACTGTTTGTAGCTTCGCTCGCACATGGTATGGTTTCTTCTGTGTTCTGTGCAAGCGTTGCGTTGCGTGGAATGGAGGAAATGCTGGCTTTGGGTACCTAGGAACGGAGTATCGAAATGATGTATAGAATATCTTCTGAGTCTGTTTGCTTTTCCCTGTTGACGATGAGGAGAGAGGGAGAAGAGAGTAAGGACTCCTCCATGGCTCTTCTTATATACAGGAGGTATTCGTTCTTCTTTTTGCTTGCTTATGAGGCCCAGGGACAAAAGCATTGTTTGAGTGAGTGGAAGGCGTGAACAAGACATTGTCATCTAAACAATAGATTGTTGAATCAAAGGACGAATTCACAGAGAGAGTGAACAAGATGCGCCAATCAGAGGGGATTAGCTAGCTTTCGTAGTAAGTTGCAACATTCAACTTTCGAGGTTAGCTGTAGACTGTTCTCATAGAGTAGACAAGTATCCCATTCACGTAGCATTAAGATCGGAGTCTATTTTCTCATTTTCTCTGTCCGCCAGGACATCCCTTTTCCGACACTGAACTACAAACAGCACGTAAGTTACATCCTTTCCCTGAATAACCTATATATACCTCCTATACGAATCAAACTAATCTTTTCCCGTCTTCCGTACCAATAACCGTCCGCAGCTCCATACACCCCAATGTCCAACTTTTATGTGAAGAAATTCGTTTGACTGCCAAGATATAAAGTCGATATGCAGATATAATGCGTATTCTGGAAACAGATATTCTGATCTTTTAAATTCGTTAAGTCGTGATAGTTACCTAGACGTCTAAGTAGCTAGGTGTGTGAATAGCGGCCATAGAGTGGGCGGTCGTGTGTCTTAGTGCTCAATTTCTTGAGTACCGCACTAGATTAAGCACATGAAAAGCCCCGATGGAATATCGAGACCCTGCTCAAGTCTAAGGAAGATAGCTGGGCATATCAAACGTGTTGTACATAACCCCTGTTGGATCCGTGCCGGGCCATTCGCCGTTAACCATCATTTGTAAATTGCTGTCAAAGCCATCGTTAAGCGCCGTTGTGGGGGGATATTCGGGATAATAAGGGGTGGGGTGAGGTTGATATGAATCCAATGCTGTTCCTGCTGCCGGTGTGGGTGTTTGATGTGTTGCTTCGGCCAGCGTGTCGAGTCCCGAATTCGGGTATATCTGTGGAGGGTAATCCTGAGGGTTGGGATGATGCGGCGGAGCTGGATGATGATGGGCTCTATACGGTGTTTGTGACAACGGTGGCAGACATACTGGTTGGATAAAACCGGGCCCGGGTTGAGTTTGTTGCAAGGGTGCTAGCCTATGCGGCTCCGGACGTTTCCCTATTATAGGGTGCCCTCGGTCTTCTATATGTGGCACTGGCGGCGTAGAGCGTAATCGATTAAACTTAATGGTTTCAGATTGCTGGGCGCAAGTCGTGATCGTCCGTGGGTGCATAACGCTAAGGACGTACGGCTGGGGTTCCTTCTGTAAACGAGGTTAGCTTCAGCTGAACCTCAGCTACAGTTCTTATGGGGCTTCTTACTCCATCTGTCATGGTGCCAGCCTGGAACGATATCCTTTTCGGATTCGAATCTTCGTACCACTTCTCTAAGCCATTACACCAGGTCTCAGCGAGAGGCCACGCCTTTTGGCATTCTCTCAGGACAGTGACGATTCGGGCATACATAGTGCGTCCTTCTGCTTGTATCGACTCTAGGTTTTGTCCCGCGCGATGGGCATCCACTAAGGGGAGTTAGTTAGCGACGTCCTAGACTAGCACTATACTGTCTTCAGAAAGGAAGATCTCACATCGGGGGAATTTACACAGATATGAGGCTAGTAGTCCGCACCCATAGATAATGAAACCCTGCAAGTAGCTTAGTTAGGTAGTCACTCTCATCACAGTAGTTCTTGGCTTCACTTACTGCCATCTGAGAACCGACTCTCCCTATTTCAACACCGTCTTCGTAATGGGCTTCAATTTGAGAGTATAACTTCCTAACATGGAAGAACAATTCTTGCGCCATGTTTTTGTAGAACATGACCTCAGGGCTCGAAGGATTCCCATGAGAATGACGAATCATACTACGATTAACGTTCAGCAAAATTCAACTCTCAGTCAGAGAATACGTACTCTTCCATGTATTCTTTGCGGAGAACAATATGGCAAAGCCGAACGCATCCAGTTAAACCAAGGTACGCCTAGCACTCCAGCGTCAGTTAGGGTCGAGGCGTCTTTGGAAAAAATTATGTCCCTACTAAATCTGTCCCATAAAGTCTATAACCGGCTAATCGTATTTTCTCAAAAGTGTGCTCATTAGGAAGGTTCTCTTCAAAATCCAAGAGTCTTCGGTTCAACTTAGCATATTCACTATGAGCATCGTTGGGCCGTCCGCATTTCTTGTTGAATAAGAGGCGTCGAGCGATAATCCCCCATAGATTGTGTGCTTGCATTAAAGATGCGAATAGGGACCTCGGCCTGAGTATCGTAAGACCTGGTTCCTGAAGAGCCGGCGGCGTGCCATCGAGGGCTGCCCGCCGCTCAGGGATTTTTCCGGCCTCGAAATCTTCCTCATCGCTAGGGAGAAGGGCTGTAATGTCGCCGGGTGCGAGTGACAGTGGTTTGTATGGGCCAGAATGAAGGTTGTCTTGGCCTGTGATCTAATTAGGAGAAATGAAGCTCAATTATTTGATCTAACATACTATGTAACATCCACTACAGACTCGAAGGTTACATATTAGCTCCTAATTAGACTCCAAGTATATTTAAATAAAAGGTGATTGTAGCGAACTAGAGAGTAAAGGGCCAGTCACTTACAAAAGTCCGCCTAGCTGACTCTGCCCGCACCCGATGCTCTACAGGCGATTGAGATGTAATGGGACTATATGCCTCCTCTCGATGGAGCCGCATCAAGGCAGCCATTCTGAAGGCGATGCCTGCGCTGATCTTTTATCAAAGTGAGAAAACTGAGCCCCTCAATCGCTTACTCGGAGCGCCGACTCACGTAGCTTGTATTTGATTTGCCGCTCCCTTGCTCAGCAATGCTCAACACGTAGAAGGCTTGACACCTCTCTAGAGTGGGTTGCTGGTAGAGTTCGTGGATGGCAAGGCACTGGGCCTTGTGCATGAATTCGGTAGCCGCTTTGAGTCCATCGCCGTAGGATTCTATTAAAGTCTTGTTGAATCGAGCCGATATTGCGAGAATACTCAGTAAGAGAAACACGCTCACGGATGAAGGATTATCCTTGACCTGCTTTGGGAACCTCTTTTTTGGTATGAAGCCCAGTTGGAAGTAGTTTCTCGTGAAGGTGTTAATACCGTCAACGACTATGTCAACCCCTGGAAGCAAGTCCCACTCATTTTCTAATTTGGGAGGTTTATAATCAGCAAGAACATTGCGTGGAAATCCAGGGGAAGCGGGCAGCTCTTTCTTGACTTTGACCTCGCTTCTGGCTTTCTTATCGGCTCTCTGGCGTGGATGTCGAAAGAGCCGGTCCTGATCGAGATCTCCACGGGTAGGAAAAACACTAGGGTAATGTGAGCTTGGGTGATACAAAGATAGTTAGAATTAGTCCTTGACGTACCATTCTTCGGGCACGCTTGCTTCTAAGCAGGACTTGCAAGGAGGTTTCTTGTCATGAATACACTTGCTGCGCATCCGCCGACATCTAAGGAGAACTCGGAGTTAGCCTTGCTGGAGCTGTTGCCAAAGGCAATGCAGCATACCTTCGGCAGGCGATAGGAGCGCGGCGCTTGATCGGCGGTGCGTTTGGGTCCGGGTTGATAGCTATAGTGGGTGTAGTCGGTTGTGGAGACGTAGAAGAAGCGGGTTTTGTTTCGGGATCTGACAGCATAGCGATTATGGAGCCTGGTGAGACGGGGGCGCTTTTGAGCTCAGCTCTACAGTCACACAATCGTCCCAAATTTAGGAATTAAGTCCGCAGTGTAACTAATAGCTAGCCCTGTCCTCCCCATAAACAGCGATAGCGTCGCGGAAGCTAGCCGAGTCCTAGTCTTAGTCTTCATGCCAGGTCCAGGGCTTTGGTAGTAAGCTAGTTATCTAATGGAATCTGTTAAGAGCTAGCTGCGAGTCGTGGTAGCGCTGTAGTGGTACGTGAGATATGCACTTGTATCGTATATATGAAAAAGATCAAGTCTATAGAACAGGAAAAAGTTGGACGATGTCGCAAAAAGGTATGTCAGATAGAAAATGGCTAGAACACACAGCCTTACGGGATTATCAATCCAGTCGATCTTGTAATTAAGAAGAGGACAAGCATGGGCGAGTAAATCGCAGGGCATTTCCGATACCACCTCATCGAACGCCCTAGCCTAGCTCAGCCTAGCCCTGGCTGTTTAGAGATACATAGGCGAGAGCGGGAGATGCCAGCGTAACAACGCGGTCAATCAATCATGTGCGGCAAAAAAGAGAAGCATCGACGAGACGGAAGGAGAAAATAAGTGGTTCATCATGTGGTACGACGCTATAGAATGCTTGTATGTAACACGAAGCATCTATCGATAGGCGTTTTTAGGCTTCAAAGGAGAGGGATCACAGGCTTGTAACTTGTAACTTGCAGGTATCTTGGTACAGCATTCAAGCTTGTATTGCAGGCTTGGACGTCTCGACCGTAAACGAATTATGGATGGTCGGCATGGGTCGCGGGGGCCAAGGATTCGGCCCGCCCTGTCATCGGAAAGGGATCCGGACGCACTCTGCAAAAAACCTGGGGAAAGGAATGTAGGTAGCTACACGTTATTAGATTACTCAAATCTCAAGTCTCACGCACTTGAACTTTTTAGGGAAATACTGATCATATTTACAGTTTGAACCGGTGTGGTGGTTTTTAAGACATTCGATTTTAAGTTTGACCAATCCGCATCACTGGGTCGTGCTTGGTGGCTGAAGAAATATTGAAACCAACAGACAATGGAAAAAAACCCTGGGGGTCACGCAGACACGCTAAATCAGATGCTACGCTGTTCAACAGCCGACCCTCTTTGACCTTCCTCTCTGATGCCTGCCAAGTCTGTGCTTCTCAGATATTCGTTGCTACCCTTGCGCTCCACCATGAAACCGGTCAAGATGGATGACTTGCTGCAATGATGATCACTGAGCTTGTCAGTGGCCCGGGTTGCCGTTGTAAGTAAGGGGGCAAATCCTGTTCCAACCAAGACAGCATATGTCCGTCATACTTGAATGTTCACCTAGCCCCTGCGGTACAGAGAGACATGCAGACCGATGTAAACCGAGATGGGTATCTCAAATCGAACAACTGAAGACGTGACAACTTTGATTTAGAGCCGGACAGCATACCGAGCGACTGCCGTCATATCAATTCTGTGTAACTGCCTAGTTGTGAGCAGGAATAGCCGCCACACATTCCTTCCGGCAAGCCGGGTGCCGCCGGGTAAGTTCCTGATTGGCAATACAGAATACTAGTGACAAGAGACGGCCTGGGTCATTATCACGAGAACATTAGTATGACCGGTAAATATGCGACTTGGGTTAGTTGGACATAGCGTTGGCAATTGCAAGTGGCAAGTGCTACGCTGGTTTATGTAAGAATTTGACTGAGATCTGATAAATGACATGATATTGACAGTAAGGACGCGCTTGGTACGAGTAGGTATCTAGAAAGAAGTGCTCTTTGCATTATAATTGTGGGAATAAGATCATGTGAAATACATCCAAATATTAAATACTAATATTCCACGGTAATATCACCGGGGGTCATGCATTAGAAACGTATCTTGCGCAATGGAATCTTAGCGCATGTCATATTGCTAACCATCCTATTACATGCTTCAACTTTCAGGTTCAGGCCTCTTGCCTTCGTCTTCGCCGTAGCCGCGTCCTCGTAGACTGCTATGCCCAAGCGCCGTTGCTCCCCCGGAGCCCGTAGTGCAGCGCCGGGTAGCACCATAATAACCTGATCGCCCTACAGTCCGGTCCCAATTCGATCCAAAGTGTCCCCGAGACGAGTTTTGCCAACCCCCATGCTCTACTCGTCCTCGTCCCGAGGTAGACACGAACCAACAAAACTCCAGAAAACGCCGACCTGTAAATGCTTCCAATGCCAGTACCGCGACCCATCCTCCGCGGGTCGCCACTTCGCAACTGATTCTAGTGACTAGATATTATACACAAGGGTTTAAAGGCCGGCGCTGCGAAATATGTACGCGCGAAGACAATGTGAAGTCTAAAAGAATGAACTTTTGTGCGTGTGAAAAAATGGATAGGGATATTAGGTTGGTATAGTATGTTGTGTCGAGAATTACTCTGATGCTTCTTTGTCAGAAGCTCCAGGAATTGCTAGCGAAAGTCTTTCGCCTCTGTGATGTTCAATTTCTGCGTGGGCTGACTCTAGTGGGGGAGCCGGATCCCCAGCCCCACTGGTGCTCTTGTCGTCATTATGAACGACCGTCTGTTCTGACTTCTTATCATCTGGCTGAAGCTCGCCCTGCTTCAGGGTCGACTCGGATTCGCTGGACCCTGTCGACGGGCCTACGACTTCCTCTGCCTTTTTATGATCGGTCGAAGCTCCGTTTGCGTCCTCGCTATTCCGGTGGGATGCCTCGCCGACGCTGCTAGAATGGACATGGCTGCTCGCTGGAATAACGCCTCCTCCTATCCGGCTCCAGAACATTTGATCCCGCAGCCGGACACTCTCTTCCCAAGCAGCCCTCTCGGAGTCAGCATCCTCAGCACGCCATAATCCATCTTTGACTAAGCGCAGAAAACCTAGGAAATCGCAAGTCGACCTCACACGATCGAGGCAATATTTGCAAAGAGGATATCGCTGAGCAGAGTCCGACTCGCTTGTCCGGAAACGATGGTTGCGCAGATGCGGCGTATCCTTACGTGCCTCACCGCAAAGCGAACAAGGATAGAACTGAGGTTTGCTTATAGATTGGAAAGGACTCGTCGTTGGCACCGGCTCTACAACAAGAGTCCCCTCAGTCATTGCATTGAGCACAGACCGGCGGGCAAGCCAAGAAAGGCCTGGTGCGATATCGAGACGTAGTGTCGGCTCAATATCTTCAGCCAAAACCCTTTTATAGAATTTCGTGTCCTTTAGCGGCGGCAATGGCGCAGAAGCGGTAGATCCAGAGCTAAGTGTAGAACCAGGGGTGTTTGGCGTTTGCGGTGAGACATTTGAACTCGGCGTTCCGAGGGTAGAAAGTGATACTGTTGAAGAATTCGATGGAGCTGAAGCATGCCCAGAACCAGTGAAGCCAAGGAGAGGGTTCAGTCCACTATACGACCCTGACGAGGCCCGACTATTGGACGCTCTCTTTGACGTATGTATGAGTGACACAAAATCATCATAAGCAGGGAGATCAGTCCTCAATACGGGATGAATGAGATGATGGAGATTCATTGGGTACGTGGGAGGTATCGACTCTATGGCAGAGTTCGAACCACCCTCGGATATTTGGGTATCGTCGTCTCTCGAATCGAATTTGCTAAATCCAGGCGACGAAGGCGCGGTGCCACTATGGTCATCACGATCGGCTGTCATTTGCTCCATGACAAGCTTTAGCTCTGCCAATTGTTCCTGCTGCGACTTTAAGAGGCTTTCGGTATCGGCTAACTGCGCTTTTAATTGTTCGTTCTTCCGGTGTAGGACATCCTGCTCCTTTTTAGCGTTCTCTTTAGCCGTGATAACCATCTTATTCGCTTCCTCGAATAGCGAAACAGTCAATGTCTCAAGCTCCTGTTCGATCTTCCTTTTATCCTTTTCGACCTCGGCCCGCAATCTCTTCTCCTCAACAATCCGCGCGAGAAGCTTACTCTTTTCAGCCTCAACACTCTTGCGCTTAACCCAAACATCACCAGATAACGTTTCCTGCTGTCGCGCCACTATCTCTTCGAGTTCCCGAATTCGTTCGCGCGAAGCCTCCAAATCATGTCGAGTTGCTGAAAGAGTGTCGTCGAGATTTGTCTGGTGGTTAATCGCATTGATGAGCTTCGTGCTGAGCGCGGCGACCTCCTGATCCAAATCGGGGTGAAGGTTACTGCTACTTGCGGGAGTCGCGGGGCGCATTCTGGGGTCAGGGATGGTGCTATGATCCTGGTCCTCCAGCAAAGAGCTCCGTGATGGCATTCTCTTAGGCTCAGGCGTACTGAGAGAATTGGAATTAGGCGGAACCATCATCTCGGCGGCTATATTCGACGACGACTGAGATTTGACCGGCGACCTAGACCGGGAAATAGCAGACGGCGACATGCTTGAGAGTGATCGGAGATGGCCAAAGGTACGCTGCGGGCCGGGGCTTGGGCTCCGGTGCTGCGACCAGGCGGCGACGTGGATGAAGCTGAGCCAGGTCATGTCAGTATAACGGACCTGAGAAATGGAGAGACTGTCGATTGGATAATATGTATTCTGAACGATTATGGCAGAAAGCGAAAGGCCACAAAGATAGCTACAAACTACTAAACCCCCGCAACTCGAGAGACTTGGGCGTGCCGTGGAAAATAAACTTACGACTCCAGCTTGACGGCTGGTGGACCAAGAAGGTCCTGAAGACGCCGCAACCCGCTCTTGTGTGCCCTGTGGAATGGCGTAGATATTACAGAAATAAATTCAGAATTATTAAATGAATCCAGCGACTAAATTGGGATTCTGCAGGTAGAAGGGCCGCTCATCGAACCGATGTCGTGCTATCGTTGGTGTGGTGGTGAGACCTATGTCGTAGAACCTAAGACCAGCTGATCATCGGCGATTAAGGTATGTAGCGTATGTAGATTTGAGCGGGCACGAGATTAAGACTGAATCGTTTAATCAGCACGTCAATCTCTTTTGAAATATCATAAAAGACTAGCCGATTATAATAGGCTAGTTACTCGACTTTGGGTAGTTCGCGGGTTGATGGCATAGAAGAGAGAGTGAGGTCTCTCTCGGTGGACTCGGCAAGACAGTCGAGAGACAATGCAGGAAATTGGAGATTTAGCGTAGAGATAGAGATAGAAGCTGCGGAGTGGGCAGTAATCAATGACAAGGCCTAGGCGCTCGTGAAAACCACACACAACCGACCTATCCCATGTAAATTGACAGGGGTATACCAGCCTAAAGCAGGCTAGAGTGGCGGCCGTATTGTCCAGGGGTACTCAAGTAGCTGTACATGTATGAAATACACTGTACCTTTTTAGGATTTGCAGTGCTTGCGGTGCTTGGATTGAACCCTTTCTTTTTTGTAAGTGTGGTATCGGTATGAAATAAGGTAGAACGACATGAATTATTAAAGAGAATTAAGTATCTGATCAGCTCCTGAGACGAAAAGAAAAGTAGCAGGTGGGCAACTAGGACCAGACTAGATGCGAGCTGCTGGTGCTCAACCTAATTGCATGTGGTATGAGCCGAGACAAGGCGTTGGAGTAATGGGACGACAAGGAGGAAAAGAGGTAACTTGAATTAAATGAATGCAGTTAGAATGAGGTATATTAGGTATAGGTAGATTAGGTAGTGAGGTGGTAGTTGGTAGGCTGTCGACGCGGCCGCCACCACCTTGTAATGTTTAGTCCTTAGTAAGACCTTGGAAAAGGTGTTGGAGGAAGGAAGCTGCAAATTGAACTTTTACTCCTGAACTGGGAAGTCGTTGGGCGTACAATTTCAACAAACGGAACAACCTATCGGAAACCACCTGCACAATGGAGCAAGGTTCAAGGTTTGCGCGTGTCACCTTAGTTAAAGGTTATACCATAGTAGTATAATGAATGCATGGATAGCACAGGTCACAAGAGATACAATGCATCATTATGTAAAGCCAACAATTCAGTCTATGCCGTCATTGTCCATCTCGCATCCTTCCGCAAACAATTACCTGCGCTCCTCATTGATACCCAATGATATTCAAATTACATCGACCGTTGCTAGTCCCATTTCCGGATCTTTTAACCTGGGTTAGCAATGGGAAACCTTTTTCTACTAGCAACGATGTCATTGTCATCCTTACCGTTGTTTCGTTTATTCTTCCAAGGTTTCGTCGCATTTATCCATTATCAGAAGAAACAAGCGCACAGTCGAGATTCGATTAGTATACTGTCATATTTGATATTTTACTTATTGAGATCGCAGCATATTGGTATCTTGGATACAGTGTCAAAGACTGAAAGAACTTTTGCCAGAGCGCATGGTGCTCCGGGTCAAAAACGAAAAGAAAATCAAGAGAGACAAAGAAGCCTGATATTCTCCCGTCCATCGGCGGATCACTTCCAGGTGCGTCCATGAGCTAATCGCTCCCCTCACCCACACTAGGCTTAGAGCCTCTCGACGGATGCAGTTGGACCTCGGAATCCGTGAGATCTGTGGGATTGTCCATCGTATCCCATCCCTGTCTTCTCTTCAGCGCTTACAGATTCACTCTCGTCCGATGCTCTCCCTTGCTTCGTGTTCCCACATCACGCCGTTCGCTTTCGACTAAAGTCGTCAATTGGGCATGGATGAACGATGCGACGGCAAGTGAGGGGCAACGAATTCCTTTGATACGACAATTCAGCGAGATGTTTTGCTTATCAAGTCTAGATTCTCCTCTTTTTACGTGTAAGCAGTAAGCCGGGTATCGCAAACGCGATCATCAGGAGGTAGTCGTTGAAGTATAGGTACATTGCAAAAGTTTGCGGTACGACCACGAAACTATCCGGGGACCGGGGACTCCCAAGAGTCTATCATCCTTCAACTGAACCAACTGAGCCTCGAGCCCTTTAGTGAGAGGCTTCGATCGAAACGCATGATTCTAGCCCGGTCATGATGCACCTCTATCCCGCCTGATCTCCACGTCCGTCTGTGCTTTTTCGCCTGAAGTGCGAATCATCGTGTTTCCGCGCAGACGGACAGCTTCAACGCCTTCCCCTTGTCACAGCAGAGACAGCCTTGGATATGTAAGTTATTTCTGTTCGCATGCTCAATGCAACAAGCTCGAGGCCTGCGACTATTCATTACTGTATTTGGCCCCCATTCTATTTCTCTCCCGCCCAATCAGCAGTGCAGTACGACTAGTCGTCGGGTAGTAGTCCGCTGCATGTAATCAAATTTATAATTCAGGCACCATGATGGGAATGACAAACCGGTAGGCTGCAAGTCTCAGCGTGCAAACAAGCCAATGCTACGTCAACAACGGCGCCGTTCGCAAGTGACAAGTCCACCTTGCTAGTTTGGACTAGGTAGTTCAGACAAAATCGTATTCTCCAACACGTCTGCAAGGAGACCATGCAGCATTGAAGCGGGTTGCATCCCGCGCCCATGCGCTCGTGCCCGAAGCGTTTCAAGAGCCATACTATGTACCTATTTACGGAGTCACGCTTGGCATCTGGGACCTACCTACATACGCAGCTCATGCTCAATTTCAGATTTGGTCGATGAGCATCCAAGATCTCACCGCTCCGCATATGTCCTCGAATCAAGAAGCATCAACCGCAGATGCCGTTTGTTGGCCTCTGCAGATTCTGACACCCAGAAGTCGCACAATAACCGGCAACTTAAGTGTCAGTCATGCTGCTTGCCCCGTCGCCCCATCCCCAACTAGCCAACCATATGTAGTGCAACACATCAGTTCGCATCGGGCAACGTCATCCGACTACCTGTGCCTAACCAGACTCGCTGTTAGGTTTTCACGTGGGCTCTAGGTTGGTCCATCTGTTCCTGCGTCTGCTGAAAACCTAATCTGCTCCAGGAGTCCGGGAAGGGCAGGGCAGATCTCTAGGCTTTTCCATGTTCGCTGGACAAAATAAAGGCCCAACTTGCGTCGCACCAAACCATGCGCATATTCGTTGGCATGTAGAGAACGCAATGTGTTGAATTCTCTCTTAGACTCTTTTAATGGTAAATCGACCGTTTCGACCGCGTCCCGGTATGGGTCTACCGGTTTCTCGTCTAATATCTCACAGCGGTCTGCACTCCTCACGGTAGTACCGTGCAACGGTAGACTGGCAGTTTCAACGGCGTTTGTATCACCTATACTGTCTCCAACCTCGCCCTTACCTACACATAGTTAGCCAAGGGAGGGCGTTCTGCTCTACCCCAGGTTCTGTATGTACCCGATGTAAGGGGCCTTCCGAATCACACATTACTCGGATAGCTACCTTGATGCATCCGCGGGCACTCCTGCTTTCCGCGCACCGCTTATCCAAGCGCCAGCGGAAAGACCGTGAACACTCCACATATAGGTGCCTAGTAGGAGAAAGCCTTACGACGGCGGTAAGCTCGACATAGGAGTGTGTCTTTTGGATAGGGGGGTAACTCGTAAACGATGGTAGTATTCTCATGCTTTGTTGTGTTATCCGCCTTAGTATTAATTGCAGCCCCTTCTTGACTCGTATTCCTAAAACAAGCAACTATACGAAATCTCTAACACGTTCCTTTTCCTCGTCATCTCGGTGAGTGGAAACTCCCCTGTATATATAAAGTATAATCTTGTCTTCCTGTAATAACCCTAAGCCGAGCAGACGAGCTCGGCGCAGACTAGATAGCTATCTAGGTACCTAAGGTAGATAGTAGTCTATTGTTCGTTCGAAGACCCTAGGGAAACATATCAGGATACTTCAGCCCTACAGCCTCGACCTCCTCTCGAGTCACATCTATCTCATATCTAAAGGCTCTCCCTTCCTCACTATCCAATGTCTCATTGAGCCGCCTCAAAGCCTCCTGGCATACTGAAAGGCTATCCGGATAAAAGGCGTCCAAATCGGATCATCCAATACCCGAACGGCGACATCTGCGGCCATTGTTCAGCTTCGCAAGACCCGATATAGCGTAGGATGAGGAAGTCACTGGGTTGCGAGCCAAAACTCCTGATTAATTCCATCCATGTTCGCAATTCACTGACTGTCTTCTCGTGATTGGCGAGATATTCCGATAGTTGATCGAAATCCTCCGCCGAAAGCCTCCACGTCGTCATAAAGAAAGTAAGCCCATACGACTGATTCCCCATAGCCGCGTGATGCTTTAGGGGAATTATCTCTGATATTCGATGGTTGGGAACGCGCATCGAGCATCTGGTGAGATCGGTCCAAGTATTTAAGGAGCCTATAGGTAGTGGTAGCGTTCCTTGGGTAAGAGATTCTTGAGCAGCGACTCCACGAAACGTTTTTCATCCGCGGTCATTGCGTACCAACCGCTCGGACGTTTCTCCAAGTTTTCGTATATACGGTCCCAGACGCGTTTTCTTAAGGCTACTCCCCCCGGATACTTAGCTTTGGCGCTGCTTCGCCGCTTGGCGGGAGATTGTTCTAGGGGTCAAGTAGAGAGTTGTCTCTTCGACGATCTAGACGACGGTCCTACGGGCGTCTCGGGCGGTGGTCTTGTTGGTGTTTCCCAATCTAGTTCCTCTGATAAGGGGGATAGTAGTTGACCTCTTAATGCTCTAGGGGTCGGAGGGGTTGAGTCCATAATGACCCTCTGATGATGTAAGCGAACCGACAGTTATAGGTTTCTCAAGATAGGCCTCTGTTCTTTGGATTGAATATAGTTAAGCCTAGCAATGCTGGGTGGGAAACTTAAGCAAACTATTGGGATATGTTGTGCATATACCTATTGTTGAACTTGTTCGATTCTAGTACGAGCAGAAGGGTTCTGAGAGAAACGTAGAATTCGCATATTTAGATGAAATGCATAGGTGCGTTTCACTTGCTTATTTTTTATCTCAAACGATGAGCGTCAATGTTATTTCTCAGTAAAGGTAGGAAGACCCCAACAGCACGGTAAATTTTGAGGACAACTAGATTTCTTGCAAAAATGCTGCTGTAATAAACCTGGAGTTGGATGCTAATAGATAACCAAGGTAGGTATATATCCAGAAACCAAATAGATGGTCATGGGCTTGATCTAGGGGTCTTGATATTCGTCACTACCGCGCAGTCCCAACAACACCCTCGAATAGAACTCCTCCAGCGGGGTTCTTTTTGCGACCGATTTCCGCCTCTTCCAGAGGAAGAAGTGGCCCTTTCTCAAGAACGAATCGCCTATGCCAAGCGCCAACGAATAGACCATCAGGATCGACGCTCTCCCGGACCTTGCGCCATTGATGCAGATCACTGCCGTACATTTCTTCAATCTCCGCCCCGTCCGTCTCGAAGTTCTTCGCCCAATGTGGTCGGCCGCCTAGATCTCGCATCAACCATTCAAATGCCTCGTAATACCGCTCTCGACACGGCGGGTCGCTGTGGTACGGCCTGTAAAGAGTAGCGTTGAGGTACAAAGTGGGCTCATCCTCGACTGTTGGGTCGAGATACGGTCTGGTGTTCGGGATCAAGGACTTCGGATTGGAAGGTGAAGTGTTGGATACTCGCACCTCGACGGGTGCGTGCACGTAGAGCCCCTCGGCTGAAAACGGGATATTGTGTGGTACGTAGTCCGGGTCTGAAGGCGGGAGCTGATTGAGCCAACTGCTCAACCGTCGAAGGGCCTCAGGACCCTTATGTAGAGGGATAGCCCATTCGTTTACGAACTGCGAGTACAGACAGTTCATCAACAGTGCTTTACGGCTGGGCTGGATTGCGCTGCTAGTTGTGCCGTTCCGGAAGCCATACTGCATGCCGAAGACGAACCACTCGATCCAAGGCAGGATGCGCGGGAGGAACTGCGAAACGTAGAGAAGATTGTGGTACACGTAATAGCCGAGGGCGCGGTCGTAGTAAGAAACCTTCGGGTCTACCAGTGGTTCATCCGTCTTTTCCGCAGTCCAAACCACTGCGCGCCGGGTGTAGGGGTACCACCAAACTCTGACAAACTCAGTCTGCGTCCAGAGGTCCTTGTCCCACGCATTGAGCATCTTCACATCTGTGTCGATAACCTGCTTCCACCGCAGCGTGAATTCAGGTACGGCTCGGAATGTGACTTCAGTTATGATGCCGAGCGCCCCTAGGGAAATCAGAGCAGCGCGGAACAGCTCGGGATTCTCTTCGGGCGAACAGAACTGGGTAGTTCCGTCTGCAATGGTTATGCGTAGGGAGAGGATGTCTTCGGACATTAAGCCATGCTTGAGACTCGACCCATGGGTGCCAGTAGAAATAGCTCCGGCAATCGATTGTTGGTTGATGCTACCGAGGTTCGGCATGGCAAGGCCATGCTTTTCAAGCTCCTCGCAAAGCGCATATAGTCTTATACCCGACTGCATGACCACGACGCCTTTATCCGCATCTACAGACAGAATGCGGTTGTACTTGTCAAGATTTACCAACCAAGACGAGGTACAAGTCAGCGAGCTGGGCGAATGGCCGCAGCCGGTAGTCGTAATGCGACGACGACATTTGTGCGCAAGTCTCACGATCTTCTCGATCTCGGGCAGCGTCTCGGGTTGGAAATAGAGCTCCGGCCGCGACAAGAAAGTCTTTGCCCAGGTACTGTGGACATGCCCCTCCTTAGCGTGGAGGGGGATGCCATCGTCGCTTCTTGCGAGCTCGGAAGCGACTAGAGGATCCATCGCGCGCAAGAGCCGATGCTGATGCTGATGACGGCGTACCTTAGGTAAGGTAGAACGGTCAAATGCGGCAATTATGAATATTTTTCGCGATTAGGTGATTCACCCCTTCGGGAATTTTAACCGTACGATTTTCAGGGTCCTCGACTAGCGGTGGAGCCGGCAAGCTGCAGATATTGCGTGCGTCAAAGTCTCTAGGTTAGCCTATCTCGTTTCCTCAAATCACCGCGACTTGGTGCGAGGACGGTTAAGATGGGTCGACATGACGGATTCGTTAGCTCTGCATTCCTACCTAAGGGCTAGGATTATTAGAAAGTAAAGAGGAAGAGAGTGTTCCAGGTTGTTTAAGATTCATTGGGACGAACCTTCAGATGGAGGGGCAGAGGGGTCAATGTTTCGATTCTAGAACGCTTCTGTAGTTGCACATGTCAGTGGCGTCTTGGCCTGCATTCGTAGATTCCTCGTCACCGTCGAGGCCTGTGATTGGTTGATCTGGATGCCACACTGCCATTGTTCAAAGCACATGCGTCGAAATGCCTCATGTAATGTACATTAGGTAACTAGCATAGTTCCGATAAGCTTATTTAAATGCCATTTAAGAAGTGAGATTATCATTTAATCAGGTGTGTTTACTATACATGATATTTCTTATCAGATTTCCGCGGGAAGATCCGCCAGCGGGGTTCTCATCCCAACTTCAGTTTTGGTGTCTTAATAAGAATTTTTTGAAAATTGACAACTTTATTAGTGATATTTGGCTATGTCTATAAGAAATCATTAAATATCTAAGACATCATCGAATTCGATTCGGGGATATCTGGCTAAGGATTGTCTACCTACCTAATGTATTCCCAGGATATTAAGCGATCGCTACTGTAAACTTGGAACCTTGATGCCCGCGTCTCTTCTGGAGAACGTCAGGCTTGAGAGACAGCTAACTTCGACAGTTACAACTGATACACGTCATTGGCAACTGTGAAAATCATGAAAATTCTTTTTTGATATTAGATTTGACTTGATCTTAGCTAATTCCTCTCATGTCGTATACCTCCTAGTAAGAAGGGAGGCTCCATTTCTACCTAGGTACTTCGATAAGTTAGAGGACGCGATGTTCGCATTGATAGCGCTTAACCGTGTATGAGAGACCAGAAAAGGCATTAGCATAGCATACCGACTCTAAAACCATCTCTTCTTCGAATTCTTTTGCAAAAATAGAGTAATTTATATCGGCCCTAAGGAGACGAGCGACAAGCCACGAGATAAGACACGTAGCCACCTGCTGTCTCTGGCTAAGCTTCGGACCTGACCAGCGTTCAACTCTAAATCGAGCTTCATCTACCCATGATTCCATCATACTTGCCATCGCAAGTCTCTTTACATCATTGATAATCTTAATTCAACTTCAATGATAAGTGTTTATTTTCACACCAGTCAAAGTGGCCGCCGTATAGCAGAATTTGCTCAAGGTCTCAATCTTTCTAGAATTATTCTATCCTGCCTATGGTATGACACAGATAACGAAGTCTCCTCGGTCAAGTGAAACGTGCATATCCGTCCAACCCTACCACCCATGCAGAGAGCCGATCCCGTCTGACGCACACCTCCTTATCAGCGGGAAAAGCGACACATAAGCTTTCAGCTGGGATTTAGAACTCTAATGAGACTCTCTCATGTGGTTGGCGAATTGGAACCGGTTTTCTTCTGGTTCAGGGACTCTTGCTTCTGCACTCCACGGGTGATTGGCAACCTGGAAACCAGGGTACTCCAACAGATAAACCAGAAAATCTTGTCATACCTTATCTATGAGGCTACGAAAGTGCCTATCTAGGTTGTATTATAAGATGGCTTGCAGCGACGTAGCGCGGGGTCGCACATTTCCTTCTCAGCTCTGCTCCCTGCCGTGGTTCTCCCTGCACTCTTTTGATCGTCAATCTTGCTTTTTGCTGTGTACCATCTATATTTGAATCGCTGCTCCCTAATCGCGGCGCGTGTTCTGTAGCTGGGCATTTTATCTAGGTACCTGATAAACAGTTCATGAGCGCACCACGCGACGATATTCCCGAACACATAACCAAGGGGGGCAACGCGGCTCAGCTTCTCCAATTCAAAATGACAGCACAAGAAATACAGCGGCAGGAGTCGCATACTCCAGCCGTAACGACCGTATTTGCAGATGGGGATATACCGGACCACATCGCAGAGATGTCCGAGGACGAGGCCGTACTCGCCTCGCTCGGGTATAAACAGGAATTCAAGCGCGAGTTCTCCGCCTGGACAACTTTTGCCGTCAGCTTCGCTGTGATGGGACTGCTGCCCAGTATTGCCACCACGATGTGGTACGGGCTAGGATACGGTGAGCTGTCCTGTGGATTATGCGACGTTCCACAAGGGAACGAAGAGCTGATAGAGATGTACAGCTGGGCCTGCGGCGAATACTTGGGGATGGCTGTTGTCTGTGTTCTTCATCCTTTGTGTAAGCGCTCGCCTAATGTTAGATCTCGGGTTTACTCGGGATTGACACTTTGTAGGTCTCTTCTTCGATGGCGGAATTGGCGAGTAGCATGCCAACTTCCGGCGGTCTATACTATGCGGCGGCGGTGCTGGCCGGTCCGAAATACGGCCCATTCGCGGCTTGGATCACGGGGTGGAGCAATTGGTTCGTTCAAGTTACGGGGGCTCCCAGTGTCGACTATGGATGTGGTGAGTTTCGACTATTGGCAGTTCTGATGCGTCCATGATATTGACCCCTTGTCTACTTCGAAGCCGCCATGATTCTGGCTGCGGCATCGATAGTGAATCCGGATTATATCCCGACGAACTACCAGACGTTTCTCCTCACGGTCTTCATTATGTTGACACATGCTTGCATCAGCAGCATGCCGACCTTATGGATTGCGAACTTCAATTCCGTTGGAACGACTATAAACCTCCTCTGTCTGTTCATCGTCATCATCATCATCCCCTCAGCTGCCATGGGTGATCCTAAGTTCAACTCAAACTCATTTGCATGGGGAATCCAGAACAGCACCGACTGGCCCGACGGAGTTGCAGTGCTAATGTCATTTCTATCCATCATCTGGACGATGTCCGGTTACGACGCTAGTTTTCACCTTTCCGAAGAATGCTCAAATGCGTCTATAGCTACACCACGGTCCATCGTGATGACCGCAACGTCAGGATCCATACTCGGTTTCGTGCTAAACACACTCATCGCATATACAGTCAAAGATGTGACGGAGGTCATCGAAAGCGATCTAGTATGCGAACCTCCAAACTCGTAAATGAATACTCTACTCACGCCTAACTACCTTTCCTATAGGGCCAACCATTCGCCGCATACGTAGTCCAAGTCCTCCCGCAAAAGACCGCGCTCGCCGTCCTCGCCATGACCATCGTGTGCGCGTACTC
Organism: Hypoxylon sp. PDH2405; assembly: GCA_023628415.1. NCBI lineage: Eukaryota > Fungi > Ascomycota > Sordariomycetes > Xylariales > Hypoxylaceae > Hypoxylon > Hypoxylon sp. PDH2405. Next base: position 303,385 of record JAMAKT010000045.1, read on the forward strand.
CATGGGGCAGGGGTGCATGGTCGCCGCATCCCGCGTCTGCTTCGCCTACGCGCGGGACGACTGCTTCGGCATCGTCAGCCGCCCGCTCAAGCAAGTGAACCGGTACACCCTGACCCCCGTGAACGCGGTGTGGTTCAACACGTCGATCGGCATCGTGCTCCTTCTCCTCATCTTCGGCGGCGCCGCCATCGACGCCATCTTCAGCATCGGGGCTATCGCTGCCTACGTCGCTTTCACCACGCCGATATTCCTGAAGATCGTGTTCGTCGGGAATAAGTTCCGTCGCGGACCTTGGCATCTGGGAGCTCTGAGCTTGCCTTCGGGTATTGCGGCGTGCTGTTTTGTGGTCGTTATGCTGCCGATTTTGTGTTTTCCGAGTGTGAGGGGGGCGGATTTGACGCTGGATCAGATGAATTGGACTGCGCTTGTTTATGTGAGATTGCCTTTTGATCCCTAATGTAGCTGGGATGCCGTCTATGACATTGCACTCGTAGCGGAAGGAGTATATGCTGACTTACCGTTTGATTTAGGGCGCGCCAATGCTGTTCGTCGTGCTTTGGTTCTTCATCGATGCCCACAAGTGGTTTAAGGGACCTAAGATCAATATCGAGGTATGCCTAACCTTTCACCTCTTGCTCTTCCTCTCTAGATGTTTGGCTGGTTGGACATGTCTAACGATACGATTCCTATTAGCATCATATGCTCCATCAGCAACTTCCCGACGTGGAAGGTGTCGAGGTACCTTCTGGAAGCACAGGAAGCGGCAAAGACTCGGATATTGAAAGGGGTTCGGTATCTAAGGCGCTTCCGATCTAGCTAGGAGATGTGGATAGAATGGAAAGATAGAAATATAGTAAATTTAGAGCTAAACTGTAGGGAGCGGATAGAATATGACTAATTTGATATTATCTGGTTCATCCTTTTCGGAATCGTCATTTTTATACGTCAATCTATATGCGGCGTACTAGCCAAGTATAGAACTGCAAGATTCAGGTAGGAATTTACACAAGCCAATCATGCCGACCATGGCTAAGAATTCCCTATACCGTGTCGGACGTAGAAGTAGGAGCACCAGTGCTAGGCAATAGTGCGCCGAAGGTGATGGCCTAACAAATACCTTACATGCTCACTTATTTTCAGTAATTGATTTGAGTAGCGACATACTTGTTTCTACCTAGGTATAGGATCTTGGTGGAATGCGTGACTCTGCGGATGTAGATGAGGGCACTGTGCTTTATAGAGCTACGATCCAACTGCGGAGAGCCCCTTTGGACTTGACCGAGTTTGGGGGGGATCAGAGTAACCAATGCTGCCAAGCCAATCAAACTGTGATAGGGATAGGGATTGTAGAGTCATGAGACATTGCACCGGTCTAGAATCCATGATATGTGAGGCAGGACAAGGCTATCATGTCCTTAGACATTGGAAAGCAGATGCCTTCATCTAAACAGGGACAGTAGCACGCCTCTCTTGGCGATAATATGAATCGGAGTACTGCAATACATAATCTCGTATTTGGCAGCTGCCTGTGGTACCTAATATATTGACCTTTGCTGCAGCCACGATTGTATTGAGAGGTAAGGCTCGTACAACGTCGCCTTGCCGTTATCCACCGCCGCTTAGAGTAACCCGCTTGTAAGGCAACGATTGCCAAGCAAAACATTGAACACGTGCTTGACTTTCGAATTTGATCAGACTCTCATGTAACATCACCATTAGATTTAGACCAGTCTCAATCTATCGGCCGCATATGTATAGGCAGGTTGATAGGCCGTGGGCTTGTTGCCTCGTTGTTAGAGTCTCCTTCGGTAAGTTTACCGACCCCAAGGTATTCTCCATTGAACCGATACTGTACGGCAAGCACAGTCACGAGGCTCCAAATCCTCAGGGTTATAGCTGGCAAGATGATCGCAGAGCTGATCACGAGCTTTCGAGTTTCTTGGCAACCTCCTCAATCCTCGCACTACTTCCCAGAAGCTGCCTCACAGCCTCCCGGTCCTGTCCATTCTCGCCCTGCACGACCATCCTCACAATGTCACCATCGTCACCTATGACTAGGCGTCCAGACCGCCCGTCATTCCACTCAACACGAATCTGCTTCGCCTGAGCATCTGCCGCGCTAATGTCGGTAATGGGAATTTCCATTTCCTTAGCCTTCCCTTTCTTGCTCTCCAAGCCTGCTGAGCTTCGCAGGTCCCCGATAACGGACGTTCGGTTGTGATACCGCACCAGCTCGCGCCTCAACGCCCGTGCGAAAACCGACAAATCCTGTTTCTTGGGCATGTCGTAATCGTCCTTGGCCGTCGGCGGAGGCAGATGCCGAGCCGCTAGGCCGGACAGCGGTATGCACTGGGGCACGGTATGCCGGTGGATGCGCAGGTGCCGGGAATTCGGGTAGGGCCGGTTCAGCATGACATAGTAGGGTCGAAGGAACCGAGACTTGGCCATGACTTCAAACCGTAGACCCAGAACATTGCCCCCGTCCACAGCGTTGGGATCCGGATCGCGGACCTTGAAGGTTGTTATGGAGGCACATGCTCGATAGAGGCATTGTTGCCTATGAGCAAGGTGCTCGTCAGCTTTTGCTAATAGCTCCTGCGACCTGGAACTATCATTTGAATGCCTTGATCTTGATCGTTTTGTAGATTCATCTTTTAATATCTGACGCGTCGACTCTGATGTTATGAGAGTAGCTGTTTGCAGTTTGAGCTCTCGTTTTAATGATTCCACTAAAAGGGATCAGCCATTCGCTTTATATTGGAAGAGATGATATTATGTGGCGAATGTTTACCTTGATCTCTCAGATTCGCGATTTCATTGTCCAGCCTATCTGCAACGGACAGATCGGATGATTGTATTTCCTCGGTCGCCATATTAATTCGCGATACGGATTCTAAGCTCTGATGCGGTCATAATCCCCTCGTGTTGATCGACTTTAGTGATGACGCGAAAGACGCGTCCAGATGGCTGCTGAAGCTTAGGAGACGATAAGATAAGGATACTGATAAGAGTGGGATGAGATCTAGATCTTACTTAGTGGGGCAGGTCCTTGAGAACAAGGAAGCTTAGTCATGCAGAGGCCAGGGTTTTCTTTTCCACCATTGGGCCAAATGTTTTGAACCTTGTCTATTTGGACACGTCCACCTAATTCATGCTTCTGTCCTCGACGAGGCAGCAACAAGCATTTAGGCGCGATGGAATGAAGAGGGAACTATCATCTTGTGGTTTTTGAGGCTCTTCAACCTTATTTAACTTCCCAATCGCTCGTTACCTATACAATATTATTTCCAATTTCCATTCTAGGATCCACTTTGCCACTCAAGCGCCATCCCAAAAGAGGCCACGGTTGCTATTTATTGTATTGTTAAGTCATTGGACAGACTGAAACCTTGCCGCGAATCATATTCGAGATCTACGATCGACGTACCTGTCTAGATACATATTGTAGTATTTACCTTCTATCTCAAGCCCTTACTACTCTCTACTATTCTCTGTTGTGTTCCTAGAAACCTACGAGGGCCTACCCACCACCATCTTCCCATCCCCAAACGCTCTACGTCGCTTTGCGCCGAATTACATATGGGTGTCGAAACTCGACGGTCGAAATTCAAGAAACGAGACGAGCTGTCAGTCTCGACGAGCGGCCGCGTGAATGGTCACTCAAACGGCAGCATGAATAACATGGAATTACGGCGCAAGAACGCCGCACCGCACGACTCCAGTCAGGTCACGGCAAACCTCATGGCCCGAGAATCCTTCTCCCTCGACGATAATGTTCCAAAAACGCCTATGGCAAACAATCACGGTTTCTGGGAACTTCCCTTACAGGACCAAAGGAATTTTATGCTGCTGGTGTTACTATATTTCCTACAGGGTGTTCCCATGGGTCTTGCGAGCGGATCGGTGCCGTTCCTGCTCAAGGAGCATCTCTCATTTGGCGAAATCGGTGTCTTTAGCTTGGCCTCATATCCCTACTCGTTAAAACTGTTCTGGAGTCCGATAGTGGATGCGGTATGGAGTCCCAAAGTTGGAAGGCGGAAAAGTTGGATTCTTCCGATCCAGTTAATGTCTGGATTTGGAATGTTGTACTTGGGGTCTATCATTGAAGATCTCATGACTACGACGGGTAAACCAGGCGGCCCGAGCGTTTGGAACTTCACTGGCTGGTGGTTCTTCCTCGTCTTCATGTGCGCCACCCAAGATATCGCCGTTGACGGTTGGGCTTTGACCCTCCTTACCCCTGGAAATGTTTCCTACGCCTCGACAGCGCAGACTGTTGGTCTAACGGCCGGTCAGTTCCTGTCTTACACAGTTTTCCTGGCTTTCAATTCCAGCGATTTTGCCAACCGATACTTTCGCTCCATCCCATCAGAGGAGGGTCTTTTGAGCCTAGGAGGCTACCTGACATTTTGGGGTTGGGCTTACATTGCGATCACCATTGGCCTCGCACTTCTTAAGAAAGAAGAGAAGACAAAAAATGAAGACGGCATTTGGGATGTGTACAAGATCATGTGGGATGTCTTGAAGTTAAAGAACATTCAGACCATTATTATCGTCCATCTCATTTCGAAGATCGGTTTCCAGGCCAACGACGGAGTGACAAATCTGAAGTTATTAGAAAAGGGCTTTGGCAAGGAAAATATGGCGTTGACGGTGCTGATTGACTTCCCCTTCGAGATAGGGTTAGGTTACTACGCCGGAAAATGGTCACAGGAGTACACACCCATGCGTCTCTGGTGCTGGGGGTTCATGGGCCGCCTCATCGCTGCTGTGTTTGCTCAAATCACTGTCGCCATCTTTCCAGCAGGCGGTGTTCAGCCTTGGTACCTTCTACTAGTTATTGCCGAGCACGTGTTTTCGACGTTCACCTCAACCATCATGTTCGTTGCTGTCTCTGCGTTCCACGCTCGAGTTGCCGATCCTGTGATCGGTGGAACTTACATGACCTTACTTGCAACGTAAGTCTAATGCTGATAATGTCTAACCACAGTTCACTTTTAGCTAACATTTGTGTTACAATAGGGTTTCCAATCTTGGCGGTACATTTCCCAGATATTTCGTGTTACGCTTAGTAGATGCTTTCACGCAAGCTACTTGCCATCCCCCAACAGGGAAAGTTGACAGCTCGGCGTTGAAGGGACCTCTTGTGACACAGGAATTCTCATGCGCCGTTCAAGCTCAGAGGGAAATATGCGAGCACGGTGGCGGTACCTGCGAGGTCCTACACGACGGGTTCTACATTGTAAACATACTATGTGTCATCGTGGGTTTGTTGACCTTCACCATGTACATCAGAAAGAAGGTTTTGATGCTGCAAGGCCTGCCATTAAGGGCGTGGAGGTTGGCTGGATCTCGGTAGCAGTGATATAATATTGTAATCTGCGTGTACAATATAGATGGGAATAAACGCGTTAACATACAAACCTCGGCTGGAATTTCTCTTTTTTATGCTCTATGTCCAGCATAGATCCATTTTTACTGAGAAAAACTCCTCGTTCTTCATGTCGGACTTGAAACTATATGGGTTTGAGTAACCTAAAGCAGCGACACTGAATATATATCTGAAAGCCAGGTGTTGACACTTCCAGCTGTATTCGAGTACCTAACTAAAGGTAACAGGTAGCTAACCTATCCCAAGTCACTTCTTTTTTAGATCCCTAACGTCTGCTAAAAAGTTCTCCTCGCCGTACTGAGTTTTCATTGTTGTGTAACGCAGGGCAGTAACTACGTAGCCATTCACTCCGTACCTAGGTCCTTCATTGTTCCTATAGCAATATATTGTCTCTTTTTATTCATTAATTCCTTTCTATTCGAGAACGTCCAAAATGCCCTTGTTAAGGAAAAAGGTAAAAAGAATGCAATGTCCGACAGCTCGGTGATATATATAAATCTAACTCGTAAACCGATTTTGCTCGAAAAAAATTCGTCAAATTAAAAACTCGTCGCACTAAAGTCATCATGTCGGTCGAGATCTCACCTACGTGCCATCAATGCGGACTCAGAAGAGGATTTTGGCATGTCGCCACACTCATCGCGGAGCGCCTTGTTTCTGAAGGCCTCGTCTCAGAATATGAGGAGCCTATTGGTGTCCTATGTTTATCCTGTCAAATAGACACCGACGACGGCATCGTGGAGGCTCTATCAGCCATAGAACATGCCCCAACCGAAATATTCGACGAGCATCCGGAATGGGTGGGCGTACAGAACGTTCTTGGAGATTTTTTATATTATGTAGGCCGCAAATTTGAACCACGCAAAAAGTCTCCTCCAAATTTTCCTACAAATTCTTCTACAGATTCTCTTAGAGAATATGCTTCTCCTATTGTCGTTTCTCCAAATTCCCCTCCTCCTGTTGATATTCCTGACTCCATCCAAGAGCAATTGGTCAAAACAGTTCACCGTTGGAAAGACGAAGTATTCTTGGATCCCATACTCCGCTCGTTCTCGGCAAGATTCTCTGATCGGGGTGAGGAATGGAAAGTCTCCTTTATCCACCGGCTCGCTCGATTCCATTTAGACAGGTATTTCAAAGATTTGGAGAGAGCATTCGACAGTAAAGATGTCGATGCGGATTTTGGAAATAGCACTAAACTACTCAAGCTCCGACTGAAAGTCATCAAGACCCCAGCAGAATTCAAGGCGTTCTGTAGTGAGGTGGACAAGCAATTCAAGATCAATTGGGAAAAGAGCCGGAGTGGTTTCGTTTCATCGCTCAAAAATAGAGATGATAATAAACCTTAGCGAGGCCTATGCCGATGAGCAACGCTACTTAGTTAGATAGATGTAGTTAAGCATTCTACTTGAACTTATGGTTAGTCCTTAGCCTTCATATTTGCCATTTCGTTATACGGTGACCTTTGAATATCATATCTACAGTACCCAAATAGCCCAAGGAGATGGATGATAACGGCAAACCCGCCAAAATGTGAGATAAATTGATGTATCAAGATGTATACTACATATATGAGTAAGCAGTACGTAGGTAAATATTCTGTATACCTATTTTGTTTGGTTAACCTTGCCTTGTAAATATGAGGAGTCTAGCTCTGTGACAAGAGCTAAGAGAGAAGTTATGTGATGTGGTGGTTGATAGGTAGGTATCTCACCAACATGAATATTTCTGATGGAAAATATGAGATATTTAAGCCCTGTTTCCGTAGATGTAGCCGTTTCTCGGGATGCTTCTCCGGGGACGAGCCCTAGCCTTCTGCTACTGTTGTGGGCCTGCTCTCATTTCCCCTATTCTCGACTCAGCGTCTAAAATATATCATGTCTCTTTCATGAGAACACAATGTTTGAAGTATGAAGCCTAGACATATAGAAGTAACCCAGCTAGATAGTTATTAGTTATTTTTAGTCATACTAAGATTCGTAACAATGCATTATGCCTCTTTCTCTTTAACGTCAACTGTTGCTAAAGGAAGATATTGTTTCAGAACCACAGGCCTTTGTTGAGAAACATGTGTGGTGCTAGATGTGTGAAATTAAAAGATAAAGGCAAGAGCATAATCCAGAATTATTTTTTTGGATTAGGTCACAAGACTTTTGGTAATCAGATAACACATTATTCATCATGTCGCTCGATATTTTGCACATGTGCCCTGAATGCGGCAAGAGTAGAAAGGGTTGGTATTTCCCCCACCGGGTCGCCAATCTTTTCGAATCCGAAATTCCGGAGAGAAGACCCTACCGGGTCGCCCATATTTTCGAATCCGGAGGTATTTTCCGGGATGAAAGACCTGTAGGTGCTGCTAACGCATTCTGCATATTCTGTAGTGACCTTGAATGGGGTCTTCTTAACACCATCGAGGCCGTAGAAAACGGGTCCACGAACGTATTCGACCGTCTGAAACTGTCTTATCAGGACGTCCTTCGAGACCTCCTTTCCCACGTACAGCTCACTTGTGAAGCAGAGTGGGGCGCGATTCCGAAAGTTATCAAGGATCGCGTAATCAGGATTATTTACCGCTGGCGTACCGTCGTCTCATTGCAGGAAATACTCGAGTTTATGCCGTGCCAGATGCAAGATATGAGCAGGGCTTGGAAGATTAGATTCCTCAAGAAGCTCGCCCAACATGCTCTATCCTCTTGTGTGGGAAAGGCACGTAGGGTGAGTTCCGATAAGCCTAAGAATAAGCGAGTCGATGTCGCAGATATTCGGAAACGAATTCGCGAGATGTGTGATCCGACTCCGGCGGATGTCATATCGATCATAAACGAACTTGATAAGAAACTCGAGACTGTCTAGTTTTTTTAACAATGTTAAGCCTTAAGGGGGCACATATCGCCGGCCCGTCGTAAATATCTTCGGGCGCCGGCGTTGTTTACTATGTATTGATGTATTGATTTATTGAACAGATTGATAAAGTACCTTGCGAAACCTTTTATGTAATTGATTATTTTTGTCTGTATTTTTGTTGTTATTTCATAATATAGTTTATTTAATAAATCATTAATCTAAATGGCAACACGGCCGATAGAGTCGAACACCTACCAATAGTGATATTAGCGTTAAACATAGTTGAAATGTAACATTGATTTATAGGGACTACTTATAAACGTACAACGTTTAGTTTTCCAACAAAGCCTTTTGTGATGTATTCAATATTATCATAAACGAAGCACTCCTTCAACCTTGCTGCTAAAGCACACACCTCTTACCCTTTGTATTATGCGTATTACTTATCTCAACCTTCTCCATGCCTAGTCTCCGTTCTACAGCTTCAGCAGCCTGCTTCGCTTAATCCGTATTCCTTATGCATACAAGCAGCAGCGCACCCTTGCCAATATTATAATCCAACACCACGACCGCAATATCCCCCCTTCCCCCCCTGTTCCCCTTAAAATCCTCCAACACCCGTATCGTCGGCTCCAATCTACATACATCTCAATTTCTATAACGGTACGTCAACGGCGACGGGTTCTCTCCTCCTTCTATTTCCCCATTGGTCGTTCCTGTACTAAATACGTGTATGACTGGAATACAACCTTTAAAACGCCCTGACGAGGGAGTCGTGGGCCCGGATGTGGCAAAGGTGATGCCTCCAGTTACAGCCTGGGAACAGGAGCGCTGGGAAATTTAGTTGGTACAGTGTTTTATTGCCCCTAAAGAGGAGGAAGAGGCCGATGCCTGGGAGGACGCGGAGTATGAACAGAATATGGAAGGATTTCTTAAACAACAATTGCCGCCGCGGTAAACGACTGAGTATTGATTGTCGATCTAATATAGGCCTTGGGCTCAATATTTACCGTAGCGGACGATAGCCAGGCCACAACCGATGAGGAGCGTAAGTGCGAGGGATAGGCAGCCGAGGCATGCACAACTACCCACATCTCGGCTGACACGACGCTCCCATCCGATGCCATATGCGAGGCCATCTCGGGATTCTCCATTAGCGAGGTCTTTGGCAAGCAGATGGCGGCGTCCATTGGAACCTGGTACGACGAGGTATGGGCGATCATGACGCCGGGCGACGCTTACACCAAGACGTGAGGGACCACGTCAACCTCGGCTATACCGTCTTCTACCGATCCTTACTCGGAATTCGATTGCCGTGCTTACTGGTCGCCTTTGATTCTCCATGCTAGACGTCTTATTGCGAAGCGGGACTGGCGGGATTATCCCAATCCGGGGGCGGAAACGGCTTCGGGGATGACGTCAGCGACGCTATCAATGGCGTGAAAAATGTACTTAACCAACAGCTAGATTTCATATACGGGTTAGTATATTTAAAGGTTGAGTTGATTATTTCTCATATATCATGGCCCTATCTGAGAAGCTATGAGTCCCTTCTTCTCCCACCGAGTACTGTGTAAACTTCTTCGCTAAGACATTGTGAGCCCCTACTGATTCCCTGTATAGATAGTACGGGTCTTTTCACCATGACTGTAAATAACGTAACTAAAGTTATGCTGAGATATGAATCTTTACTATGTTAAAATGTACGATTACTGTATTCTATAGATCTTGATATGATATCGGAAGTAGGTAAGAGGTACCTACATGCAAAACGCCATCCATGGTTTCAGTTTCAACACAATTTGGACCCACTCTTCGCGACGGCCGACTCGATGTGCTCCGAGTGTAGTTCCTCCACGGCAGGTATGATTAAGCTCTCGATCTCTATCTCGGGCTCTCCGTCTGGCAGCGTTGAAGGGTCTAGCGGCTCGTTTGCTGCCTTCTTTAGATCCGCCGCGCCGACCATATCCTCGACCCCGCTCAGTGTCTTCTTGCGGCGGTTGATGGGCACGCGGATCCACCTATCCTCGCGGCCGGGCGCCACGAAGACTACCTCCCATTTGCGCGTCGATAGTAGGTTACCGATGACGAGGTGGTGCTGGTACCGCTCGAGCGAGTACTTGGCCTTGTGCACGAGGATTGCCGGGTCTGTCTCCAGCTTGAACGAGACGATCATGCCTTCAGGCGCCCAGCCATCCACTAGGTTCTTCAGGAACTTAGGCACGGGATCCAGGTCGATTATGAGGCGCTTGCTTCGCGGCACGGCCGGCGACGAGTCGAAGTTGTCGAACGTCTCTTCCTCTTGTTGCGGCTGGTCCAGCGACTCCTTGGTGATGATTGTCGGTCCTTGTTTCTTCAGCATGTCCGTTGCATCGGTGCTCTGGATCTTATGCTCCGACATGCGGCTCTCTGGCACGAAGAAATCGCTTACCGCTGCAGCGAGATATAGTAAGCCGTTTGGTCCCAGCGGACGCATCAATTGCGCCACGGCACGTAGTTCGTGTAGGTAGTCGGTGATGGTGACGAACGGTAGCATTAGAAGAAGGTTCTGCTGCTTGGCGTAATTGTACTTGCGCAGCACTCGTAGCATCTTATCCTGGTGCTCCGGGTTGGCCACGACGCTGCCATCCGGATTTTCGTGTAGAAAGTCCAGGAAGCAGTCTGTAGAATGGCTGTAGTGCCGACTGTAGGGCAGAAGACTGAATTGCCGGTGTAGGAAGATGACGGCATACCCAGATTCTAAGAAGTACTCGGCGGATGTGGCGCCTCGTGTGCCAGCGCTAAAGTTGTCAATGAAGCGCACAGTCTGCTTTTCTAGGGGAACGGTAGTACCGCCCGAAGTGACGAGAACGACCCTTCTATTTGCAGCTGCATGCTGGTCTATGAATGATTTCGCTTTCGCAATGTGTTGTGGTAGCGCTTTGGGAGGTGGGTTGGAGTTAAAGTAAGCATTTTCAACCACTTGGGAGGAAGAGGTAGATGTGTCAGTGGTGTTACTAGACATGGTGTCTTGACTTGTAGTGGACGATACGGATGGCGACCTAGAAGAAAAGCGAGTTTCTCCTAGGTTGAAGGAGAGACTTAAAGCAGTAGACAAGTTTTCTCCCTTTCCAACCGAGGGAGTGATGTGATGATCTGAAGCTAGTACCTGTGAGGCCATCATATTAGCGAAGAAAGCATGGATTGTGGATCGATGCAACAGTGCAGCGGAGTATCAGCGAAGGATGGACGCATGGACCAGAGTTGCTTGTTATAAGGGCTATGGCTGATAACCTCGTTATCTGGTAATCCAGATATATGCCGCTGAAATTGGTGCGGTATGGCGCGGGATGGATCCATACATAGTAATCCCCGGCACTCCGGGGTTGCAGGAGACCTCGGCCCCCGGCTCCTTTCTGGGATCAACCGTGCGGAGGGCCGCGTCTCCGGCTTACTTGAGATTGGAAGCACCACATGTCAGGGAGCGCACTACACTACTCCCTGCAACAGATTGACGCCAAGCTGTTAAGGCTATGGAATAATGAAGCGAGGATAAACTTACAAGAGGGGCCTGAGCTCGCTACTGTGGTAAAGCTTTGTTGATGGGTCTTGGGTAGAAATTGCCGCAGAATCGGTTGAGGGCTTTTGGCGAGACAAAGCTTGTGATTTTCTGACAATAGTCCCGGAGAAACTCTTAGAAGGACCAAGGCATGTGCAATATTATTGGACACAGTAAGCCACCAGTTTCCGGATGAGGTTTCTTGGGATCTCCTAACATCCAACTTCGCCGCCGCTGACGTGAGTTATGTGGGGTTGATGTAGTTTTGTATCGGATGAAGGGATCAACGCCGAAGCTGAGGATCAAGACGGGGATGGGGTTCTTGTGGAGACGACCCCTGTAGCCCATTCTCATGTACCTAGATAAGATCTGAAGCGGCTCAGCGACTTCATTCGGCAGGTGCCTGACGCAGGCTAACCTAATTTATAGATTATACTTTGTGAATCGCAATTTCTATATCATTGCGCATTACCTACGTACCTGAATCAACCCTGAAATATGAGGTGACTTGTGCAGAGTAAAGTTGCTTCGTATAGAGGTTAAAGTCTATGACCCACACTGCCAAGATTCGATCTAGCTCGAATTGGGTGAGACAAGTAACCTGGAAGTCTCTGTGGCTGTTTGTGGCTGCTCTTAGCTGATACAACATCTCTTTGTGTTTCCTTATCTCAACCTCAATATGTATCTTTAACCTACGAGCACTACTAACCTGGATTCTGTGTCTCACTCCCAATTGAATTGTATCACAACACATAGTCTTCGTCTGCAGAGATAATTGTTGATTTAATTTAAGCTGTATACCTATTTACCATGTGACTTTGACGCTTAAGAACATCCGCCACTTAAACCTCTTAACCATAAGGAGCGACCATTTATACACACATTAGCGCGCTTAAGTAGCAGTTAAATATAATTTTAAAAATCATTTTAAAATCTTAATATGTTTTTATTAAAACATAATTACTTAAACATGTTTTTTTTAATTATTTATTAAATTTATAATAATATTAAAAAATTAAAATTTAATTAAATCTTAAAATTATTTTAAAATATAAATATATATGTAAAAAATTATTTCGTATATACGATATATTTTTTTTTATTTATTTAAAAATATTATTTAAAAATATTAATACTTATTATAATTTAAATTAAAAACCTTAAAAAATTATAATTTATTAATTTATTAGCTTATTAATTACATTATAAAAGTTATAAAATTATAAAATTATTAAATTTATTATTAT
>JAMAKT010000046.1:4153-137753 GCA_023628415.1 Hypoxylon sp. PDH2405
CTAATTAACCTTTAATTAAACTAATTAACCTTTAATTAAACTAATTAACCTTTAATTAAACTAATTAACCTTTAATTAAACTAATTAACCTTTAATTAATATCCTTAAAAAGATTACCAAAACATTTACCTTTAATAAAACTAATTAATCTTTAATTAATATCTTTGGAAAAATTACCAAAACGCTTACCTTTAATTAAATTAATTAACCTTTAATTAATATCTCGGAAAAACTATTAAAACGCTTACCTTTAATCAAATTAATTAACCTTTAACTAATATTTTTAAAGAAATTATTAAAACGTTTACTTTTAATTAAATTAATTAACTTTTAATTAATATCCTTAAAGAAATTATTAAAATACTTACCTTTAATTAAACTAATTAACCTTTAATTAATATCTTTAAAAAAATTACTAAAACACTTATCTTTAATTAAATTAATTAACCTTTAATTAATATCCTTAAAAAAATTATTAAAACATTTACCTTTAATTAAATTAATTAACCTTTAATTAATATTTTTAAAGAAATTATTAAAACGCTTATCTTTAATTAAATTAATTAACCTTTAATTAATATCCTTAAAAAAATTATTAAAACGTTTACTTTTAATTAAACTAATTAACCTTTAATTAATATCCTTAAAAAAACTATTAAAACGCTTACCTTTAATTAAACTAATTAACCTTTAATTAATATTCCTAAAGAAATTATTAAAACGCTTATTTTTAATTAAACTAATTAACTTTTAATTAATGTTTTTAAAAAAACTACTAAAACGCTTATCTTTAATTAAACTAATTAACCTTTAATTAATAATAATTTTAAAATTAAAAATATTTATAATAAAAATATAATTACCTTAAATTAAGTTAAAGTATATAATAAAATTAAGGATATTTTATTTTAAAATTATATAAATAAGTAAAATATAATTAATAATAAACTTATTATATTATTTAATAATTAAAGTATTAATAATTTCCTTATTAAGGTAATATTTTTAAGCTTTTTTATTATAAATAATAATTAAGTAAATAATATTTAAAAGGTTTACTTTATTTAATAATTATTAACGGTTAAATTTAAGGAATAAAGTAATAATAATTAAAGAAAGAATATTATAATAAAGTTTTATAATAGTTAATTACATTTTTAAATTTCCTTAAAAACTTATTTTATAAACTTTAAAAATCTTAATTATTTCGCGTTAACTTTTATTAAAATTTTATTATATAGCTTAAGTAATTTTATAATTATAAATAATAAGAAAAAGTAAAAATTAAAAAGAAATAATAAAATTAATTTTAGTTTTAAAAAATAAACGTTTTAAAGTTTCCCTTTAATTTATTAAATATTACTTAAAGCTAATAATTATAATATAAATAAACATTTATTAAACTTTACTAATATAAAGTTATAATAATTATATATTTAATTTTTTCTTTTTTAATATTTAACTATATTATTAAAAGTAATAATAATTATATTAATAAAATATAAGCTAATAAATTATCCGTTATATTAAATATTATTCTTTAATTAATATATTATTTAATTAATATATTATTTAATTAATATATTATTTAATTAATATATTATTTAATTAATATATTATTATTTTATAAATAAAATATTTAAAGTTAAAATTAAAAAGTTTTTTTAAGTTATATTATATAAATATAAAGCTTTATATAAATATATATTCTTATATAATAATATTAATAAATACATATCGTTTTAAAGAGAATAGCTTATATTACTTAAATAAATAAATAAAAACGTTCTATTAATTTGACAGTTTCTTTAATATCGATTACCGTTCAAAACATAATTTCGAACATAACTTCAATTTTGAAACATAACTTCAATTTTGAAACATAACTTCAATTTCTCAAACATAACTTCAATTTTTCGAACATAACTTCAATTTTTCGAACATCACTTCAATTTTTCGAACATCACTTCAATTTTTTGAACACTTTTCAACTACACCATTCGACTGCCCGTAGGCAAAAAAACTTAGGTTGTTATCATTTATGTACCTTACCATGGTTTCCAGGCAGGTAACTGGGCTTGTCATGTGGTTACTGCGTTGGACGTGGCGTTGCTGGCATAGACTCGGTTGCTCCGGATGGATCTCCAGGAAAGAATAAATATATGTGGCAAACGATCGCACCTGGAGGGTTGCTATAGCACCGTGGGTGGCTTTGGACAACACCCAAGAGGGCTCCTGTATGATGGAATGCCTAACATCTTGGAGCTCTGAAATAACTTCCGACGCACGCATCGACTAATATGGTTCATTCCTACCCCTAATCAGAAGTGTCATCACCGAACCAGTCACTCGGATTTCGTAATTCCTGATTGGTTATAAGCCCCTGGCTCATTTGAAGAGCCCCCAAGCAGCTCATCCGGGGCGCAGAAAACGGGGTCTGATGATTTTCGGTCGACGACAATGGCATGGGGGGTGTGGCCTCTCGTTGTAGAAAACCTTCCGATGCGGCCGGCCAACACTCAAAAAACCTTCCGAGCGGAAGTGCATGGGCTCGTATTAGCGGCACCAAACTCCGAAAGTGATCAAAGGCGCCGGGTCTGTGTAACTCGCAGTTTGTTGAAGGCATGATCTTTGCGACATTTTAAATCTCCCTTTAAAATAGAATGACATCCGTCGCATGTGTCGTAGCAGCTATTTCTCGTGATGGTGATCGTTTTCGAGTGCGACCCGAACGAGAATGCAGACGGACCTGGCTACAGCAGCCGACTTGAATAACCGGGATTCGTTTCCTGATTGTAGACATGGCGATACCAATGCGCAAACCTCTAGCGCCCTCGACGAGAAACCTCAGAGGGGTTTTAGATTCTGGGCCATCATCGTTGCGCTGTGTCTAGTATCTCTACTGTCCGCTGCTGAGAATACCGTCGTCGTCACATCTCTTCCCACGATTGTCGAGAAGCTTAAAGTCGGCCAGGAATATGTCTGGATTAGCAATGTCTTCTTTCTGACCAGGTGGGTAAATATCATAGCGGGAATTGCCCAATTTTGAGAAACTAACCAGAGTGACGCGCAAGTGCGGCTGTGCAGCCTCTGTGCGGACAATTATCTAATCTCTTCGGACGGCGCCATCTCGCTCTATCTATCGTAGCGATTTATATCATTGGTAGCGGAGTGTGTGGTGGCGCTCGAAATCCGGCCATGTTGATCGCCGGTCGGGCCATTCAGGGGACGGGTTCTGGAGGTAAGGGTTTATTCACGAACATTATTCGTATGCTCGAGCAAGCCTGACTCATATCCTTTAGGAATCAACATGATCATTGATGTCATCATATCCGATCTCGTCCCCTTACGACAACGTGGTAACTTCATAGCCATCATCCTGGCGGTATACGGTATAGGTACGACTCTAGGGCCATTCCTCGGCGGCGTCATTGTCGAAAATACATCCTGGAGATGGGTATTCTATATCAACTTACCTGTCGGCGCCGTGGCATTCATACTCCTATTCCTGTTCCTTCGCGTCAAATGGGATAGATCTCGGACGGCGTACGAAAAGCTCCGACGGCTCGACTACATCGGCAACGGAATCCTGATCGCATCCACGGTGTCTATCCTGATCGCTTTGACCTGGGAAGACGTATTGTATACTTGGGGATCGTGGCACATCCTTGTGCCTCTACTTGTTGGGGCTGGCGGTATGATGTTGTTCGTCGCCTTTGAGGGCTTACCATTCGTAGCCGAGCCGGTTATGCCTCTCCGATTATTCAACAACCGTACTGCGGTCATCATATACGTTAGCACATTTCTGAATTCTCTTCAGAATTATTGGTCGTTCTTCTTCGTCCCGCTTTACTTTCAAGCCGTTAGATTAGCCCCGCCGGCGGAGTCCGGAGTAGACCTACTCGTCTTTAGTCTCGTGGGCATACCAGGAGCAGCTATCGCATTGCTAATTCTGTCCAAATGGGGCCGGTATAAGCTTCTTCACATTGTGAGCTCCGGAATGTTCACCCTCGGAATAGGCCTTTTCAGCATCATGAACCAATACACCAGCACGGCTGCCTGGGTTTGGATCAACATCGTAGCAGCATTAGGAACTAGCATGCTTTCCAACACACTCCTCCCTGCTTTCCAAGCATCGCTCAAAGAGGCCGATCAAGCGGCTGCGACAGCTAGCTGGGCTTTCATTCGCAGCTTCGGGAACATATGGGGCGTCGCAATCTCGGCAGCTATCTTTAACAGCTTCACCGCAGCCTATGCACCAATGGTTGACGATCCTAGAGCTAGAGCGCTATTGACGTCAGGAAACTCTTACTCGAGCGCCACCAAAGCCTTCGTAGAATCGTTTCAGGAGCCTGTGAGGCAACAAATCCGAACCGTCTTCACAAAGTCACTTCAGAGGCTGTTTCTGATTGGCGTCCCCTTTTCCGGTTTCGTCTTCCTCCTGACTCTTTTTGAAAAGGAATTCAAGCTGAGGACAGAATTGAAAACCGAATTTGGTCTCGAAGGAGGGGAAGATCTGGAGAATAATAATAGTATAGCCTAGGGGCATATGTAAACCGCTTACAAGGGTGTAGGTGTAGAGAGAAATAGGCCACTGTTATTACGAGTCTGGTTCATCATCAAAATCCCCAATTTCCGTATTAGATCTTAGGGACTATCCCATTAGGTATATCTATGATAGGGGGTATCAATTCCACTTCAATCCAGACTTCTGCATCTGATGCTACCCTTTAAGCGATTCTAGTTAGGTAGTTATGGATTAGGCAGCAGAATAGGAGGTCGTGCGTGTGCGGGATCGTGGCTCAGCAGGTTTAAGCGCGCACATTGGGGCACCTCTAGTCGTACGTAGGACTATCGGAACTGAACCGAACCGCGCCGTATTGTCGGTTCTGTTACTTTCGGACTTCGGGTTACATTAAATTTTGTCCTTTCGCCTGCTTCAATTAAGCGATCCTTATATCATGACCATGCCATCTCAGATCATGTAATTGTATTAGGTACCGTTAGTGGACAGTTATCTGAGACTCCCTAACTTATATCTCAATTAGTCACTCAACTAATGTCGCAAGATGGCCACCACGCCTCACGCGAGATCGAGTTTGCGACGCACTGCTTGTGACCGGTATGACCCCTATAATTATCTAAATCAATATTTTATATAGCCCCTATCTCACAGCTTATGAGAATAGATGTCGCCATTCAAAATTAAGATGTCTCCGTGACGAGAACCAGCAGAAATGCACTCGCTGTTTTCGACTCGATCTGCGGTGTGAAGTTGCACCAGCTAAGCCACCAGGACGGCCCCGGAAAGTGGCCTCAACTCCTCCAGTAGCAGCAGAATCATCGAGTCATGTAGAACTATCAACTTCCGGCTTATCTCTTGGATTAATAGGAACCGAAGGCCACAGCCCTCCTCGAGCACAGACTCCAGAATCACGGAATAGTGTGCCGCCGGACCAGAGTCTCGAAAATATGTTGCCAAGACTTGATGACGAGGGACACCACGTCAGTGCATTCGGTCACTCACCATTACCATCGCACAGCAACATAAACGGTTACAGTTTAACATCTATGGCACCTTATGCTGAATTCAGAACCCCAGAATGGTGCAATTTCGACCCAGCTCCTGCCACCAGAGACCCTCTAGAAGTCCACAGTCTCTTCATGGCGAAGCTAGACCGGCACGAGTGCCTAAAGGAGCTCTCCCAGCTCAACGTGGACCTGCACAAGCACTGGAGCGCTCTCCAAGATCTAATAGACAGCGACAGAATCAACTTCGCCACGTTCCTAGAACACCCGCCCCCTCCGGCCGGCGACGGGGTTTCGCTCGCCGAGAAATTCCTCATCATGTCCCAACGATTCCAACAGGCGATTACGAATCTCAAATGGGTCGTGAATAACGAACCCAGATCGCTGCATGCGATGGCCCCTATCGTCCTTGACGACGATATGCTTCTCGACCCGCTACTGAATATCGAAGGCCCCTTGTCAGTGCCTCTGGGTCCGGACGCGGAAAGCAGCGATAGTACTCCCGAGGGAGCAGGCGATGAACAAGGCGAGCCGCTGGAAACGCCATTTGCCTGTCTGCTTGTGAGCTGCTATGTGCAGCTTATCAAGCTATGGGAGCTCATGTTCGTCTACGTCCACCGGCGCGTAAGCGGCGTCGACCGCTCCCAATTCACGCTCTCGGACCCCAGCAAGGGGGTGCAGATGGGTGCGTTCTATATCTTTAGCGGGAGATTGCAGAGTATGTTCTTCTGCCAGGCGGTGCTGTATTTCCAGGATAATATCGACCGAGGATTGGGTATCCTGGCGGAGCAGAGGGAACAGGGCGTACCGGGCTTGCTGTCGCATCCCCGGCACTTCAATCTGCTGCAGAAGGAGCTCGGCGGCCAGGTTAGCAGAGGGGAGAGTGAGCGGGTGCGCAAGTTGAGGGATGCGGTTGAGAGAACTAGGGTCTTTACGTTCCATGATATAGGCTGGTGAATTGTGGCGTCAATTACCTACTGTTAACGACCGAACGGACCGGGCTATTGACCAGGCGAAAGCATCTAACTAAAGTGAATCCTAAGCAGACGAATTCGGCCAAGTTTCTGGCTATAGCGCGTTCACATCATCGGGTGGCGGAGTTATCCATCTTCACATGCGCTGGTAGTTTAGAAGAGAGTCTCGCTTTCTGAATGGAAAGGGGCCATCCATTACCTACATCTAGCTCAAGACCCATCTGGACAGCAATTTTTCGCAACCCAATCTAAGAAATGCGCAGCGTATTGGTTCTCGTTGCTTTTTCGGGGTAATTTCAAGAGACTCGGTCGTTCCCCGGTTCGACCAAGATGAATTTGAACTTCCCACCGGTCGAGGAAGTGGCATGCTTTCCCTCCCGCTAATAAGCGCCCAATATTGTCCTCCGGCTAATACTCCGAGAGATCTATGATTGGAAAGACGAGAAAAAGGACATGATTGCGCTAAAAATCGAGATTGGGTAGAGTTACCAGCCGCCATATATATGTGCGCACTCTCACCATTCCGCGCCTAAATGAAGGTGAACCCGGGGGGTCTACGTTCTGGACATGACCGAGGAGAAATGCGCATATTTAACGATTCAAATGAGAGCGGCAGCCCACGTCTTCTCCCCAATACGCTGTATCTCGCGAAACAAAACTGATTAGAGCGGATTTCGAACGAAGAATCTCCCACTATTCTACATTCATCCGTGGTTCCGGTATCGCTTCCCCATATCCGTCGCCTCCTACATCGCCCTCGACAAGAACACCATGCTAATAGAGCAGAGGATTAAAAGATTCAATGAGGGCTTGCGACGAAGCGAAGGGAAGACGGGATAAGAGCTTGAATGTCGGAAGTGCTATACTGTGGATATGTCAGGGTACACCGAGTCATCTCCTTTCTCCTATGTGAGAAGAGTGGGAACTCAAATAAGACATAGTATACATCTAATCGTGTTTGAACAAGGTATCTATAATGTAACTGTCTTAATACCCCTAGTAGGTACATGTAAAATCGGAAGAGAAGATGGAATACATTTGGACAATGATTTGTGACATGGCACAATCGATATGTGAGCCATACCATCACTTCTACTATTTGCGGTAAGAGACGAGTGACCAAACGACATCTCGCATCTCATGATAATTAGATTGCTAAACTTACCGGACATAAAATTCGTATGCCCACACAGAAAATATCCCAGTCACAGGCATGTACCTACCTTAACAGATAGGAATCCCGTGGGAAATAGCGGGCAGGTGATGTGAGTCTCATATATTCAACCACGGTATCCATGATCTTTGTTATGCCATCACCGTGATTTTGCCTACAGTAAAAGGGGTATATGAACCCAAAAGACAACCACAGAACGCGTGTGCAAAGCCAGGATGAAATTGATTATTGGTAGGTATCTATAGGTCGATGCTTCCTGATTTCCCCCCCCTCATTACTCATTATGCTATGCGCCGTGGATCCCATTCCCCCTAACGACCTTATTCCTGACCGATAACGCCTTCAGCATTTTGGGTATCAACACCTGTAATCAGCAGGATAGAATAGAGCTTTCCCAGGACCCGTAACGCCTTTCCTGCAAATCTTCTGCCACCCGAGACTTGTGTTCAAGGAAGAAGAATAGTAACGTAACCAGCATAAACCACGCTACGTACGGAATGGATGGGGCACATCGACTGTGAACTCGAACTTCGACTGACCACCGTCACCAAAGACGACAGGAAGCCCACCATACAACTTGGTGTCCAGAGTAGGGGTGTCGGTAAGATTCAACTTCTTCAAGCCGTCGGTAACACTGGCAAGTCGGGATCTGTGTCTCTTGTTGCTGACTCGAGTCGGTTTTGTTTCTTGACGCTGAGGAGGGACTAGTTCTTCGGCATCCCATTCGCAAGTCAAAACCTTGAACTTGACGTTCTCCGGATCTGCTCGGCCCATGGAGCGCTTCTTGCAGTGCGTGATGTAGTTGTCGCGAACCCAATCTAGGGTACGGAAGACGTGAGTGTTGACCTTGCAATGCTGAGGGTCGACCTCGTAATATGTGCGTCCTCCTTCACCACTGGCAAAATGTTCACCCTTGTCCCCGTACGCTTCCCTCTGTCAATTTCGACCAATTAGTGAGCGGCTACAATAAACGTACCTTGCTTCGCGTAGATACACGAGGTGGGCATAGATTTGTCACGATTCTTGCGGACCGACAGACAGTCCATGAAGTAGAAGGTCTCGAGGTTCTTGAATAGAGCAGCAAATTCGTAGGCATGTCGCGGGCGCGTATTGTCATGATTGCGATGAAAGTTGTGGATTATGCCACAAGTACGACAGACTCGGCACTCCTCATCCCACTTGGTGCTGTAACGAATGGCAACGCGACGAATCTTGGCAAGCTGTTCTAAGTCCAGTTGATCTGCCCAGTAGCCCAGGGCCCGAGACCACGTAGCGCCTGGATAGTCAAAGCATACGATATCAGAGGACTTCTCCAAGAGGACCAAGCGGCCATTGTCAAGGGTCAAGTTTCCGGGACGTGCAATCAGGTTCTCGATCAGCTTCTTTGACTCGTTACAAGCCAGTGACAATTGAGTGAACGTCTTGTTCATGGTGATATAGTATGACTTGTCGGCTGCTGGGAAAGGGAAAACGGGCTTCAGAGTGCTGGAAAACTTTGTCCGCTTGACGTCTCGTTCGGTCTGAGGTGATGACGGGCGTTCCATAATACTATCCTCATCATCGGTTACAGAGTCCGAATCGTCCAGCTCGACGGCATCGTTGTGCTCGAACTTGAGGAAATGAATGCCAGGTGTGTAGATGATCTCTTCCCAAATCTGGAACCGGATATCAAATGGGAAATCCGAGAAACACGTGAACCGCTGGAGGCTCGACGGAATGGCCAGATGAAGGGGAGGAGACGACATGTTGACGAGTCCGAACAGTCGAAGAGGAAACCAGAGGTATTGAGAGATGTAAATTATGATTATTCTTGGTTGTAGGCAGAGAGCGGCGGTGACTGAAAGTGGCGTGGTGGTCCTGGCTTTCGCTAGATCACTGCACCTCAGGCAGCCCAGCTTCCAAGGTTTTGTTATCACGGGAAAGAAAGCGCCCAACTTTAGGTGATAACCAGATAGTTCACAATCAGACCAATGAACGACGAGTTGGGTGACGACATGCAGTCGATATCAAGGGTCCATAGCTTACTCTAAAGGATGATGGGCAAAATCACAATTGCGCAGTTGCAAAAAAGGAAAGGGACCGCAGGCGTGTGATATGTGATGTGTGACGAGGTTCTGTAGGTGAAAGGATGATGCGGAATATAATATGAGAGGTCGGTAGGAAGAAGACGGAAGAAGGGAATAAAGGAGTATGTAAGGAAGGAGAAGTTAAGGTTAAGGTCAACGGGTTGGGAATTTTGAGAAGTTGAGATGAATTAAGGTGCACGTCGTGGTCAAGAGCAGCAAGAGCAGCAAGAACAAGGAACCTTGGGAAGGTGGTTGAACGTGGTTAAGTTCGGGAAGGTACTGTGCTGTACCGTACGTACATGGCGCTACTGCAACCCGTTAGGTACACCTTAGGTACTTGGGCAGACGTACGGTACCTAATGTCGTATCATATGCACCTAACGTACAGGATACATGTACAATTCATGGAAGTTATTTACGCCGTGTGAGAGGTCAGAACCGATGAGGCTGAAGTTAATTCAGGTACCTACAGTACCCAAAACAAGCCTGGAAGTTCACCTGGGATTAGTGGACTCCATCTCTATCTCCATTCAAGAGAACCCCGCAGCACCCTATTTCGTAGGTGGGGTTAAACGGATTGCCTTGAACCTTGCGACATCAGTTCATCGCACAAAAAGGTGGGGTTTTCCATTCTGCAAAAGAAGTTGAATCTTTATTATATATAAGATGACGTAGCTGCGTAGGTAATTATATGTTCTTTCATTCATAAAGTCAAGACTCTCAAATACACACTAGGTTGTTTCATTTTCGAAAAGTACCTGTGTCCCCTGGCTGTTTGGAAGAATTGTAACTCTAAGTTTGTGTTACCCGCCTTACCTGAACTAAATCTACAGTCGGTATTGGACGCTCATTCTAACCTCTAATGCCTAATTGGCAGACCGTACAAATAAGGCGACTACGTCAGGCTCGATTTAATACCCAACTGCATCCACTTACACCGTACCAACCTCCAGGTGATGATAACACGAATTTAACTTCTGTCTCCCGTTATTTATTTGAAGTTGTTCATCCAAGAAAATCCAAGAAACATGGCCATGTTTTCATCCAATGCTTGCTAAAGGTACAGAAATAGGAGAAGGACTGATGAGATTCAATAACATCAATTTGCTATTTACAAAACTTCTCAATGAATGTCGATTGCATATCGGACAATTGGGTGCCGATACAAACATCCCAATTCCCATTTCCACCCGGAGAAAAAAATTCATTGAATTCATCAAATCTCTATTTCAACTGCCTCACTTTTGAAGCGTCCTCTAAACGCATCCTCACTGGCGCCAGCTTTCTCCAAGGACTCCTTAGTAATAGCGTCGGCCTCTGACGGCCAGACGCTAACCCACTCCCCTTCGCAGACGACCCTCACCCTTCTGCCACGTAGCTTCTCCAGTGGTACGATGGGCGCCTTAAGCTCCAGCTCTTGCTCCTTGGTCTGACCCGCCCCGACGGTAATCAGCGATTCCGGCCCGGGAGGCGTCTTGCGCCTAATCTGGATTGACGGGATGTGAATGGGGCTTTCGCTTTCGCTGTTTCTGTTTCTGTCATTGTCGCTTCCGGCGGGTACTACGAATGACACGAGGCCCAACTGCAGGGCCAGCGGATCGAGCGGGGAGTTCCATGACAGGATTGTCACAGCGCCCGAGTGAGTATTGGTAACAGCAATCCCCAGCTTCGGCGGAGATGCGCTGACTTGGCGCACTGACACATTGAGCTTCGAGATGACGTTGTCGTCGCCCGAAGCTGTCATTTTGTTCTTGTCGTCCTTGTCGCCGACTTGTGATGGGATGACGCTGCTGCGTTTGGTCGTCGTATACCGGAACGAGAGGATGGCGAATGCGAAAAGAAGAATTAACAGAAGCCTTCGACTGTAAACCGATTCCCTGCCACCCATAGAGGTCTCTAAGCAGGTAAGTTGTAGAATTTGCGACTGTGGTGAATACTCCTAATTTCTATATTTTCTCGTCGACCATCAAAATCTCAATTATGCTCCTGCTCTTATATGTAACATTCGATAAATGCGATCGGTATCCTCAGTGGTTGCGTCACCAGACCAGTTCAGAGCCGAAGTAGCAGCTTCTTGATTAGGACACTTTCTTCCGACATTCTGTAAATGCCCCAGGCCTATCTATCTCGCTGCCTGCGGGACATCAACGCCGTGGGTAAACTCGGCGCCAAGCTGTTCTCGTTAGCTTGTCGAAAAAGGGCAGGTGTTCTAGAAATACGGGACGAACTATGATTGGATACCAATAAAAGGAGCATCCATCTCACCTCAAGTCGATATAAGGATGTGATGGGAAGTAGCAGCAATAGATTTTGCTGCGTATAATGGCGACAGCTATCTCACTTGTCTAGCTCCCATTAGAATCAAGTAAGATACTGCAGCGTTTGTTGGCGATAGTCCATTAATAAGCCGCCGGCCTATATCAACTATTCACAAAATTAAGGGGAGTCGGTACTAATCCTCTTGCCCCTATTCAATATCATACCTTTATACAAGTTCCCAATCTACCTAAATACAATCTGTTTAAACCCAACTTCCATCCTCTCTTCTAAAACGCATTCTCTTCCCATAGCGCGCAAGCTCAGTCAAACACATCCGTAGCATATCTCGTATTCCTCAATCCCTCCCACCACTTCTCCGCCTGATCCTCCGTCACCTCCCTACCCTCCTTCTTCGCCTCCTTCTTCGCCAGCTCCACGATCGCATTCTTCACCCCCTCGCCCACGGCCCTCGATCCGCAGATATACAGCTTAGCCCCGTCGCGCCAGAGCTGCATGACCTCATCTTCGGCCGCTAGTAGCGCGTCCTGGACGTACTTGCAACCGCCCGCCGCTTCCGGCTTCCGGCTGTACGCGCGCCTCACCTTGACGGCGCCGTCTTTTTCCCACTGGGCCAGCTCGTCCGCGTACAAGTCGTCGCGGCCCGGCTCGCGACACCCGATGAATAGCAGTGCGGGTGCAAGCTGGCGGCCGGCGGCGACCATAGCCGCGCGCTCCTGGATGAAGCCGCGGAAGGGTGCGAGACCGGTACCCGCCGCGATGCAGACGACGGGGGTATTCTCGACGTCTTGGGGTAAGTGGAAGGCTGCGTGTGAGGGACGTACGGCGATGTGGAGCTTGTCGCCTGCTGCCAGTGAGGCTAGATACGACGAGGCGACGCCGACATGGACGCCTTGGCCGGATTTAGACGGCGCTTCGAGCACGGAGAAGGTTAGGGTGACGTGGGTTGGGTTCCAGAGGGGAGATGAAGAGATGGAGCTGCATCAGGTTTAGTATACTATTTCGGAATGAGCCATGCTTCAATGGAATAGGACCACATACTACTGTCGTACACGCATTGGTGGGAGCATCGCAAGGAATGCGCCTAGCGGTAGGTCGACGGATGTATACTTCTCCAACAGATCCAGCACGGAGATGCGCTTATTTGAGACCTCCTCGTATGCTTCATTGGCTAGTCTCTTTAACGCTTCTTTTTCATTGTCGTCCTTTGCAGCTTCAACTAAGACACTTATATTCTATACCGATTGTTAGTTATTTGCGCAAGCATATAGCTAAACCGAATACGGCTTATTAACCTACCCTCTTAGTCGCTGGTTGAGACAGCTCGACATAAGCGCCAAGAATGCTGTGAGCAGGGAGCGACGTGTTCGTGGGGAGTGAAGTCATTCCATCGCTTCCAATGGTGATGTGTGCATCCCACGGCAGGTGGAATCTGCGCATAGCTCGTTCAACGATCCGCTCGGGATTAATAGGCAAAACTGCTAGATAGTCACCAGCCCTGTAGGTCTCGTCGCTTGGGAGCACAATCTCCATGTGTTTCTTAACGGGTTCTCCTTCAGCTGTCAATGTTCGAGTCTCAACCACTAGACCTTCCATAACGTCCTGTCGTAAAGTAGATGTGCGAGGGCTCGTTATGGATACCTTGAGACTACCAGCTTGCGACAAATCCGTTTTATCGTCAGCCGTGCCATATTGCTTTTCCAGCGCAGGCCATAGTACTTCATCCTCCCATGTTTCGAAGTCGGTGAACGCATCACCCATACCAACGTCGGTAAGCCCAAGATCCGCAAGTCGCGTGGCACCAACTTCTTCAAGCTTGGTATTTACCAACTTCGGTATCCTGTGAAAGGTCTGCGCCCAGTCATGGTGTCCAACACCGAAAACGGCGTAATGCACACCCTCGAGCGCTGCTTTGTCCTTAATGTTTTCAATCCACGAGACGAAATGAGCAGCATTGTCCGGGGGCTGTCCTTCATATGACGCAGTTATTATGACTACCGGCTGACCTTTAGGGAGGTTTCCATTTGCAGTATCCAAGATATCAATCTTAGAAACGCTGAATCCATGGCGCGACGCATCGCTAGCTACTCGCTGGGCAAGAGATTCGCAAGTGCCGCTGTTGCTTCCGTAGAGGATCGTGATGGGTTTCCCGCTACCGTTAGCAGCAGAGCCTACGGTATCCTTCAGAGAGAGCCCGCTGAGTGCTTCTGTTGGCATCTCTTTGCCAGCTAAACGATGTTCGAGCTGGCTTGGCGTCATTCCATCGCGGAGAGTTGCCCTCATGCGGAAACCTTTAGGTTTGATAGTCAATGTTTGCTTTATAGCTAAACTATATGAGGGGTCGTCTAGGACAAAATTGAAGTTTTGAAGAAGCATAGCAATGGCTAACGTCGCTTCTTGCCAGGCAAACGGGCGGCCGATACACTATAGAGAGCCTGATCAGTAATGTGCTAGTAGAATATGCAATGAGAGCTAAGTTAAGATATGCGTACCGCACGAAGTCCATTGCCGAAGGGTTTCCAAGCGTTCTTAGGAAGTTTGTTGAATGGTTCATCTAACATGCGTTCAGGCTTAAACTCCAACGCATCGTCGCCGTAGACAGCTGGGTCTACATGCATCTTCTTGAGGAGCATAGATGCGGCCTCATCCTTGTATATCGGGTATTTTCCGGCCAGTAGAGTATCTTCCTTCGCCGTGACAGCAATCTGAGAGATTGGAGCGTCTAATCTTAGGGTTTCGCGCATAACCTAGAATAGTGTCAGATAATTTAAGATATTCCAGAACAGGTTCAAATTATGGTATAGGCAAGTCAATCAGATGTTTGAGAAGAGGGTAACCAGTCGGATGAATGACAATGAGGCTTCCCGACTTACAGCTGCAATATACGGGAGCTTAGACATGTGGTCTACGGTAATAGGGCCTTTCCCGATGACCGTGTCAACCTCCTGTTGAGCTTTTCGGTAGGCGTCGGGGTGTTTAAGAAGTTCATAGAAGGCGAACGAGAGTAACCCGGATGTAGTTTCGTGTCCTGCGATGAGGAAAGTGATAAGGTTGTCGGTAATGCTTGAGTCACTCATGTGTTGCCCAGTCTTTGGATCTACGCCGTTAAGCATCGCAGTCAGAAGATCTTTTCGATCAGAAGGGTTTCGTTTCCGCTCTTGGAGAACTTCGTCGGCCGTGTTTCGCAGGGTTTCTATGTCCTTGAAATATTTGGCGTCTTCATTTCGATAGAACCAGGAGGGCATCGTTCTATTTGGCCTATTGCCTGACTCGGTAAGGAAATCGCCCATAGCTGCGATAAATGGGTGTAGCTCTGAGGTATAGTAGCTATTGAAACGGTAACCCATCGAGCAAAGAGCAAGCGTGTCGAGCGCAAGACGGGTGAAATCCTCTGAAACCTCGATCGGATGACGAGGTCCGTATCGAGCCCATTTCATCGCAAGCTGCGTCGCAATCTCGTGCATTTCATCAAACATACCCCGGATAGACATAGGGCCAAAGGCGGGCATTAGGACTAGGATCCAATGTGAGCAGGCACATCATTATAATGCCACTTATGACCAGACGAACCTCGATGAGCAATACCCCAATTAGGCTCTTCTATCTTGGCCTGTCGACTTCATCAGAATCTCCGTCGGTTGCAATACGCCAAGCTAACTCACCGTAAATAAGCCGTCGTGAACGCCATTCCGAATTTCGTAAAGGGCAGCCTTAGGGATCTTGACAAACCGGCTTTCATCGCAAAGCTCATCGACAAGACGATGGCTTGAAGCAATTACTGCAGTTCGTCCAGGAAGACGAAGTCGGTATATCTCACCTGTGTGAGGCGCATTAGTAAACGATCTAAGCAAGGGCCTATTTCTTTTCTCGGTTTACGTACCATATCTATCGGCAAGTGATACAAATGAATTTAGTGGAAGTTCTCGGTCGAGTTCAGCAACGTGACCTAGGAAAGGAAGGCCTGGTGGTTCCGGGATGGGTGTTGTTCCTGGCATTGTTTCGCTGGTGCTGGTATTGGTGCGACTTAGGATTGCAGGCCACTCAATTTGCATGTTATATCAAGTCGTATTGTCTCTGAGCTAGAAACTCAAGAGACCTGCTTGTGTAGATATATGTATATAAGTTGTATAAATCTATAGAGTACTCAGCTCCGGGAAGTGGTCAACAAGTCCGAATCCCGTGATATCGGTTTCGCGGTAGTACGAATCGGCGACTCGCAACAAGGGATAAAGAGAATGAGACAGCAAACCGGGTTAAGCAGTTGAGATGACGTTGATCGGAATTGGAATTTAGCTTGTTTGCCTCTTGAAAGGAACGATAGTAGAGAAAATAATTGATTACCTGATACGGTAGGCTACTACGGAATGGGCGACCTGATGAGACTTTTTTTACATGCCTCACCTTCTTATGCTGATGAGCCGAGGCATGAGAGCATTGGCGAATTTCGCTGTTGATCCACTTGGACCCGGTGACGAAACGGAAACGTCGCAATTCACATCTTCCGGCCTTGACTTCATAGGTCATCCCATATTATCACCTCCTATTAGACAAACAGGTATTAACCACCAGCCTAGGTAGGAATGTACTGTATGTACTAAACCTAGCTGTTCCTTGTAAGTTGTAGGTGCTATACCATTAGTGAACCTGGAGACCCGGGGACCCGTACGCTAGGAGATCCATTAGGCGGTGCTACCGGGAGTCGGGTCGTATGTTGCCTTACATTAGTGCAGTAGCTGTTCTGACAATACGAAGCCATTATTGTAATTACTGTATTGGAGACGCTCAGGATACTCGACGGCGGTTTGTTTCAAGGTAGGACGGCACTGCACGGAGATGAGTAATCGGATTTGGGTCCTAGTACGAGTTGGCCAGGTTTTTCTTCATAAGTGGAGTTTGGTTTGGTTTTTTATCAGACGCTAGGCCATCGGGATAGTAGTCTTGTACCACGCCAGCATATATCAGCTGGCGTCATTATGCATCATCTCTTCACGGTACGAAAACTCTATCAAGGTCCGAATTTTACTTGGGTGCGGTTTGCCCGATGGTATATTTATAAACAATATTTGATGGTCATTTTAGAGATGACGTTTTACAACTCATGGATGCTAAGGAAAAGTAGATTGATTTCATAACTGATGATAGTGTTTGCAGTTGAAGAATTCTAAAAGTTAGGTACGTATCCAAACAATTGGATGCTTTAACCATCTTCAGGCAAAGCCAGTAAATCAAGCAAGTGTAGGTATTCTATTTTTCAGTTGACACCAATGCCGGATTAGGCTTAAGAGTTCAGGGTCAAGTCCCACTTCTATTTTCCAATTGATCGTTCAATCCGAAGAAACAAACTTCAATCTTCTCCCCAACAATTCATTATACCGAGGCCAATCTGCAAACTACTTCTATATCATCCGATATATACCCTTATCTATCCTCGGTTTCTTTTTCTATCGGACGTATCTTTTGTTTGAACGATCTAGATTCCCGTTATGTGGATGAGCAGACAGGGTCTTTACTTATGCTACTTGCCCCTTGAATCTCACCTACCACCAAAAAAGGTATGGCGTCTCGGCTTGGCAACGGACGCTGATGATGTCGGCGAGTCGGCACCTCCGTTTTATTAAGTTATGCCGTCCGGGTTAACAGGCCGGACAGATTTTTTAACCGGTTCAACCGTTGTACGGGAGAACGACGTGCATCCGACCTATGATTGTAGAAAACTATATATCCGAGCCAACACGTCTGACGAATTGCTCATTATCGTGAGGTCATGCGTACCACCACACCTACGGCAATGAATGCCGTACGAACGCGCAAGCATCACAAACCCACGCCTCCGGTGATGTGACCCCATATCATGCATCGCCGCCCATGTCTACGGAAAGGACACGAAGATTAAAGTCTATTCCAATGGCTTGGCTTAATCTGACTAGGTACTTGGTAGGAAATAGGTACCTATACTTCCAAGATCGGGCATTCAGATTCTCATATTTCATAAGTGCATTTTGCAGTTACATTTGACGAGGTAAACACCTTTCAATGCAAGGGTTCATGTATCGCAACCACTCGTTTCATATAACAAGCAAGCTGTGTCACTTTCTACGCAAGGATAAAATGGCTATTGGAGTTTGATACTATCGCGTGTAGAAACTCTGAGAGTGTTGCTAACATGGAAGCTTTCATCGAGTCTTACGAGATCCTCTTTTACAAGCATCACAGAACGACTATATTCACTAAATAAAAACAAGATGCAATTATCGCAAAGAATGCTATGAGACGTTGCCGCTGTTCACGATGTCAACGACAAAGAACCACAATACTATTGTAAGCGATAATGGATTCAAGCCGACATAAAATGAAGCCTCACTTCTCTGGCCCCTATTTTTGGGGATATGGTAATGCCAGCAAGTGTAATCAGCCTCATAAGAGAACACTGCACCAGTAAGAAAACGTTGTAACAAGGATAAGAATAAAGCATTTTGCATCGCCAAATCACATCAATAAGATAATGGATGATGACCATGATGAAGACCATTTACTCGAGGATCTTCCTCCTGAAATCGAGGATGCTCTTGCTGCAATTGTTCCTTCGCCTTCGCCTCCGCCTCCGCCGGTGGATGTTCCTCGCGCAATTCAGCATTTTAGAGACGAATACGAAGGGAATCGTCTACGCTTCCAGTGGCTCACTTGGAAGTTTCTAATAGGATTGATAGCGGGACTTTGCGCCCTATTCCTTCGTGATCCGAAAGAATGGGAATTGGTCAAAAGCGAGGTTATTGAAAATTATGAAACAGTTCGCATGTTTGAATTTGAATCTAGATATAGTGAAGCAGACCTCATGGACGTCATAGGACCTATGTGGCAGGATTCCAAAAGCCTCCTGTTCTACAATACGTCCAGGAGCTGGTTCGACGAGGCGGAGGCCGATAACAAACTTATCTTTATCATAGTTGATGCTGTACCCTCTTTGGGAACATACGAAGAGGGCGATACAACACTGTTATCGCCTCAGGTAATGATGGAGCGGCGCGAAGAATACCTCGCCAGCGGTAAGGAGTCGTTCAATGGATTCCTTCATGCTCGCCAGCAGCTGATCACTGACCTGATCGGCGACCGTTTTATGTGGCGTCAGTACGCTGGTCGGGATGAAGGCACGGAGTACCTACTTCAGATGGCCGAGGGAAAGAATCCCGCAGAAACCAAGGATTCCGAGATGAATGATGTCGCGTGGAGGGCAGCGTACGCAGAAAGTCTAGCCTACAAATTTTCCGAGCGGTTTAAAGAGGATTGGATCGAGCCCCTCGACTACATGATAGCTCATATCGAGAAGGCGTACCATTATACAGAATCAGCACGGCTCATGGAGACAAAACTCATGGAACATGTAAAAGAAAAGTCGAGAGAAGCCCGCCTGTGGGATTTCGTACATGATAGTGCCACACATGAGCTAGCTAAAAAGGTAGTGAAATTACGGAAAATATCTCTGGATATGAAAGTGTTCTTGAAACTGATAAATAAGGGCTGGCCGACAACTAAGCCTCAAGACGGAATATCCAAAGAAGAATATTTGTTCCGGGCCCGTGTAGCAAGGGATTTCATGCTGAACTGGTCTATCCTAGTGACGTACACAGAAGAAGGAATCCTATTTGCTGCGAGCAGAAATCAATATGCGAAGGCAGGGAGAGGACTCGATATCAATGATTACGAATCCGAGGCGTCGTGGAGGAAGTGGAAGAAACGCAATTGCGGCGGGACATCTTGTTATGATATTGAGGGCACGACCACCTTGCTCGAAAGTATATTGTTCTTTGACGTATTACCCGAGGCAGGTCGTGCCCTGGACGAGGCCGAATGGAGGACTACTTTGAATGTGCCCAAGGACATCCCGGAGGTCCGGCTGGAAACCTACGAGGAAGCATGCTGCAAAGACGGGCGGCTTGCCGAATTTCTTCGAAACTCACCATCAGCGGTTCTTGATACTATCCTCCAAAGCACTAACCCACATTGGGCTCGAAGAAAAAGACGCTGAATGGAGACTGTGTAGTATATTGTGATTTGCTATCCCTAGTACCTAAGATGTCGATAGCTCACACAGCCCAAATTTTATCAATCCCCATTGCTATAAGAGCAAGCTGAACCAGCTCAGTGACCCTTCACGTGATATGAATGCATCCATACCAAGTGTCCTCCTTGCCACCAGGCTAATTCTTGTTCCTTCCCTTCATCATCTTAGCGTGACCAGCCTCAGCTCCATCTCCGACACCAGCTTTAGCTCCATGTCCATGACCGTTCTTGCCGCCCTTGATTGCGTCTTCATCCCAGAGCTCCAATTGGACCGACTCTCTGCGTAGTTCATCTACATCCTTAAATGCAGTAAGAGGTACCGTCTTCTTCGTCTTCGACAATCTTGCTACCGCAATGAGTTTGGAGCCGGGGGGGCACAGTGCCGCCTCAAAGTCTGCCGGCTTCGAGCACGGAGGTGAGATTGCCAGGGAGCAAACGGGCCAGTGCGCTTGCTTGTCGGTACGCTGTCGTCTGCTGTAGTTGACGATGGGAAAGGTGATGTGGTGAGACGTGTTGGGGTATACGTAGACCTCTGGGTAAGCCATCTCCGGACGGGGAATGTTTGCTGCGGCTGGCGGGTGTGCATCGAGTCGTCGGTGTCCATTCTGAGGTGCCATGGCTGGGTTTGCGGCGCCGTTGTTTTGGCCGTTTCTCATCCGAGGAAGCTCGCGCTGAGGAGTCTCGGCAGTGTCGCCCTTCATAGATTCAGAGTCAGTAGATGATCTTAGATTCATACGTTGTTGGTATCTCACCTGATTGCACTTATCGCATCGACAAGGAAGCGCTTCAGGTACAATTCGTGGGTTGACGGAAGTGGGAGAGTGGTAAGCAGGAGTGAACAGATCCCGATGTGTGTTGGCAGGCATCGTGGACTTGTTGTTGCTTGATTTATGTTGCTTGAGAAGCCGGTGTGATTTATGTTTCTTGAGAAGATGGTGAGATGGTAAGAGCTTGTTGCTCGATTTGTGTTTCTTGCGAAGGTGGTGAGATGGTAGGAGAGCTCCAACGAAGCACATATTTGTAGGAAATGGGGGTAGACATTCACTTAAGTATCAAAACAATTCCAGGCTAAGACTGTGTGGATAGCTAAGGCCTCCCTTTGGAAGTGAGGTCTCAGGCAGGAACCCAGTGTGATAAAGGGGGTTGCTGATTGCCTTGATGTAAGATGGGATTGATGATACTGTGAGCAAACACAGTCAACAATAAACAAGCTTTGAAGTATTCGAACATGCACTGTACACATTGATGACGAGTTCCCTTTTAATCAAGTAGGTATCTAAGAATGAAGTTATTCAATCTACTTACAACTGTGCGCGAGCCTGATCAGGTATCTAATACTATGTGAAGGCACAGACACAGACACAGTTCAGAGTTCTGAAAGATCGATTTTTGTGTCTTCTCCACTAAAGGACGTGTGAATGGAAGATGGTTAACTTCACTAAGGAGGCAATTGAACTTTGAGCTCATTGACTGTGTCTCAGAGTAGCTTCTTCATACTTAGTCCGAGGGTGAATTACTACTCTTGGACAGTTTGTACTATGGGGTAATCAAACTCAACTTCATCCAGATTGTCTTTCGAGTCCTTCACCTAGGAGAAAGGACTTTGACCAAGGATCCTAAAGTAATCTGTGAATTGGTTTTGCTTCTCCGTAACTAATCTCTATTCTGTACAATGTTACCCAGCGTTTCTTCTCATAGCGATGAAGTAGAATTCAGAGACTCCACTGTGTCTTCGCTTCTTTCCTCGATGATTCAGTACTTAATCTACCATACTTCGCAGATAAATAGGAACTTCCAGTTTTCATTAATCACATCACGCAGTGATATAAGGCACATTCGTATCATGTATTCAAAAAGGGGTTACTTGTATCACACAAATCACGTGGGAATGAGCTTTTACAGGTACACAAGTCTCTGACCAGATCAGATTACCTAACGCAAACAGCAAAGTTCGTCCCCACTGAGCTAGTACAACAGAACGTGGCCAGAACTAGATAAGGGTCGATAAGCACAGCTAAAAAGGTACATAACGGAAAGACCCTAAGTTTCCGGGTCCGTCGCGGCCGCAATTTGGATGCGACAAGATTCCTAATTGCAAGTTCGATTTTCCATCATTTTCTCAGGGTCGCCCAACGCATTCGCCTTCTCGACAGAAACGTCGTCACACAACTCTGCTTAGGCAAAGTCGCCCTCTCTTCGTCATCACTTTGGTTTAGCTCTCGTCGCTTTCTCGCAACAATCGTCAAAATGGCTGGACTGAGTCCTCAAGTGTATGTCGTGTCAATTTTTCCCCCTTCGCGTGCGCCTGTAAGCAGCTAATGGGGTCCCGACAGTACCAACATCATCATCATTCTTGGAATGATGCAGGTGTCCAAGCGAATCCCCTTCGAAGATCCTAATGTCCTCAACATGGTTCGCGCGCTGTACATTGCCAGCAATGTGATTATTGCTGCAATCTACCTCTACGTTCAGATGCAGATCAACAAAAAGAAGGGTATACTTGGTCCCCTCAAACGGCAGGCTCTATAAACAGCGAGGCTAATATTGAATATTTTGCAGACCTCACCACCCTCAAGTACGTTGAGCCGGCACCGATGGGATCCTCCGAGGAGGGCAAGCTCGTGACGACCACTGTCCACGCGTACGACTCGCAGCAGATCAAGAACTCTTTCCGATCGCAGCTTATGGGAATTGCGATGATGAGCTTCATGCATCTGTACATGAAGTACACCAACCCTCTTTTGATCCAGTCTATCATTCCCCTGAAGAGTGCTCTCGAATCCAACCTCGTCAAGATCCACCTCTTCGGCCAGCCTGCGAGCGGTGACCTCAAGCGTCCTTTCAAGCAACCTGCCGGACTCATGAGCGGTCTTCAGAGCGGCCCTGCGCAAAGCGACAAGAAGGCTGTCGAAGCTGCCGAGCGTGCCGGCCGCGGTGGTGTCAAGGACGAGTAGACGCGCTACTAGGTTCCTCCATATCCACGAATTCAAGGGTGGGGTTTGGGACACGGTATTGGCGCTGTATACTTGGGACGGCATTGATATCATTGCCCTATCACTAATTGTACAGTAATGTACTCTTACACAAATAGACGATGAACATTGTTCATGCATACTTTTGATTCATCTAAATACTATTATAGTGCTCTGGCCACATCCTTTATATGCTACTAACCCTAGATGGTAAGTATTTTATCATAGAAATTATTTTAGGTCTTGAATGTCTCGTTGCAAGTGGATAGTTCTGGCATTGGAATATCTGCCCAGGTGGTTTATAGTGGGCATCCAGTGCTGGCCTGTCCTAGGCAGCTAGGCGGGTTTCAGTGGCGTGAGATTTACCTACAGCGCCGTTTTCAACCTCCGACGTCACCGACTTGTACCACTTACACCACTAAATTTAGGCCTTTTTCTGAACGGCAACTCTTTCCATCATTGAACTGCTCAATCTTCCACCTTCTAAACATCGTCAACTTCCTTAGCGCACACACATATTCTAGATTGCCTCCCTAGATAGATATGGAGCGCCCTTCGACGCCGCCGCCGCAGACTCGAACTGCCAATACAGTAGCCTCTCCTCCCACTCCCGAAGTTACACGGCGCATCGTAAGTCACCTTCCGAAGGCTTCCTACCTTCCTACCTAGGTAGTTTCAATTAATGCTAACGAGCTACGAACAACAGGAAGAGAACCGCCTCCGATCCAAAGCTTTGCGCGAACAAAACGAGTCTGCAGCCCGCGCAGCCGGTGCCCCCTCCGCCTCCCGCACGCCGTCCGGCTTCATCGCCACCGACGATGTCCGCTTGCCGAACACGCGCAAGCGCGCCTACGATGCGATATCCGGTGGCGCCCGAATCCGCGATACTCCGTCTACAAGTCGCGACGGCCGTACCAACGGGGCCTCGCCGAGCAAAGCCGGCGCTGCTGGTGCTGACCAGGCAAAGGCAGCGGATAAAGACGAGGGGGCTATTAAGCCGGCGAGGAAGTTTACTAAGTTTGTCGATTATGATTTCGGGAAGATGACGGATACGAAGGGTGGGTTCTTGAGCGCGGAGGACGATCCCTGGAATAAGGCTATGTCGGGGTCTACTGCGACGGGCAATGGGAAGGGTGCGGGTTCGGCGGAGGGGCCGGAGGAAAGACCGAAAGGCATGACGGTGCAGGAGTGGGAGAGGCTACAACTACTGAGGAAGCTCCAGCGGCAGAAAGTAGGGCCGTTCGAGCCAGGCTTAAGTGTGCTACAGGACAAGAAGGATCGGAAAAAGTGCAGGGAGTGCGGGAGTCTCGAGATCGACTTCGTGTGGGAGGAAGTATTTAGTTGCGCCGTCTGCCACGGTTGCAAGGAGAAGTACCCTGAAAAGTACAGTCTCCTAACTAAGACGGAGTGCAAGGAGGACTATCTTCTCACGGACCCGGAGCTGAGGGACGAGGAATTATTGCCACATCTCTCCAGGCCAAATCCCCACAAGTCGCACTGGCATGACATGATGCTATTCCTACGATACCAAGTAGAAGAGTATGCTTTTAGCGATAAGAAGTGGGGATCCGCAGAGGCGCTGGACGCCGAGTTTGAACGCCGCGAAGCCGACAAGAAGAAGCGGAAAGAGGCCAAGTTTAAAGAGAAGCTGCTAGATCTTAAGAGACGAACGAAAACAGACGCGTACCGGAGAGAGAAAGGGAAACTTGGGGGAGGGGGCGCGTCGTCAGGCGCGAAGGCTAAATTCGGAGATGCAATATCGACAGGCGGGAAACATGTTCACGAATGGGGGCGGGTCATTGAGAATGAAGATGGTGCGACGGTTAAGACGTGTACGACTTGCGGCATGGAAGTTGAGGAGATGGAGTTTTAGAGTGGATGATGATACCCCGTCTTACATAACTGGAATACAGGACAGGCAGCACTCATAATATTGAGCCCGTTAGACTCATGTTATGAACGAATAATTCTGTCTCCGATAGAACCTAGTGTAACTATGTCTTGGATGCGTGATCTTAAAAGTAGGCGGTCGACCACATTCTGCTGACTCTATCGTGCAAGTTTTATGCGTTATCAACCTGGTAATGATGTCCTTAATTTATGTACCTAATATCGTGTCTATATTAATGTTCCTATCCCTATCTCTCAGCTTATACTCATATCCACTTAGAATCCGGACATTTCAAGTTGCTGAGGATCTGGGATATATCTCCACGTTCTTATGATATGTTTAAAGTAGGGGGTAAAATTTCTGTTTAGTCGACTCCTAATTCGGAAGCTCGAACGATCAGATTAGATGCATTTCGCTGTCGATCTTGTTGAAAGGCACAACAGGTGGTTCTCTGGACTTGTCCGTTGTTTTCATTACGTGTATTAGGTTGGGTCGAATTTCTGGCCTAGAGGCATGTTCCCCATGGGAAAGGAGTCTTTGAGCCATAGATTCTAGTACAAGAGTAATATTTGCACAAGCGGAAGCTAGTGTTGCCCACCAAAGTGCATTCTCCAGGAGAGAATTTTATAGTCCTGCCTATGAAATGCAATAGCCCAACACCTTACAACACTCTGACAATTGTCTCTAATGGTTTCTAATGGCTGATTAATAGCGGCAAGTACTCACTTTATAGGAATCCCGTTCTCCCGTCTAGAGCAACCTTTTCCCAATAGCCTATTGCCTCTCAGAGCCGTTCTACTTTCTACATCATACGACCATCTAGTAGCTGCAGTGTCTCCGGGGCAACCGGAATGATATGTCGTATTATGAATTTGAATAAGCCCTCACGATATGCTGTGTATTCTACGGCCTATTTCGAAGCAGCACAGTTACTATTCTATACTTCATACCTGAGAACGAGATAGTACCCTGGCCGTTAAGTTGAAACTAGATCTAGCAGCTATAGAGTACCTCTGCTTGAATTTGCGAATCACCAATGGATGACACATAGCTTTACCTAAGAGCGAGGTCTGACCCCTCAATCTGTAATGCCGAATGTTTCACTTGTTCGATGACGATCGCCGTCCGTATCGGCGGACCTACTCAGCTACCTCCTTGGCCACCTCCGAAGCTAGAACGCCTATTCCGCCGTCGGGACTCAGGCTTTACGAGCTGAGACGGCTCGGAGACTCGTAGATACGAAACTTTGTGGTGGCTTCGAAGTGAAGACCCATATTGCTGCATGATGTGCAATAAGTAGCGGCATAGCAAACTAGCTCCAGATCTGACTTAAAATCTGAGTCAAATAGGGGTTCGAGCTAGCACCGGTAAAGTATTGACCTAGTGTCATTGCCATGAAGAAATCCCTTTCCAGCCTAGTTTAAGATAGAAAATAAATGTTCTAGACTTTAACCATGAGTACCTAGTTTTCTTCAGGCGCGTCAATCAGATATGTTTTAGTAATCGGCTCTTTATAAGACAAGGCCGAGAGGCGAGTGTACGTCGAACCATGCAAGCAACGTCAGAGGTTGATACCAGCTCCACTACAGACAACTTGGCTACATAAGCCGAATTTCGGCTTCGAGTCGTTAAGAACTGTATAACGGGGTATTTGGTTGATTTGACGGAGCACTGCATGCTGGTTAAGGCGGCGAGCACCATAAGGCGACCAGTGAGGACTCCAAATATTCGAAGAATATACGGAAGTAGTTAAGTTGGAGTGATGACGATCATTTGGTTTATCATTGGTTGAAGGTAACTAGTATAATCCAAAGCAGGCATCAAATCAAACAACCCCTAGTCTACCAAACCCCCAGACCCGCCACCTCGGACAATTCGGACTCATCTCCTCGCCGGACACAACATATGCAGCCGATATACACCAGCACTACTACTACCGGTCAATGTAACAACATTTACCAATCAATGATGCAAATCACAAGTCGGCATCCGCGCGTCTCAAAACTTAGGTTCGGTGAATCAAGTTACTCTCGGCATTTCGCTCCAATAAGTCATGTATAGAGCGCGAGTCTCACATATAAGGACCGAGGATCCTATATGAGAAACTGGTATTGCTCAGTTAATACGGATAGAATCAGTACTAAACATATATTTTTATTTTCTGCCACGCTCATCTAGTTCTCCATTGTCGAGAACCAGAAATATGGAACTTGGCAGCATTGAGAGCCGCCTGCTTCTGGGCATCGCCATATGCGTAACCCTTCTAGGCGTACGGCTATGAGATATTCTTCTTCAAAACAAAGTCTCAAATCGACTAACTCTCTTTTAGTATGTTTATACTGTCTTGAGTAGTCCTCTAGCGAAACTACCGGGACCTTGGCATACGAAATGGACGGACGCAGTTCTCAAGTATACCACAGTCAAGGGCAGACGGCCAAGCTGGGTTCATTCCTTACATGAGAAATATGGTCCGTCACCCATTTCAAGACACGAATATCTAACAGAGGCATGCTAACCATACTCAATAAACCAGGCCCTGTAGTTCGTATCAGCCCGATCGAGATCAGCGTACAGGACCCAAGCGCCACGAACCAAATGTACTCGGTGAAGAACGAGTTCTTGAAGGCGAAATGGTATGATGATTTCCAGCCAGACTTCAAGAACGTCTTCAGCACGACCGACGTCAACTACCACCGACGGCATCGGAGGCTTCTCGCCTCGGAGATCTCGGAGTCGGGATTGAATGCTCATAAGCCTGTTGTGGAATCCAAAGTGCGCCTGACGATCGAGCGTATGGCTGAGGAGATGGCGGAACGCGGTGTAACAGTAAGATTATTCACACCGAAGTGGAGCAATATTGAATACTAACTCGTCTCTTACCGTAAAGGATGTCTATCGTTGGGCTCTGTATATGGCCACCGACGTCATCGGCGAGCTTAGTTTCGGATCTTCGTTCCGTATGCTGGAAACGAAGGAGGTGCGTACTATTTTGCTCAGCCCTATTGCACTTCGTCAATAAGGGGTCTTGCTCACTGACGGCTTGCATGCGTCATCTGTAATAGGAGTGCCAATATACCCGCGATCTGAAACTAGTAGGGTTCGCTGGAGGTCTTAGAGCAACATTCCCCCTCCTCATAAAGATCAGCAAGTTAGGTATTCCGCTCCCGGTGATAAGCAAGGCAACAAATATGCGCATGCGTACGAGCAAGTACGCGGAACAATCGTTACAGCGACACTACAAACTCGTAGAAGAGCAAGGTGATGATGCTAAGCCCACTCTTCTGTCCAAGTTGTACCGGGCCAACAAGAACGAAAAGGACACACTGCCCTTTGACGAGGTGCGCAACGATGCCATGTCATATATCGTAGCTGGTAGTGACACCACGACGAACACTCTGACGTACCTCATCTGGGAAGTTTGCAGACGTCCAGAGATTAAAGAGAAGCTTCTAGCGGAGCTTCGAATGCTACCTGATGGCTTTGAGGACGAGCACCTCAAGAAGTTGCCTTATCTCAATAATCTTATCCAGGAGACACTGCGCCTGCATGCCGCCATCCCATCGGGGCTGCCGCGTACCATACCGGCTGAAGGCGCGACATTTAACGGATATTTTATCCCGGGAGGATATACAGTCTCGGCCCAAGCGTATAGTACGCACAGATATCCGGAGGTATACCGGGATCCCTTGAAATTTGACCCGTCGCGATGGGAGACTCCGACCAAGGCAATGAAGGATGCGTTTCTACCGTTTGGTGGAGGAAGTCGGAGTAAGTTAACATGATCATCTCTCTTCCCCAATATCAATTCATTTTAGATTCCTTCTTTAAAATCGCGCTGGAGCTCATGTTTCTAACCGCGTTTAGTATGTATCGGGGTGCACTTAGCTAAGATGGAGCTGCGTCTTGCTACCGCTCGATTCTTCACCCGATTTCCGAACTCAAGGGTATCCCGGATGGAGGGGTTCACTGACGAGGACATGGAGCCCGCACTGTACTTCCTCTTGGCACCGAAGAATCAGCGCTGCTTGATTGATGCTCGTTAAGACGTATCATAGCCAACTAACTCGTTTATGCGGAATAGCAACTGGTAAAATTTCCGACATGGATTCAATCTCACAGTAGTTATGAACGAGGATTTGCAGATGGCGGGGGTGGTCATAAGCAGCGGTCGTCTCCCTTGCGTGAAACCTGGCGTAAGCGGCATTCAGGGGACGGAAGCCTCTCACTATCTGTCTCCTTTGGGTATCTGAGGAAACAAGAATATGTATAATGTACATGTTATATTGAATATCACGGTACCTGGCATATAATGCGTATCCACGCCGCATTGAAACATTTAACCCAACTACACCGTGGGCAACTACACGTGTAAAAGTACAGCGCAGTTCAGGGACTAGGAGTTTGTATGAAGTACCCTATTTCTGTTTTTGGCATCGTAGGGCTGAACAAATGGGTCCATCAAACACATGGCGTAGGGGTCAAAGTCTCGGATAGCGCAGAAGATAGCAGGTAGGAGCCCAATTGAAGGTGCCAAGTACGAAGCATCATGGGCCTTTCAATCACAATAATCATTGTCCTTTCACCATTTAGAGATATCCGTTTGCGTAAGTCCCTCAGCAACAGACCTTAAATTAACCAAATATCAGTAAGCCTCCCTTGCTTCTTAATCTCATATCGCAGTTGGGACTGCAATACAACCCGAGGTACATATACATAGACTCGACCCGCTTGACTAGATCCTTCGTCCCTTGGAGCTGGGATCCGCGGAGTCCAATTACAACCAACGAGATATAATATAAATTCAATGTAGCTCTGCTTGTCTTCCTCCTGCTCTTACTAGCTCTTGCAGACTTGATCATCGCCAGCGAAAAGCTCAATTATGGTGATCAGAGGAGGTTTCCTCATTGTGTTCCCCGTAGTGGGAGCACTTATTCTAGACTTCTTTTTTCGCTTATACCGCCGTCGACGGCGCTTTAGAAACTTGGTATAGACTGACTTGTCCCTTGATTAAGAGACGTTGAGAAGAACGGAATGAAAAAAGACTGACGAGGTGTAGCCAAAACCACCACATAGCTTCTTATGGGGTCATCTCAAGCTTATGGGAGAGATCGCGAGCGAGTTCCCGCCAAATAATCACCCACAATCGTATATCACCGCCATCGCACAGAAATATGACCTGAAGGGCATCTGGTATCTTGATCTGTGGCCCGTAGCGGATCCGCAAGTCATCCTAACCGAACCAGAGCTCATGGACGTAGTGCAGGTAACACGAGTATACGACCAACACCGCATATCAGAGGAATTGATGTCGAGCATTGTTGGCGATGATGTTGTCGCGACTGTTAACGGCCCTGTATGGAAGAAGCTGCATAACGCGATGGCACCGGCATTTTTACCATCGCACGTCAAGACTCTCATGGGCGTCGTAGCAGACGAAACACTTATCTTCCGCGATAGGTTAAAGAGTCTCGCGAGTAGCGGCGTGGTGTTCTCCATGGAGCATGAGGTGTCGAAATTGCTGTTCGACATTATCGGGCGGATCGTTTTCAACTTTCCACTTCACGCACAGACAAAAGGCAGCTCGTACCTCGACGACCTGAAGGAGATCATCGAACTATTCAACCAACAGCTGTCCATGAACCCGTTCGTGAAACTTAAGGTCGCACTGAAGAAGCGGTCCGTTAGGAAGCGAATTGATGAGTCTGTTACTGCGAAAATCCAGGAACGCTTGGCGGCCCTCAGGAGCGAGAACATCGTGCCCTCGCGCAAAGATCCTCTGAGCATTCTCGACTTGATGCTTCGTGAGACGGTGCTGCAAGATGGGTCCCGCAAGGGAGCCAAAGCGATGGAACTTCCACCAGAGGAATTAGAACTCCTAGTCACCAAGTATGCTTTGCCCCGTGGGCCTCCAGTATGAATATGATGTTAACCAAGCCAAATAGTGTTAAAGGCCTTCTGCTCGGAGGAATGGGGACAAGCGTTGATACACTCTGTGTAAGGGCTCCTTACTCTGCTATCACGTTGCTTCCGCTGATCTCATCTCGCTCAAGCATCTCCACATGCTCCTATCGAAATCCCCGAATGTCGCCCAAAAGATGCGGGAGGAACACGACAGGGTCTTCGGCAAAGACCTAGAAACAACACTAGAAACCCTGAAGGATTACCCGATCAAACTCAACGAGCTAGAGTACACCACAGCAGCAATCAAGGAGACTCTGCGGCTCTTCCCGGTCGGATTTGGCGTCAAGGAAGCACCGGCAGGGTGAGTGGTCCCCACGCCTGCTTTCCTACCAATATTGCTTCAACAAATAGCGCTAACTTCTTTGCAGGGAAACGATCTCC
The DNA here is from genome assembly GCA_023628415.1 of Hypoxylon sp. PDH2405. Lineage (NCBI taxonomy): Eukaryota > Fungi > Ascomycota > Sordariomycetes > Xylariales > Hypoxylaceae > Hypoxylon > Hypoxylon sp. PDH2405. The sequence continues at coordinate 35,437 of JAMAKT010000046.1, forward strand.
TACCAAGGCCACGAGTACCCTATTGACGATCTAGTCATCACCCCCTGCTGGCACACGATGCATTTCGACGCGCGGTATTTCCCGGAGCCTAGCGCATTCCGCCCCGAGCGATTCCTCGGCGACGGCGTCCCGCGCGGTTGGTTCCGTACATTCAGTCGCGGACCTCGTGCTTGTCTAGGCCAGGATATGGCCATAGATAATCTGCGCGTAATCCTACTGCTGACCGCGCGGGACTTCGATTTCGAAGTCGCTGATCTTAAGCCGAACCCGAAGCCTAGGACGACATACACGGACCTTGATACCGTCTTTGGAGACATTGTCTTCCCGGAATTGGCGATGGAGGCAAGGCCGAGGGGCGGTATGATGATGACTGTGAGAGAGAGGTGTAGTTCATAGAGGAACTCAGGAAGTAGACCTAAGATATAGACGTATACTCACCTAGTCTCGTAAAAGAAATAAAAACTACCTACCGAATGTGAGTTCTTAGGTATGTACAGCATAGTCATCATGTAGATATCTCCTGTAATGAGTAGATGATATAACAGTTGCTTCCTATTGTGAGGATGTATGTTGAATATGACAAGCTGCCTTCAAGTTACAACCACCTCTCTATGTGTATTGCTGAGGTATCTCATATCCAAATTAGCCGGTAGTAGTCAGGCTCCTAACCCATAGCAACTCCGCATAGTGATCGTAAGAACAAAAGGGTATCATCCCCAATCCAAGCCAGTCGTTTAGTGCCCAAAATGAGAGAATATGAACGGGTATGAGTCGAAAACACAACCTAGAAACGCCAGTTTCACTTTAACGCCTAAGAACCGATATGCTCCTAAACCTCCATGATGCGGGGTATCAATGATAGTAGAGAATGAAAAGAGAAAATGCAAAATGAAGCGAGAGTCGAATTCACCACACTTTCACTAGCTCCATGCGGCAGTTCCAAACGCTCCCTATACTCTCTCCACGGGATTCACCGGCTTTGCTCCCATAACACTATCCGCGTCATCGTCTCGTTGGTGGTGTCGGATGGAGGCACCGAAGAGTCCACTGGGGTTGTTCTCGGCAACTGTTGCTGGAGTCGGAGCCGTAACCGGACTCGGACCGCTCAGTTCCCAGCTGCCGACACGCTCGTGTCTAGCTCCCGACTTCGCGATTGAGACATCGTGATCCGAAGCCATCTTCTCGGCGCCCTTGAACCCGCCTAGGCTGCTGCGGCGTTTAGCAGCATCTAAGGGGTCTTTTCGACGAAGGCGCACCCCACCGAAGACAAACGCCGTCATGCCAGCGAGACCGAGGACTGCGAGCGTCGTTACGGCTCCTATAACACCAGCGACAGGCGCAGACAGAGACCCGTTGCTATTTCCATTACCGTTAGCACCACCCAGGGACCCGGACGAACTTCCCGAGCCGTAACTCAACGAGTCGCAGAACAGCGTGATGGAGTTGCAGAGGTTGCACCAAGTCGACAGCTCCTGGACCGCAAACGCGCTGATCTCCTCCTGGAAGTCGGACCACCGCATGCGCGTCTCCGAGTTCCCCCTCCCGAACAAGGGGTACTCCATGAGCGGGGCATCCGAGTTCGTGCCGTTGCGGTACAGGAAGCGGACCCATAACTCGTTTTCCTGGGGATACGTGGTGTCGTTGACGGTGCTGAACAGCTCGAACACCATAGCCGAGCCCGGCTCCGGGATCAGCCGGAACAATCCAGATGATCCTGTGCTGGAGAGGTCGGAGAGCGCGAAGAACGCTAGGAACGGCTCGAAGGATCCGAACATTAGCGTCATTTTGTTCGCTGTGCCGCCCGAGTGGATGTGTGCCGATAGTTGTGCTACCACTTTAGCGGCGAGCGTGCGACCGGAGATCGCGCGTATCATGTCGCCCCCCCGCGAGCCCGACGCCGTGAGGTTGCCGTTCAGGTCGAACTGCTGGACGTTGGCTAGATCGCGCAGGATCGCCATGCGGTCCACGTTAAGAGCATTGTGTACCGACTCGTCGTGATTGTATGCGTATTGGGCATAATCGTATACATCATAAGCGTAGTCAAAGTTCAACATGGAGTTCGGGAGCGTGTTTGGGAAGACATCCGCAAACGTTGTCCGGTAAAAGGCAAGCGTCGAGTTATACATCTGCTCAGCGGTCAAACTGTTTCTAAAAGTAATAGTCGATGACCGATACTCGGCACATGCCGTATGTCCCTCTAGCCTAGCATTTTATTAGTAGGTTCGGGCATTTCATCAGATCATATACCACCCACCAAACGGAGTTCAGATCCGTGCTTGGAATGGACTGGATGTTCGGATACTGGTAGCCATCTAAAGGGTAGTCTACCATAGTACCATTGGCTAATACGGACGCATTCTCACCGCCATTATTGTAGGCGAAAGTTCGAGTAACTGGTGGATAGAGACCTTGCATGAAAGCTAGAGCACTTCCGACAACATAGTCATCTGCGGTGCTATAGATGGAAAGTTGGCTATTGTCAAGAGCAAGTCGCTCTATTCCAGCAATGGGCGCATTCGTCGTTATGATGTTGTCCTCATCCGATAGGCTCGAATTAGACAAGTATCGAGCTCTGAAGAGTGCCCCTTGAGAATAGAGCTGTTGCGCGCCTAGTGGAGTCAAGCTAGGCGGAAGCTCGCCTTGTAAAGGTGTGCGCTCGCCGTAAAAGACGTATGCGAACGAAGACCAGACCGTTTCGTTGGTGGACTGAGCTAAGACCTCGCTCACTAGTGGGAGGAGAACGGCTAATGCTCTTAGCGAACGTGAAGCCATTCTTAAGCTGAGTTAACAAGTATCACACTCGTCCCATATAAAGATACCCTACGATAGCACAAGAATGAAGGAGGGAGCTGAGCAAGCTATCGAGCTTGGGAAGACAGCAAAAGGAGGGGTAATGGAGGAACAAAGACATATAGATAAACCAACCTACCTTCGGACCCTGCTTACATCTGGCGTAAACATGCATACATACCTACATATAAGGCTTCCAATGACACCAGATAACGTGCTTGTTTCTTCAAGGGTCCGTCATGGTATCTCGCTAGATAGTACCGGCACCGCAGTCAGCTTATGAGAAGCCCTGTATGGGGTTGACCGCAGAAAGCGGCGGGGAGCTTGGGAACTCTCTCGAGAGAGCAGCGGGGTAGCTCGCCGGTGTGAAGAAGCACGCAAGATAAGAACAAAGGAAGGAAGGCTTGGCATAACTCTTTTTGGCCTTTGGGGCTGGTAGGCTGGGATGAGCTATCATCGGACGAGAAGCTACCCCTGTCGATTCAAGAGAAACAGAGCTTCGCCATAGGCTCGCTAGCACGTCTTGCAGTAGCAATATATACTATGCGCCTCTAGCATGCCGTGATGTCGAAGTGGTTGCATACGATAAAGGTACCCGTGACATCCGGAAGGGTATATCATCTTTTGACGTGATCTGGCTTTGTAAAGAGGAATCGGGAGATCTCGCTGGCTTATCGATACGGCGAGCAGGGGAGCAGGGTGACAATTGGAAAGTTGTAGTTGAACCGTGGGATCACAAAGACTCTTAGGTAAAATTAATAAGAAGAAAATGATAGGTAGCACGATGCTACCTCGGGTTGAATTATCTAGTAAAAGGCCTAAATGGCTCCAGGGACGGCTCGCAATGAAATCTCCAAGTTCCTAGATTCTAATTTCAGCCCTAAGAGACACAGATGGACTGCACAAGCTGGCATCGAAGATCAGTAAATATTCTGTCGCATCCTACGCAGCGCTTAAAGATAAACAGGCAGAAGGTCGGACAGTATGTGTTGAATACCTGGCTAGGATAACCAGCCTAGACATGTAATTCTATCATCCCGTTCATAGAAATACATTAGCATTCCACGACATTTAACTTCACGCTATTTATACCAAATACACTTTCAATAAGCCCGTCATCTATCATCATAGCTCCCTCATTGATATAATCAGTATTTACGCAGTATTTTCTACATCCTAACAAGTGCAGCGATATATCATAATTCCGCCATATAGGAACCACTGTCTCACCCATCGCCATAGGCTCAGTGTATTGCTAAACCGCAACTGCAATACGTTTAACCTACTTCTAGAGTGTTGGCGTCAGGGTCCTAGCGTTGAAATACGCAGTTCACATAAATAGAAACAAGTTACAGGTTCCATCGAATCCATTTGCATCTACGCTCACGTGGGCGGCCTTTTCACTAAATCCAGAGCCAATTATATAAGCGATGGCGAAGATGAGAATACCCAGCGGGCTGATGCAATGTCCGCTAAAGTCCGCTCTGAGCGTGCATCAAGCCGCGCCCCTAGCTTCATCTGGATTAGTGATCTGGGGATCGGGTCCGCATTTGCTGCGACACTATCGTGGAGTTGTACCGACAACCATAGCCTGTGAATTTATATAAGTCCCGGCTCACCCGTAGCTAGGCAAGATGAAGGAAACGGCTTGTATTCCTCTTGGACATATAGCTATACTGTAGATTCATTTACTTACCTGCTCTAGAAAATGGCTAAAGGATCTATTCTCGTTACTGGCGCCAACGGTGGTCTAGGGTCTTCCATTCTTAAGCAGATAGTATCTCGACCGGACCTTGCGCGGGATTACTACGGACTGTATACCGTACGTAAAGTCGAGAGCGCCCACGACGCAAAGAAGGCGCTCCAGAACGCCCCAAAAGTGCAACACCAATACGATCTCCTCCCTCTAGATCTAGCACGCCTCGAAAGCGTGCGCAAGGCCGCCGCAGACATCAATGCCCGTGTCGCGAGCGGCAAGATCCCGCCTATTCGCGGTCTAGTATTATCTGCCGCGTACCAGGAACACGACCAACATAACTTTACCAATGACGGTTTCGATATGACTTTCCAGGCTACTTACCTGTCACAATTTCTCCTGACTCTCCTTCTGCTACAAAGCATGGACAAGGAGAACGGTCGCATAGTGGTGTTAGGCAGCTGGACGCATGAGTAAGCGACCACCTCCAACCCATGCACAGTCTAGGATCCTGATGTACATCTGTTTATGTCGTGTCTCAAGCTAACCCTTCTTAGCACCACCGATCCCAGGAACAAGGTCGGCCCATTTGGAGAATCTTATACTCCCGAAGAGTTCCACCAGATCTTTTCGGATCCCCAGGGCAGCACCGAGCCGATCGCCAAGGGAAAATGGGGAGTGCAGACGGGGCGCACCCAAGATCCCTGCGCCGGTATGAGACGGTACGGAGCCGCGAAGCTATGCCAAATCATGATGATGTAAGTGCCTCCTAAAACTAACTAGGTAGCCCAGCGACTCTGTCGGCTAGTCATCCAAATCCGAACCTTTGGCTAACGCGTACCAGGCGAGAGCTAGCTCGGCGTATATCGCAAGATCCAGCGCTGTCGAAGATTTCCGTTCTAGGCCTCGACCCAGCAGCCATGGTCAGCGGCCTAACACGCCGCAGCAACTGGTTCGTCCGCGTGGTCCTGCTGCAGTTTCTGGGCGGCCTTCTGTCGCCGATCTTAACATGGCTAAACCCCAACGGCGACTTGCGGACGACGTGGAAGTCCGCTGGGGACGTGATACATGCGTGCTTCGACACCGACGGGGGTCTCGGCGAGCACCCGAACGGGGTCTACCTCAACGGCTCGCTGATCTCGGATGTCGGACCCGAGGCTAAGGACGACACCAAGTGCCGCCGGCTATGGAAGGAGAGCTTGGAATACACGCAAGTCAAGGAAGGCGACACGGTGCTAGCGGACTGGCGATGAGGTGAGCGTTGAATAATCATTTGTAATTTTGGGTAGACTCTTTGCGAGCCGTCTTGTGTATATTTGTATATAGGTGTTAAATCATATGAATTAAATGGGACAAAGATTAAGGCGGCTCAGGTGACCGAGGCGTGATATTATACGAAGCATGTCGTACGTCAGTTGCGGAATATCCGAAGTCGGCAATCGCGTCCATGGTCAGGCCAGATTTGCCGAAGTATTGAGTAGTGCCGCCAGGTCGGTATCGAGGGAGATTGCCGTAGCCGGAGACGAGGTAGGCCATTCAGCCATGTTACATGCCAACGCAGATATATGACGATGAATGATTATTTCTGTAGGGACCGTCGTAGCGAGATGCAATATTTGCCTTCACAGTGATTTAGAAGTTCCCGTTATTGCAGAACGCCGAGAATGAATAAATCTGCAGCCTTGATCTGTACCACCGCGAGAACGTTACATGTGTGGGGTCATATATTGTGGCTATATTGAAAAGCTGCCGCCACTGACTCCTTCCTGTGAATCCGTATGGCTCTTTAACAGGCCTAGCCGTTGTTCCGAGTAACGAAATCGTGCAGCTGAAGTTACGATGATGAGCTGAGGGTGGCGTGGATTTGGTCTATGAATACCTAGGTAGGCAGGTTGTTTTACTGCCCCCTAACCCCGTGTCGTACTTGAGTTGAGAATTTCAATAGATCGTCTTGGACTTACCTTTGGAGGTGGTAGAAATCCGGTAATTATTTATGAAGCTTTGCCTTTTTCGCTATTTATCCGCGCTTTTGCAAGTATGGGGATCTACTTAGAGAGCGAAATGGAGCAAAATGGCCAACTTTCAATATTGCGGTTAAAGTAATGGCGCGTGACCGGCCGCAGATCTTGTAAACCATGCAGTGCAGGTTGTGCTATACCGACCAGACCAGGTAGGTAGGACCAACGTCGTCTCACATATATTCCTCTCTATAGATGCCGGCCCTTGATCAGCAGCTCATTGGTCTAGCCGCGTCGTATGGGGTACATAGAACAACCGCGTGCATGACTGATTCGACATTCCCAATGGTTACTAGCTTGGAGCACGTATCCCGTTCTGCTTAACGGAATCTCGTAAAAGAATCTCGGAATTTTCGTAAATTCCCCCATAAAGTATTCAGGGCGGACCTCTAGTGATGCTATCGCCGAGAGAGAATCATGACTGGGCGGATGGAAGCCCGCATCTTGTGAGTTGTAAGTCATCTCTTCGGAGACGACGGACGACTCGGACTTCCATTTCCATACAATGGCGCTCCTCAGTTTGCTCTTACTAGGCTTATTGCCGTTATTATGCCTGTCGGCATCGCTAGATTTTTCACAACGTTACGGACCACGCCATGGACAGCGCTCAAAGGATAGGCCTATTCGCCCTCCTCCTGGAAACCATACATCCGACGGCCGAAGACATATCAGAGCTACTCTGCAGTCTCGGAAAGTCAATAATGTGACCGGCGGCACCGTATCCACGTATGCGACGTCTAGGGTATCGGATCGGTCACCACGGGAGCCATTGGCAAGATATGGAGAAGGGATAGTATATATGATGGAGCGTGCGTTCCGAAGTTCCCAAAACTTAAAGGTTGCTCGCTAATCACCCAATGTAGTTGCCATTGGGACGCCTGGACAGACGGTCTCGGCTATCCTCGATACCGGGTCCTATACGTTGCTCGTGGACCCGGACTGTACCCAAGCGGCAGATCCGCAGGCTTGTCAGACGTACGGATACTATGATACGGCGCAGTCCTCCACCGCCAAAAACTTGAATGCTTGGTTCGCCGGACAGTTTGGTACCGGTTACATGGAGGGAGTATGGTATAGCGACACCGCTTATGTCGGGCTAGACAGTATGTATAATGCCTCCTCTATATTCGACCAAGGATATGAATAAGCGTTTTAACATTCGAATGCTGCGTGACAGACCTGCCTCTTCCGAACCTTAGAGTCGGGGTAAGCAAATGGAGCCAATACATTTGGGCTGGTGTGTTGGGCGTCTCGTACGGCAAGGCATGGAATACTGCATATCAGACTTTACTCGACCTTCTTGTCGCGCAAAGCTATATCGAAGTACCTATATTCAGTGTGGGGGTTGGATATCAAGGCGGCGGAAGCCCAAGTGAGTTCGCTAGGGGCTTTGCGGCTGGCCTTGAAAGAAGCTGTAACAGAACTAACATCACTTAGGTGACATAATATTCGGGGGCGTTGACAGAAAGAAATACAGAGGATATCTTGAGCCTCTTGAGATCTATCCGTATCCAGATCAACAGCTAAAGCTATATGATCAAGTTGGGTAAGACGCTTTCAGTCCTAAAGGCAGGTGAAACGTTGATACGAACCAAATATGCACAGCTATCGAGTAAACATGACATCTCTGGCAGTTACTCCTCCTGGGCAGAACGAAACGATGATCACGGGTAACGACTTTGAGCGCAACGTTCTTATCGACTCTGGGTCCACCTACACCTATCTGGATGCGAGCATGGTCGCTATAATCGCGAAGGCTCTGCATGCGTATCCGGACGCCCATGGGGTCTACCGGGTACCATGCGAAAGCCGGAACCTGGACGGTTCTGTTAACTTCGGGTTCAACTTTTTTAACATAGTCATCAGGGTGAACTACGCCGACTTTATTGTTGACTTTGACAGCTATTGTGCACTCGGGGTCCAAGCCACAGATCATTCGGATTCGACATGGGTGTTGGGAACCAGTTTCATTCGAGCTGCGTACCGTAAGTACCAATTTCAGAATCCATAGAACGGCATTGTAAAGATTGTCGTCAACTAATGAGTGGGTTGTATAGTGGTATTCGATCAGCAGAATGACGCTGTGTGGATTGCGCAATATTTGCCATGTGGTGACGATGGGATAACGGATCTGACCAAAGATGCTGGTAGGCAGCTATGGTTGGAAGTTACAGGCCTATGTTAAAACAAGAGAGGCAGGACTCGAGCGCTGGAGAGCCCTGTAGTTCCAGTCTGACGCAACTCTACAGGCCTTGTTATGTCCCCCTATACTTAGCGTTTAGCGAGTGAGACATGGGATCAAACCGGGAAACTAAAGGGGAACCAAAGAATCCAAGAATGCATAGCGCTTGATTGATTATACTATGCCTACCTCAGAGATGGTATAAGCTAATAAATATTCAGCTGTATAGAAATTCTAGCCTTAGATATCGTACATCATTAAATCGGCGCCTGGATATCGTAACATGAATCTTCGTGTTTTCGGGCTACACGTCTGGTCCCCGAATGTCCTCGCTTAGAGGGCCTTGCCTTGTCCAAATGTTCATCTGTAAGGATCTAGTTAGCATTTTCTCATGAAAGGTAAGCATCACAGTAAAAGGAAGTAAATATGACTTGTTCCGCTCTGAGCTCTTCCATAAGGCTTATAGTTCGAGATTCAAAAAGTCACTTACCCCAATCTTCTCGCCACTGGTAACCGGCAAACCAGCGTGTAGCGTCCGCTGGTCACCCGTGCCGTCTTCATTTAAATTTTGCCAGAAAACAGCATTCCCAACGACAGGTCGGAACGTGACACCATTCTCCCAAGGCTCATCGCAATCGACGAACTTGCACCAGCGCTCGTCTAGAGGCGCCGATACCATGGGGAAGTTGGTGCCTCCGCCGGTGATGTCGTCTGAGGCCGAAACGTACGCGAAGAACGAGCTGAGACGATTACCGCCCAGCGCTGATGTCGCGTGCGCCGCATTCGTGTACCAATCCGTGTGGAAGTGGTACCGCTCGCCTTGGCCGTACTTGACTAGCTGTACGGGCTCCAGGTGTGTTCGTGGCACATCAAAGCCTTGGAATAAAAGTGCCCGCTCCTCGATGCACCGAACTATAGCGTCGCGCGGCACATTGGTCGACTGTGAGGTCCGCGTTTGCCGCAGCCCTTGAGCGCCTGATGAATCGGCAACGGCTGAGTGTGTGAATGTGTCTCTGCTGTTAAAAACTGTCAGTGCTGCGTTCTTGAGCGACATACAAGTATATGCTAGTTCTCACGTTATTTCTTGAAGATGGGCTTGCTCTTCGGGGGTGATGAAGTTTTCTAGGTAGATAACCAGAGGAGATTTAGATACTATATGGCTCTGGTAGGCGGGATGTTTGCAGGTATAATCGCTCTCGCTCGAGGTCAATGGTTTCTGTGCGGCACCATTATCACTGTGAGCATTAGCCGACCCGGCGACGAGCGCTAGCAGCAATACAGTCCTTAATGAGTTCATGATAAATCTAATAGCACAACAAAACCATGCTTTTAGTTATGAGAGGAAGAAATGATGAAATAAGTTCTTCTCCTGTGAGGAATCTCCACGATAATGCTCTTAGACCCCTCCATCCTAGAATTCATACATCATCGTAAGGGGAACATGCAGAGTTGAAACACCAATTGTTTGCGCAAAAGGAGCTCCCCCCTGTTTAGCGTCGCAGCAGGCCCCCTGGTCGACGTCTTTAGTGGAGAGCTCTAGCGGAGATCCAGGGTCTTGGAGTTAGATCTGAACCCCTGATCTGCAGGGTAGCTCAGCTATCAGACCATTGCTTGGTATTTGACCCCGCGACATCCCATTCAGCTCAAGATAAAATAGTTCGCGAAACATTTAGCTAAATAACGACATGATGAAAGTCAGAAGCATAGAGTTCTTATTATCCCTCCTACTAGGAACTACAGTAGTAGCCTGGGAGCACACCGACGAGGATGAATTCCGTCGAGCGATATCAGGTCATAACCATGCCTTAGTTGCTTGTAAGTCGTTAGTCAATGAGCGGCTATAGCCGACTACCAAACAGGAAGCTAATATTTCAATGTAAAAACAGTTATAGAACCTTCAACGTAAGGTCGCCTTTCAGCCTAGCAATTGCATTCGACTAATGAGTAATTGTTTAGAGCCGCCAGCCAAGCCCTAGAGCCGGAATGGACATCCGCGACAGAATCAGAGAAAAAGGCTCTGATAAGTATCGACTGCTCCTCCGCGGCGAGCCTATGTCAAGAATTTGACGTCATATCTTACCCGGCCCTACGTTTCTTCGACGGCCATGGGAAAATAACATCGTATCGAGGGCCTAGAAGAGCATCTTCGTGAGTATCTCAGTTCTTAAAAATTACCTCCAACTTGAACTAAGACCGATTTCTCGCCATCAGAATTCTTTCCTACCTAAAGAGAGCAGTGCGACCATCTGTCACACCCCTAAACTCCAAAGAGAAAATCACGGCCTTCCTATCCAGTGATGATTACGCTGTCGTCGCACGGATTAATCCTCAAGACCCTCACATCAAGACCATATATAACACGCTAGCTTCGCAGTACCGCGACCGTCTATCCTTTGGATCGGCAGAGACAAAAGCGGCTTCGACGGTCTCGTGCTACAACAACCGCGACGGCCAACAGTTTACCGTATCGGATCTTTCCAGCATCGATGCACTACCCAAGCTCATCGAGAGCTGCCTCACGACCGTCATCGGGGAATTCACCCGGGCGAACGAGATGAAGTACTTGCAGGTGAGATACCTCTCATGTTAGCTAATTTTAAGATATCTCCTTTACTCACTATATTTATTCGAAGTCCGGCAAGTCATTGGTTTTCTATTTCACCACGACTCCCAAAGAGCGAGACACTTACGTAGACTTGATGCGATCCGTGGCCAAGATGTACAAGGAATACTTAAGCTTCGTAACGGTTGACGCTGGCGAGTACGGCGACCTAGCGGCGCCGCTGGGCCTGGCATCCGTCCCCGGGTTGTCGGTGCAGAACCCGATGTTCGGACAGGTCTTCCCGTATCCGCGTGAGAAGAAGATCACTCCTGAGGCAGTGGGTGGGTTCCTCATGGATATTGTGCAGGGCAAAGTGAAGCCTTGGGATGGTACATTCAGCGCAGATGAAGCCAGCGGGCATGGGCATGACGAATTGTGATGAAGCTATCCGATCAAAAGTTGGGTTAAGCAACAAACATGTATAACAAATGGCTAAGTAGCAAAGATGTATTTATATCGACGATATCCGCAGAATTGGATCTAAAATGCAACGTTCATCATCTCATCGAACAAGGCCGCATAACGCACATACGATAGCCTAAATTCTCTCCAGTTCATCGGCACGCGAAATAATCCAGAGTTCTAACCCGATCTCTACGGCAAACTCATGAAGAGTTCCAAGAGCTTAGGATAATCCGGAACACTGCAAGATTCATAATTCGTTAGTATATTTCTTAGGCCATGAATGCTTATCCGGGGAAATACATACCCCATGCCCGACACAGGATCCCAGCCTTCGATAGCCGGGAAACCCGTCGTCTTACACGCGCGGTTATCGCCCTTCGTGACATCCTTGAAGACCTCAGGGTGCGAGTACTGTTCAATCACCAATCAGCCATTAATCTCACCACGCACAATTTGAACAGATGCAACTAAAACTTACCAGAACCTGATGAATAAACCCAACCGGGCCCTTCCCAACCGCCAACCTCTCCTCGTTAATCAGCGTAATAATCGACCCCCACAGCGGTGCCGAAGCAGACGTCCCGCCAATCCGCCACAGCTCCCCGCCGTTCGAGATGACGAAGTGGTCGCCATTAGCCGAGACATCGGGGTACGCCCTGCCCAGCTTATTGAACCTGCCAATGCCCGCATGCGCATTACTGTAATTCCCGCCGCCGCCCTCGTAGCCGTCGAATGACAGGTTAGCCGCCGCTAGGTACTTAGCGACGGTGTCCTTCTGGTAGTCGGGCTGTTCGTAGATATTCGAGAAGCCGCCTCCGGAGCGGAACCTATCGGTGGCCTCCTCGGAGTCGACGCCGGCCGTCTTGTTCGCCTGCAGGACCGTCGACCCGACGGTCAGGATGTACGGGCACGTGGCGAGGAACTGCGGGTTGAACACGTCGGCCTTGGGGCCCAGACACCCCGAAGGCGCGTCGGGACTGGGAAAGCTACCTACGCCGTCGTCGCCGGACGAGATGACGATGGTGGAGCCCTGGAGGCCGAGCTTCATGATCTCGGCGCATTGGCGCTGCTGGTACGATTCCGGGAGATCGACCTCGGCTCCGCTGTACGAAATGCTGATCACGTTGGTCGGCTTGTATACGCCGCACATGAGCTGCCCGGAATATCCCGCTCTGTCGTGCGGGTTCGGGTACTCTGGGTCGCGGCATTCGGGCCGCTTGCAGTTGCCGGTCTCGCCGTACGCTTCGAAGGTGCAGTAGCTGCCGTCGATTGCGTTCCAGAGGTCTAATACGAGTAATTAGCAGAGCAAAATTGAGCGAGGGTGTGGTTTGGTGCGTAAGTGAAATAAGAAAGGGGTTCGTATTACTGTTGAAAAACCCAGTATATGCTGTCGGGTCTGTTTGGTATATGCTTTGATACCACTCGTCGTCTACTTGGTACAGCACAGTATTCTGCGGCCATATTAAGCCGTATGCCATTTGGAAATCGAGGTTCGCCTCCGAGCCTGCCATCCTAAGGCTCGTGGTAGGCCCTTGTCCACCGTCCACGGAGAAGAGTTCTGGGTGAGTTCCATTGGGAATTTCGCTACTTGGCATTAGCAATTTTTACGCAGTGTACGAATAGAAGTATCAGAAAGCAGTTTTACCTCGAAAAGCTCCAGAAAAAGCTATTAAGATCGTATTGTGTATAATGCTGTCCAAGCGATTGGAATATTCCCATCCTGTTGTCTGGGTGCTTCTTAGTCCCCTTCGGGATACCGTACAGCGCTAAGTTCTCCGTTAGAAAATGCGAATATTGATCTAAGAAATACAGACTTACCCCTGATACAATCTGGCGTAACATATTCGTCACAATCACCCGGTAGTGTGTAATTGCCGCTTGCTATTCTCATAGATTCTACGGGCTCTACGGGATCCGCAAACCGTAAAGGTCCCTCTACGTTTACGCCGGTCGTCCGTCTGGGGGTTGGAACATTCCGCCTACTCCTCTCGCTCATAAGACTTCCAAGCTCGCTCTCAGAGACTAGCTGGCCAAAGCGAGGACGAGATCCTACACCTGTTTTGCTTCGTTTCTTCGGGGGTTCTTGCGTATTGCCGTAGCCCATCAGCTTGATGCCGGGGGTAATGTAGTCGATATGATCTTTCACTTGTTTTGGTACGTGATATCTCCAGACTGGTCAGCCTGCAACATGCCTCTACTACCAAAGCTGCACTCACTCATCGCAAGCAATATTCTTAACGCCGGTGCTTACATGTTCCCACACATCATAGTCCGCCATCAAAAGTTCTTCTACTTGGCTAACCGGAGCATCAAATTGTACCCACTAATATAAGCATGTGTCAGGATATTTTCATGCTCTGTGAATAGATGTACATCTCACTTGTTTGTTGCTAGATTGCGAGATGTTATGCGGGGGTATACCCGCCTCGACAAGCCAGTCTTTTACTGCCTTGAAGCTCGTTTCCGCGGGTTCAAAGAATTTAACGACCTCTTCTGCCGAGAGATGTTTGCCATAGTGCTTTGATCTGGGGTTTGATCTTTTAAATTTTCATTAGCTATTCTGTAGATACACCATGTAAGTAGGTACTAAACACGAGAGGCACCGCACATGTCCATCAATAGTTCATGCCCTGACTGAAGGTTCTGCTGCTTCAACCCGATGCGCATAGGTAGCACAGCGTCGGGTATCGCCCTTTGAAGTTTCGTCCATGACCTTGCTTGTAACGCCGTTCTCTTTTCATGTCGAATATGGGTGTCTGGGATACTGCGTTTCGACCTAGAGGGATCGGCGCCATGGAAAGGAGCAGCAAGGACCTCCAGCACGATCAAGCCCGCCAGGGCAATGAAGCCGAATAACTTCATTATCAACGGCCTCTCTGAAAAACAAAAGAGGAAGAATTGGCGTACGCAAGGACTACTCGACACGCACGAGGTTCGAGAGAAGCTCGAGACGCATATTATATCAGCGCCCGAAGTAGAAGCTTAGCTCCGTTCCGCTTCTAAGTATGGCAAGCAAGTATACCATGGCGGCTTTGGTCCCGAAGGTATCGTTCAGTATTGGAGAAGCCAAGGATGGAAATATACGGTTATCCATTCTCACTGGGTGCGGCTAAATGAACGTATAAGTGAGATAATTAGCTCGACCTCGGTCTTCCTCATGATCAAGGTGTAATTAATGAGCCGCTAGCATGGGTCGACCTAGAAGGCCGATGTTGGAATATTTTATGATTCAGTGAAACCATGACTATTAGTTCTTCTCACCAGTCTAGGTCGAAAATTGGCAATCCCCTAAATTAGAAGATCCATGCCAGTATTTCCCCAAATGCACTTTAATGTAGGCCACAAAAGTTGATTAAAGCGAGGCCGAGGACGGTATCGAGACTCGATACCCAAGGGACTGTCGCGAATGAGCAACATCTTCGCAGGCTGGCGGAGCTGGGTGAGAGGAAATGGAGAGCAAGTGGAAGGTATTGATTAGGTAGATATGGCATGATGCAGATGCTATCCACTTTAGATTGAAGATCGCGGGGATTGATTGACCTGGCTATAATCTACCGGATCGCATTTTATATAACCGGTGCTTACAGAGAGTGGTAGGTCTTGCAAGGAGTGCGGCGGCAATTCCATAGTATAGTCGCATAGATTTCAATACACCAGCATAAATGAACATTCGGGGAAAGGAGGGACAACAAGATCAATATAACTTGGCAAAAGGAGGTATCATTACTACCTACGTAAGGTAGACGTCCTTATTCATTTCTACTAGGTTCTTTGATATCAAGCTTCATTCCCTATCCCATAAGCTCGCAACCTTCTCTTATTACACCAACCACAGCACCAGTCTGAATAGCCTCGCTTCCTCCTGCAGACACTCTGTACTCAATCTCTGCAAGACCGTCAAGCCATCGAATCATAGCTTCAGGTTTAACTTCCATCTTCATCAGCTCCTCCGATAAGGCTGTGATTATGTCCGCCAATGCAAGACCATTAGCCACTTTTAGGGTGTTGATCGTCGAGAGACAGGTAGTTACGTCGCTAGTCGCAAGCAGCGTACTGGCGATCTTTGTGATTGCGTCGGGAGGTGGTGCTGCTATGCAGTTGTAGATGGTCTCTGTTGTGATGGTTTCTCTAACAATGTCCTTCTCGGCTATCTTCGGGGCGTCCTTGTGCTGTAGCGGTGTGCCTATTAAAACCTGGTTAACATGGAAAACAAAATGAAACCTTGGGTAGGGGAGTTAGGACTGACTAGATGCGTGACATGCCTGAAGCACGTTCAGAGCTCGTCGCATATCCCCCTTGCTCAGCTTAACGAGAGCGTCTGTAGCTTCGCCTGTAATCTTGACACCCTCCTCCAGAATGACCTTGTCCACCAAGACCCGGATATCGCCCTCCTTCAGAGGACTAAACCTGAAGCGTGTGCATCGAGATAGCAGGGCAGGCGAGAGCTTATGTGTATAGTTGGCAATAACGCAGAATCGGGTGTTTGCCGTGTACTTCTCCATGATTCTTCGGAGAGCCATCTGGGCTGTGTTGGTCATCGCATCGGCCTCGTCCAGAATGATCAGCTTGTAGCTCGCTATACCATTTGGACGTGACGCGCCGCCCATTGTGAAGATCTGCTTTGTCGATGCAAAGGTCTTGATCTGTTCACGCACAACGTCGATACCTCGATCGTCTGAAGCATTCAATTCCAAGACCATCTGGCGCATGTTATCCGCTCCATAAATTCGCCTGGCGAGTGCTAGAATGGTGGATGTTTTTCCCGTACCGGGAGGCCCATAGAGGAGGAGATGGGGTAGGCGATTCGAATCGACAAACTTGTTAATAGTAGCTAGGATATCATGATGGCCCGAGACGTCGGATAGAGATACAGGTCGATATTTCTCAACCCTGAGTCCCGCTTAGTATTAACAAGACATAGGTGCCGGCCTTCAAAAGCTTACCATGGTAATGAATCATCTGCTTCGACGGGTAGATTAGCGGCACTACGCTTGCCTTTAGCGGTGTTGTCGGAAGAAAATGTGATGTCGTGAGATTTCGTAGGGACATCAATGTCCATCTCATCCTCGAAATCGGACATGGTGAACTCCCTGGTGTTGGGTATTGGATCGTCGCAGCTTATTGTCGACTTGTTTGGCGTGGAAAGGATCCCCTAGTAGTTGTTCCCCTTAGCAATGGAAAAGTTCTTCTGGTAATGGCAAATTCCCTCAGGGATATTGGTTTCATATGGCGATAGTAAGAATTGGGTATAAAAAATTCTACCGAAATGCGTGTAGCTTCTTAGTATTTTGTTCATGATATCATGTTCTGGATGCAGAGCTGGTGGAAGACGCGTAAATTGAATTTCTTAACGCGTCCTAAGCGGATTGAAATGGTACGTCGGTACTTGGGTGTGGCGTCGTGGCGCGAGCTAGGTAACTTCATGGTTTTTACTATACGCTAAGTAGAAAGTGCGACACACTGTGAGGGGTATACAATCCCACGCGTGTTAAAGCGCTTCAGAACTTGGAACTCAACGCCAACCCTACCGATCCGACGTGGTAGCTAGCGCCAATGTTGAAGTCGCGTACAATGATGGGCAGCACTGTCGATACCATGGCACCGTCAAGCTCGCTGATGACGAAAGCGAACATCAGCGTGGACATGACAATGCAAAAGCGCACCCCGCGGGGCTTGCCGCTGCTGTTCGGTCCTTTACAGTGTTTGTGATGCCTCTACGCCATGCCACCTGATCTGCTCGTGAGCTTCTCTTCTTCAGGGGCTATTATTGGCAATGCTTCAAGGTGGCTAAAGATGGCTGCTTAAGCAAGAAGACTTAGAAATCCCCAAATGAACAAAAGTAAACTGGTCCAAACAACAGGACCGTTGGTTACACAAGAAATACAACCCCTTTATCTGCCCCTCTCCCTTTCAATCTACCCTGTTCGTGCGAACTGAATATCAAATATTCCCACTTCAGCGCAAACAAAAATTCCCAGCTATGTTTACCATGATGTCACCGACTATGCTCTTCGTAGCCGCTGTCGTGGTTGCGTGGCTGCTCTGGAACCTCTGTGGTAAGGTTTCGCCGGCCAAATCGCTGCCGGGCATTGCGCTTGTCGAATTTGACAGGGACAACTCAAGGGAGCGATACACGAGTGACGCCGGAAGCCTTTTGAGCAAGGGCTATGAAACAGTGAGAGGCCTTCATCGCCGCCTTTCTCAAACGTGATTAGTGACCATTTCTACAGCACATAAGACATGGGCAACCTTTCTGTATACGGGACTTTTTGAATCCTGACCGGCCGCGCGTATTTCTACCTGTCAGGTACATGGAAGAACTCAGAAATGCGCCGCAGGAGAAGCTGAGCATTGCTGGCGTCTTAAACAACGTCTGTAAACACTTCCTACCTACACCTTCGGGTTTGTATTTCTGACCGAACCGTTCTAGACCTCGACGATGAGCAAGGTCGGCGGTCCTCGAATCACAGAAGAGATCCAAACTAGTACCCGAATCGACCTCAACCGTGCATTGAACAACCTAATAGAGCCCATGCAGACACTATGTTTCCGAGCTGCGGAAGAGAAGCTGCCGGCTAGTCCGGAATGGACTTCAATAGTCCTGTATCCCAAGATATTGGAGCTGTTTTCCCGTATGTCAGCTCGGGTCATGGTCGGCCCTGAACTCTGCGAGGCTTGGCCTGCGATTTCGATGAGATACATCACCTGTGTCCTCGCTGCGCAAGCTTCCATTCGGAAAAAGTACTAACCCCGTGCTCTACCGGACGGCCTACTATTTGAACCCGGAGGTAGCTCAGGTAAACAAGGCGCGGCACGACGCCGCCGAGCTTGTACGCCCGGTGCTTGAGGCTCGGCAAGCCGCCTACGTTGCCCATGGCGCGGGGGCCAAAAAGCACGATGACTTCATCCAATGGATTATCGACAGCTACCGCGCAAACGGCAAGTCGGCCACACCGGACGAGATTGTACAGAACATTTTCATCGTCATGTTCGCTTCCATGCACAGCACCTCCTTCATCGCGCTGCATTCGCTCTTCAGCCTACTCAGCACACCTGGCGCACTGACTGAGATCAGCGAGGAAATTGAACGCATTGCGAAGAACGAGCTCAAAGACTCACTCTTGTGGACGCTCCACGCGCTCGGGGAACTGAGGATGATGGATTCGTTTATGAAGGAGACGCTGCGAATGAAGCCGTTCCAGGAAGGCAGGTGACAAGTCTCCTACACGTCTCCCTTTCAAGGCATCCTTGGCATGTACTTATACTACGCAGCCACGGTCCAACGCTTCGCCATAGCCTCATATACATTCAGAGACGGCCTGAACGTCCCTACCGGCACCGTCGTGTCATTCCCCAACCTGCGGTATAACACAGACCCCACGCGCTCCTTGACTCCTGAGGCCGGCACGTTTGACGGAAGCGCTGGCTACGCCGCCGCGCCGGGTTTGACACGAGCAAGTTCCAGTTCGCCTCTAGTTCGAGCAAGTTCCAGTTCTACGGCCGAGGATGCGTTCGACTGGGGGGCTGGTCTGCACGCGTGCCCGGGACGCTTCATGGCCGAGATCACTATCAAGCTGATCCTCATTTGCCTAGTCACAAAATACGACATGAAGCTCCCCGATGGAGGTCTGGAACGGCCCGCAGAGTCGAGGCGGTTTATGGATCTAACGCCAGATACGTCGACACCAGTGATGGTTAGAGACGTGAAGGGTTAGATGGCCAAAGTGTCTTGAATATTAGCAGGAATGTCTAAGTCATTCGAACTAGGTGTGGTGTAGCCTACGTTACGGGCAAGGGCTCTCTCGATAACGCAAAGGTGGGCCGGACATTAGTTCCTATGGGACAGTGACATGAGGCTATCCGCGCGGCTTTTTACGCGGATGATATCTTTGGGCAGCCCATGCAGAGAGTGTTGGCATATTCACCATTACAACTCGAACACGAGATGGTGTCTGGAAACGAGCAGATTGAGAATGCGATCCAGAGTATGCACTACCATGATTTTGATCTTTTTGCTGGTCAGTGAGTGTGGCTAAAGCTTTTATCGCTATCCTGAGATTGGCATATACTAGTTCTTGCCTGCCACCACGTTGTCAAGGATAGCGTCGGAAACCAGGTCTTCTCTGAATTAGAAAGCGAACGAGACGTTGGACACTTCCGTCCCCGACGTTTTGAAATACCCGGACTTCACGGTAAGACAGTTACGTGTTTCAAGAAAGGGAGATGGGAAGAGCACTTGTCCTACTGGCACAACCAGTTCACCGGTCTCCACCTTTGTTGCCTTTGATGCACTTTTGGCGCAACCAGAGACTACCAAATATGCCTCACATTCGGTCAAGATATATCTTGACGCCACGCTGAAGACCCGCATCCGCGAATACAGCCACCGCTTGGGTGTCTCGCACTTTCATTTGCACCTAGCACTCCTAGCCTGCCAGACCAACTGTCAATGTTGAAGTCAAATAAACAAGTGTTAAATGAATGATCCCATATAATATTGATGACCTAATATATGCTATACCCAAGTCGCTATTCGTTATTAAAACATACCTCTAAATCATTATCATCAGTTCCACGGAGTAGCTCTACGCGCTTAATCTTGCAAAAACGATTTATCAGCTTTTATCATGGCCTCCAATTCTCGTTCTAATTCCTCTTCGAGTTTTCTGTCAATAATGTAATCACCGTCCTTGGCAGGAGTTGTCTGGTCACTAGCCGAAACCCATTCTCCTTCGTCCAAGGACGAGGCCGAGGATGGAGGCGGGGAGGATGGTGGGGAGCTATCGTCAGAGTCGCTGTCTGTTGTGTCGTCCGAATCCTCGCATCTATCCGCATCAGTACGATTGCGGACAATCAATCTCTTGCCGTGCTTGGCACGTCCCTGTCTGCAGCGCCTCGATTCCTGTTGTCGGCTGCCGATATCCGGTTGAACCATTTCCAGAGGCATCATGCTCTTATCCTCTTCTAATAACCTACACAACTCTTCCGGATCCATACCTTTAGTATCGTCAACGGGGGAGTTGGCGTTCTCCTGCCCGCTAGACTCAGTGCCGCTAGGCTCCTCGTTCTTTCGTTGAGATTTAGTCTCGCGCTTCTTGTCTTTCCTCTCAGAGTTTTCCTGTTTTTCTTTCTCCTTCTCTTCTTCGTCTGAGTCGTCCCAGAAGAAGCTGGTCTGGCTAAGAGGGCTTTTAGGAAGGGTAGGACTATCCGGCCGATTTCTTTCCTCCTCCTTTACCTCTTCTTCCGTTTCCTCCTCCTCATCCTCCTCATCCTCATCCTCTTCATCCTCATCCTCTTCATCCTCCTCTCCTTCATCCTCCTCCTCCTCTTCTTCTTCTTCTTCTATCGCCACTGTCTCTACCACCGGCAGCCCATCATCGTATATTAATGGTTCCTCTTCCACCCCAGGCGGATACATCGACACCTCCTCTATTGTCCCCACGTATCCGGTCTGAAACATCTCCATGTGGACATTATGCTTTACAAAATGACACTGGGAGGGAAAATCGCAATCGGTTTCGCAATTATGCGTCTTATCGACGAAAGCCCGCTTGCGTATCGTCTCCCCGGCCGGGCCGGTGACTTCCAAGCCGAGAACCTTGCGACGCCACGCCCCCCATTCGGCCCACCCTTTGTAGTCGAACTCGGACCTGCACATCTCGCCGCGCCGACGCTTCTTACCCCGGCCGCGGGTCTTGGGCGGGTTGGCGGAAACGCAGTATTCGTGGTCGCAGACGAGACAGCGACGCGTGCAGCCGAGCTGGTAGACGGTATCGCATGAATGACACTGCCAGGCCCACGGACATGGTGGCGGAGGCGGAGGTGGAGGAGTCGGCATGCCGCCTGGAGATGTAGGGAGGATGTTGCGGAGGTGAAGACGAGCTGGTGGTGTTATAGGGGCGGACGAAACTCGGATAGGCAATTGTGCTGTCGGCGTGGTGGACGGTGTGACTATAGAACGACGTGAAAATACTCTGAGGTCGGAGAATGCCCTGCTTGATGGCATCACTTTTCGTTCCCTGGTGTTCTTCTAATTTGAGCGACTCGGTCTGCTGATTAACGTAGGAAACAGTATGTTTGTTTGCTTGCGAATAACGAACAAGCTATAGGTGTACAACTAAGGATGGTCTATCTGAGTCCCGATGACTCAAGTGAAAAGCATGTAGTATTTGCTGTGACGGTGAAATCGTCAAATGATTGTGGCAGCACCTCTAGGGTCTGCGGTATTGCATCTAGGCAAAATAGGAGAACGATATGTTCTAATTACGAATGAGACATGCTACTTAGTAGCTTCTGGTGATGGACTGTAGGAAAGGAATGAGTGGTCCAAAAAGGGAACAGAAACACAATTGGAAAGATGACAGTCAAGGAAATTAGGAAAAATAAGAAAACGACTAAAGAGAGTAGAGGAGATATTCGAGGCTCTTGATTGAGATTCTATATACCCTTATCCTCCGCTGGAGACCCTTTACTACGGAGCTACCGACCAAGGTTCGTACTTTGTCTAGTAAACAAAGCCATAGAATTACGTCCGTATATCAACTACTATCTCGCCGAAGCGTCGAAGCGATAGACAGACTTAGAGCACTTCTGGGTTTCTGAGCTACTGTGCCCCTTTGTCAGGCCACGGTCCTTCATTCACAGTCTGAAAATAGTGCGCGTGATGCTCGTGAGATGATGATTTGATGCTTCTCCCATTGACTTATGACAAAGAGAAAACGTAGAGGCAGATCGACCGATCATCGACTGGCAAAGCGGCAGGACAAAGGAGGAGGATATAGGAAGGAATATAAGGAAAGAAGATAAGTGTTTTGGGGGTTAATTATGGCAACAAAGCCGCCTCAAATGCCGGAAGATTAAGATTAGCGATAGAAAATAGAAGTGACGTATAGGCGATACCATATTCGTTGTTATAGGCATTATGATCCTCGAAGCTACCAGTTTATAGAGTTAGGCTTTCGTGATCTTCATATTCACTCTCAATATCAGTCCTTTCCCACGATAAGAGCCAGAATCACATACTTCGTAAATACCCCTTACACTAACCTTAATTCCAAAAGCGACTTTGAGGTAGCAGAACCATAGTAGTCAACCAGATACAGATACATCTCAGATTATATCCAGAAGTCCCCAGCTACCTATTTTAGAGAATTGAACAGACAATCAGCAGTCTTCTTTTGAGCTAATCGCCTTCCTGAAATACAATGCTTTTGGACTTAGTAGGAGTGTCAGATAAAGGGGGTCATTGTGCCGTCCTTAATATAATATTTTATATCTGGACTTCATTATGTGAGACTTAAAACTGCTTTGTGTGATAAAGCTAAGTAGGTAGATATCATTAATGACACAACTCTGTAAAGCTAACAGAGAAACTAAACGTCAACAGGGTTTTGGCTCCTTGTGCCAAGCTACTATGTCGGTCAGTTGCCTTTCATCATTACCCGATGCTGATGGATCGTCACCACTCTCTACTTCAAAAGACATGCTTCAAGATTTAGGAAAGGTCAACATCACCCATAATTGGATCTAGCACAGTTCTACAATCTAAGATACACCGTGTGGCTATGATCTTACAAATAATTTTCATGCTTAGCGATGTACTTTCTTTTGCCACGAAGCCTGTGAGCAACAAGGTCATGCTTCAAGAATACTACATAGATCTTAGAGACTAGGAGCATGTAAGCTCAAAAGTCGATGAAGTACTTCTTCATAGAAGTACATGTTTAAGGTCCCTTCACATATCGGGCATTAAAATCAAAATCGAAGCAATGTGGTATTATTTTGTTGCCTCTGGCAAGGTCTTGAAAGGATAGCAATACAGTCCAGTCCATGCTTCAACTCATCCTAGCCCTGGAATCATATAAGCAAGCCTGTTTCTCTGCTCTCCTTGCCAGCATCTTTCTTGAGCGTTTTTCACCTGCCTTCATCTCCTGATAAGAGATACTTCATACACAAGGTCCATTCAGAGTCGGACACAAACAAAACTTCAGTGCGACCATGGTTCCATTAGATACCTAGGATATGCCGTCGAGATCAGCCGTCTCAGGCCGCAAGACCGCACCGCCCGTCCATCGAAGGCAGAAAAAAATCTCGTTCCACGTAATAACAGCTAGAAACGAAGAAGGATGAAGGATGGAAAGCCTAAATCAAATATCGCAAGCCACTTATGCCTCAATTGCCTTGTTCTTCTTCTTCTGCTCGACCTTGAGTAGCAGGGCTCGGTTGATGTGGGGTAGGACACCACCAAAGGCGATTGTTGCGCGAATCAGAGTGTCGAGTTCTTCGTCGCCGCGGATAGCAAGCTGGAGATGGCGAGGGGTGATACGCTTGACCTTGAGATCCTTGGCGGCGTTCTAGGCAGAAGTGTTAGTTTCTGGTATTAGTTGGAAGGGATGGATAGTTAGGTGATTTAAGGTGGCAATGTGGTGGTACAAAGGGCGAAAACAAAGAGGTGATGACTCACTCCTGCAAGCTCGAGGACTTCGGCAGTCAGATACTCGAGAACAGCAGTAACATAGACGGCAGCCTTGGCACCAACGCGCATCTTGTTCTGGGTGTTTTGCTTCAAGAAACGCTTGACACGGCCACAGGGGAACTAGTGAATTTTATGTTAGACGGTATTCCTCATTGAATAGAATGAAGCATATATCAGAAGGAAGAGTAATCGTTAATATGCGGAGCATTGATCTTATGAGTGCATCGAGCCTTTGTTGTAAGAACTGTCGTTGTCGCATCCTGTTCGCTATTCAGAAATATTTGACAAGCGTGATATAAACGCCACATCGAAAGACGGAAGAGGTAGGCGCTGAAAATTTCGTGTATGCGAGCTGAAGTCGAAGCCGAAGTATGTGTGATATTTTGAGACGGTTCATCGGTGGTACGTGTCGTGTAAAGAAAGTTGCGCGTCATTCTCTGAATCGTGGGGTTCGGCAGCGATATCGACGGGAGCTCGAAGTTTCGGATGTGGCGACGTCTTGATAGGCCAAGAAAAGAAAATGGACATAGTCGCAGTGCATCACGATAAATGACATTATAATAAGCTTACCTGAAGTCCGGCGCGGGCAGAATGGCTCTGTTGCTTCTTGGGACCCTCAGCCGCCGAAGTCTTTCCACCTGAGCTCTTGCCGCCAGCCGATTTGCCTTTTCCGCCAGCCATTGTTTATATTGATGCGCGCAAAGTCGATACTTGATTAGTGGCGATAGAATTGAAGTGGTTCAGATTCAGCGAGACGAAATGGTGTCGGTTTCGGTGTGAATAAGTAAATTTGCGCGTCGAAGTTGTTTGTCGGTGAAAATTGATTTTTTGATGTTTGTGTTTTGATTTATTGGCAGCCGTTCGAGTCGGAGGCGTGAGAAAATCAAGAGGCGGCGCGGTGTAGTTGGGAAAGAAGCGGGCTGGGGCGGAAAAGCTGTAGGCTTGCTTGTAAGGCCGCTACTGCCACCTACTACTGCTGCTTCAAGGTAAAGGTTGCCTGTTTGGTTTGACTCAACGCGCTATTACAGTAGTGTCGTGCTACACTACAGTGCTGAAGGGAACCTTGGAAGGCGCAAATTCCTGCTCCTAGAAGGCCCAGGCGGCCTAGAACCCCGCCTCGGTAACAATTGGGCTTTCTTTCGTGACCCTAAGCCGTATATAGTTAGTGCACACTTGTTACCGGCAAATCTCCGGGTTTCGCAGTCAGCCGCCTGCCTGAGGAGAAACAAGCTGTCTCGATGAAGCGTTCGAAGGCCATGATATCAGAGACGTGTGCTACCTCGGTCAAATGCGAAACCAAAGAATAAAGGGGATATAAAGACACTGTATTGACATACTCACAACATTTTGGCAAAAATTAACCCAACGAAAGCCAAGATGCGGCTAGAGAGCTAATCCATAACTTGCTGTCAATCAGCAAGTTAGTCATGAGGATGGCGGCATAACGTTTGACGAAGGCCACGGCAACATACATGCTGCACTTCAACGAATTCTGGAGTCGCTAAGACATTCCAAAATGGAACGGGCAATTAAGCCTCTATTATTTAGGCAACTTAAGCCATGTGTTAAAGAGTTGTTGGAAGACGATGGCATACCAAAGCAGACTTCTGATATTGGAATCAGAGATTAGCTGTAGTCGCTTGAACGGCGACCGGATCGACGTCAATGTGGAAACCGAGCAACCGAAACATTGTGGCTTGCATATACGCACAGCCACTAAGTACCTACGGTAGGTACTCTGGTATGGGGTGTTCCAGCTTACATAAGATGAGATAATACGGGATCCGTCCAATAAAATCGTCACAAACTACTCCGTAGTACTAAGACTAATAAGAATAAGACTACAGCACTGATGATATTTCATCGCATCCAACGCTGCCAGCTTATTATTCATCTTCTTTTACTCGAGATCTGAGAAGAACAGGAGATCATCCGTATTAGCTGGAACACGATACTAATGACGTAAATTCATCGTTCAACTGAACGGTGAAATGGCATCGCCCATCATGCTTGCAAAGCAAGTCCCGAGATGATCCAACTGATAATCTGGAATAGGGACAGCCAAGACCCAGCAGAGGCGACAACATCCGGCCAACTCATTGCATAGCTCTGCGTAGATACTTGTCGCTCGAAAGTTGGGAATTGAAGCCATAGGGATATAAAGCATGGTCCTGTTGACGGACGCGTATCAGACCCGTTGTCGCAGCGCATGTCTAGGGACGGGACAGTCGACAATGAAAGGTCATAATCATAAGCCGGAGGTTTCCCCCGGACTTGTCGATAGTTTAGTCCCAGGTTGACCGAGATCATCCCGTTTGCGTTAACAAGGATGGGCCGCGTATAGTCATTTTCTAATGCCTCCTCCAACGTGAGGGTGGGGTCATATACCGCGACCCAAAGACTTGGCGAGAGGAGGCGCGACGAGTCATTGATGGCTTTACCAGAATCATCTAGCGTTCATCTATCAACATTCACGTGCCGGAAAAACCGAGGGTAGATCGACATACACCATAGAAAGGCCTGCGCTAGCATGAGCGTAGTAGGCACAGTGCATAAAAGGGCTTCCGACGACACCAATGTCAGTGTTCGATACGTGGCTCCATGCCAGGTAAAGGTTCCGATGGACTCCTCCTAACGATCTTCGCAGCGGCATGGTAGGTTTTGCGCCCTACTAGATCTGCAGTTCGGCGCATCTGGGTTTGCCCAGCCAATGAAGCATTTCGGCCTTGCTGGCGAAACGACTAGAGTTCCTTGGGATGTCCAGTCCTCACGTTGAAAGAGAGTAATAGAAGGGAAATATGCTTGGTCCTATGGTGAGGGATACGTTTTAGCCACAATCCTAAGAGACCAGGAAAATATGATGAACATACTACAGTATCCTTCGTGGTCGTAATGACGTCCGTGTTCAGACCGGGATACCAAACGTACCGATACAGGAGAGGGATGGCAACCAGCGTGATTATCGAAGTAAGTACCGTGTTTCCTAGATTCCTGGCGTATGCTGGTAGAGGACCCAAGTGTCTAGCATTGACCCTTCGACGTTTCAGACAATCCAAAAACCAAAGAAGAGCAACAAGAAAAATTAGTATGCTTGAAACTATGAACAGTATCTTTGGTAACTCTTTCTGTAAGGCGGCCACGGTACCAAGTAGCAAAGACAGAATGAAACTCATCAGCGAGACGAGGAGTGTTCGCGTCGAAGGCAGTCCATGATCGTCATTGAGACCTCGAAGGCTAGCAAAAGAACTACCAATCCTATGCAGAGCAGGGCGTATTGGAGAAAATGCTGTCTTAGGCATCGTATCTGACTTGGATGTTACCATTCCACCGTAACTCGGACCTCGATTTGCAAGAGAATGGTTCAAGTTGAATTTGGTATTGATATAGGTTAATCTAATTGTTGCGTAATCTCTGAATAGCCGCTCCCTCCGTCCACACCTACCGAGTCCTATCGGGGCCACCGTATCTTACCGCGTTTCAAAGAAGCAGGCCTCACAGTCAGATTCGTTGCATGAGTGCAAGTTTAATGGCTATTGGCCTCAACCCTGCATTAGCTGAATAACAGCTGGGGGCCATTGGAAGTCCTTACTTAACATAGCCAATTATCAAAAAAGTGCGGTTCTAACTAATAATATACGGTCCAGTTCAACACTCAAGACTTCCAATGGCTATGTTTGCGCTATAATTGGATACTCTTAATTGAAGTCCTAGAGAGGGTGAAGCTGTGCGGCCACACTTCAGGAAAATCGTACATTAGAATACGAGCTCATCCGACCTCAATTGACTCGCGTACCTAAGTAGTCTCTTAAAGTCTTGGTAATCGCTTTCCTCGGTGCTCGTCTTTTCTCTTCTCTCGATATTATATTATCTTGATAACTGCTCACATATCTCGTTGCACCAACACTACCACCAGATACAATGTCATCCCCTAGAACCCTCTTCCTTCACCTCATCTTCATCACCTTAGCCGTCTTTGCCGCCAGCCAAAGAATCTTCATCGACCAAGTATCAGCTTATGCTTCACTCCCTCAATGTGCTGAGGTGCCGCTGAGCTTCATCGTCCGGGACATGGCATCCGGGTGTGGCGACGGCGGCAAGACGACCTCGTACTCGTGTTTCTGCACGGACAGCTCGTCGAAGATGAACGGCGTAATCAGCACCGCCGCAGCCTCAAGGTGCTCAACGGGGCCTGTAACCGCGGCCAGCCAAGCTGTGGACGTCTTTGCTTCGTATTGCGGTCTAGGAAATTCCGATCATCTGAGTAAGTTGAACTCCTGCCAGTGAAAGGGACCCCATCGGAACATAGTCCTAGTCAAAAAAGGCAATGCTGATTAGTATCGCATATTATAGCATCGGGAAATGGAACATCTCCAGTCATGGCTAATGCTACTGCTACCCTCACTCATACCGTGACGTCAACTCCGTCGAGATCAACGCTAGTTGAGACAGCCCTCAGCCCGATACCTTCAAATCTCGCTACAAAATCCAGCGATAGCAAGCAAGTATTGATATGTGCTGCCATAGCCATGATACTATCACTTAGTCTTTCATGTTAATCGGCTTGCCCGGGCTGAAGTCAAGCTACTATACTGCAAGACCTGTGTATTTGTAGCGTCTTGGTGTAAGCCTAGGAGTTAGGCGATGGTTATATGCTCGAGTATTAATTCCATACTTGATAATGAAATGGTTCTCTCCAACTTGTGATACCTTGCTCGTGGACTTTATCGAGTAAGAATCCCTAATTCTCCATTAGGACGCCCTAAAGACATGGTGAAATAACCCTTTTGAACTAGACCACGCAGTGCTAGTAGGAACATCTCTACTCATATTTCAACCCATGTAAACCTACGAAATATGTAGGTACCTAAGAAAAGGTCTCAACCATAACGGAATATTGTCCTAAGCTTACTACGTTTGGAAGCAACAGCCAGTTAAGTATTAAGGAGTATAGGGCAATATAAAGCGGGAATTAAGTAAATTAGAATTTTTATCAGACCAAATAGGCAATATGATCAACTTAGAGACACCGCAAGGAATTCAAGATGAAACAAATAGCAAAAGGGGGGGGATAGAGGTTCCTCCTCGTAGATGCAAACTTCAGGAGTAAAATCATTGCTTGTATACCTAGGTTGAACATAACAACTTTTCCATGTAGGTAGGTACCTGCTGGCATATTTGCATTTCTTAAGTCTTCTTTACCTAGGTAGAGCTCATCACATTCATATTCTAAATATTCTTCACCTCTGTACCTTACAATTTTACCACGGGACATGTGAAGGTTGTTACTTATGCATACTGACGTTCTTGGAAGTGGGCTCATCAACCGATCAGGCGACAGCTAGCCCCCATACATAGCCAGATGTTCTCCTTGACGTGTATTTAGAACTTTTCACGATAAGCTTTGAGATACTACGCTGTCCACCTACAGCCAAGAGCTATTACTAGGCTTTCCTGTTGTCGCCTGTGTTTATTGTGTTCTCATTGGGAAGGAATATGCGTATTTGCTAAACGTTTGTAAGTTCAAGTCATACGTAGATCCTTCACGTGGGCAGAACAACTGTCACTCTTGCCTTGAAAGAGCCGTTGTCCGCATGTGTGTAATAGAGGAAGCAGGGCCATGACGTCAATAGGGGTTAAACGCGAACACGAAGTGAGCCGCCGTGTCATGTTTGCTTCGCAATTATACACAATCTATTTATACGTGTATCTTTATTTCTTGTTATTGTTGTGGATCGTCGGTGTAGTTCCAAAGAAGAAGGTCGATGCCCACATATAGTGGTCGTCAGATGTTGCACTGGAGGAAGCTCTGCATTTCACGAACTCACTCGTGTCTTAACAACACCACGTATTATACGAAAACGAGAGTGCGACTCTAGAGACAAGCAAACTTTGATCGTATATAAAAGCTTGAGCATCTGGCCGTGCCAAATATGTAGTCTCTCAGCTAAAAGCCATCAGCAACTCCTGAAAATCACTACTAGACTTACTATTCTTTGTGGATAAACTCTCCTCCATGATGCTGTCCAATCAATTCGTCGTCGCCATAGCCCTGGCTCTCTCTTCCGGCTTCACATCCGTCGGTGCCACATACGAATCGCCTCAATCCAAGCGAGAACTTCCCCCCGAGACCAGCGGTCTCGAATGGCTAATCAAGTCACCAAACGCTGGTTCAAAGCTCAACGGCTCTCAATTTGCCCTACACACCATTTCAGGGACGCCAGACAGACTCATGGCCGTTCTGGACGAAAGTGCACCCGTCGCACTCACAAATTTCCACGACGGGGAACTGCACCTTGGGTCTGCGCACCTGAACTCGCACGACACCGGCCCCACGGCTTACCTGAATCTGATTGCGCCAGGCTCGGATGGCATGGACAGGTACGAGTTCGGGTTTGCCAACGTGACGAAATCGTTCCACGCCACCACGGCCAACGGCACCGTGGACAAGGGCTGGGTGGTCTCAGAGTTGGATCCCGCTTTTCCGGCGAGAAAGAAGCTCTCCCACAGCTTGAAGGCGGACGTGACGGGCTTCTCGTTGTGCTATGGAGGCCCGGTGAACCATTTCAGCGACTGGTACAATATTTACTTCTTGGCCGGCTCGAAAGGGCAGAGTTGGGATAATAATGGTTGCGAGAACAACGTGACGATTTATTCCTTAGGCCATTGGTAGTTGGTGATGGATGCTGCGTTTAAGAAGACGTGATATTAAAAGATGGGCAATGGGATGTGTTAAGGTTATGCGAGGCTTGGAACCGATGGTTGGAAATTCTTGATTAGCTTGTGTGAGAGCGTGTCCGATCTATGATACTTACCTAGTGATACTTGGCAACGGGCTCTTGTACTGGGGCATTGGCTAACGATTAACCGTAGCTAACTCCATTTCATTCATTGAATAATCAGATTCTCTTCTATGATATCCACTGTCCTCAAATTTGGCTGGCTACCTCTGTGCGATTAGAGGTAACTGATAATGCTGCAAACGATCCCTGAGATTGCACCACTCCGTCCTTATCGTGTTTTCGTCGAGGAATGATTGTAGCAGGTATCCCTACGTGTCTCGATGTAGAAACCAAGTACGAAATTTGGTCTTAATCGAATGTCATAGCCTAACTATTGTTAACGATTATTTGGGATCGTGTAATCCTCACATCCTTACTTGGGTACCTATCTCAGATACCGGTAGGCATCATGCTTGAAGCGGACGTGCTACAAGCCGCGGATGCAAGATGCCTATTTAGATCCTGCCGGGGCTTTCCATGCATGGAAGTGGCCCGTCACTGATTCACCAGGTAGGACAATTGGGTATAGCACGTTTGGAGGTACGCGCAAACATATGGTATGTCCCCATAAGTGACAAATATCTTGCAGCGACCCCCACCAGTAAGTCTTCGATCCGACCGGACAATTTGCCATCTGGTATCTAACTGCATGTCGTTTGTTGAACTTTACGCCCAGAGTTTTTGTCTCATAGTCCAAATTTATTTACTCGACCCTTTTCGCCAAGTATATTTCTTTACGACATTCGTTACCGGCAACCACGCACCGTTCCCCCTCGGGTGTGTAGCCGAAGTCTGTTTGTGCGTTCGCTTCGAAGAAATTGCAACATCGTGGAATTGGTAGTATGGAAAACGGTTTGTCGAATACGTTTACTACATATGTAGGATATCTAACGCGTTCTAAGATCGGTCCCATCGTCTCCATACCTGGAGCGGCTCAAGGAGGTAATATTCTTGACTTCGCGTGCAACGACTGTTGCCATTGTGTCAATGCTTCGCATGACGCCCAATGCTTTCAAATAGCAATAGAAAGACTGTTATTCATGATTTTCAACCTTCTAATGAAGGTACCTAGTCGGTGATAGCTTCATGGACAAGATCCTTGTGGTGGGGACTATCGAGGTTGTAGTATGGAAAACACACAGTCGTGGAGCGGTGATAATTCATACGGTCATGTAGCATATTCAAAGTAACAATTTGTTTATAGATTGTATTGTGTTTTGGAAATATATTGACTCGCTTTGACATACACATATTCTCGTTTTAACAGCTGTATAGAATAGAGTCGTGAAGTTCACGAACTACATAATAGTACCAATATTCATTGCCTTGAGATTGGAGGGGGCTAGCAGCAACTCGGGATTTTAGCATGTTTTGATAGACCCCTTATCCATGTCCATTTCAACTGCGAGTAATTTGTATCGCCCTTCAAGGTGGCTTGAGCCTCCTTTATTAATCCAATCTGGGGTTATGCATTAAGCTGGTAGATGGTGAGACAGATAAGAGAAGGGCCACATCCTGTCGTTCGGTAAGCGGCAGGCTGTCTCCAGACATACAGCGGCCGCCTGCATTGCGGCACGCCTCCTGCCTGCCCCTTGCGTGGCTGTCCGGAAGCCGCTTAAACAAACTACCTACGAGGGAAATGAGTAATTACGTAGTAGGTGAGAGAATATATGACATCCGAGCACAGTAGATAGGCATATGCCAACTGTTAGGTAGCATGTGCATAAACAATATAATATGTAGGTATGTAGTCAAGCATTCTACGCCATAACGACAAAAGTACAGTGTTTGTTAACATACCTGAGGTACTCGACCCATTCCAACCGGGCAACCCGTACCCAAGAGGGGTCTTCGAATGCGAGGGCACCGGACCCGGCTGATATTGCTGCTTCATACGAGGAAAAAGGAGTCTCAGCTTGATGAATCACTCACCAACCAGGAGCACAACAGATAGTCTAAGATATGAGTAAGAGCTGATATATTGTCTTGGCAGAAAGCTTTCGAAAGAGTACATATCTTGTCGTTTGTGCTTCGCTCCTACGGGAGAGCTCGGTCCGAGTTGACAACATTACCTAGGTACCTAGTAATAACTATTTCGTGAGCGTGGTAAGCTAATAGATTCCTTCGAGTTGTGATGATGTTGTTTAGAATGTTGATATTATTAGCTTATGCAGCCCAGTTCTTCGCCTCACATTAGGATACCCATGAGAGACGAGAGGGGATAGTTAGAAAACACGGGATGTTGCCGATTGGATAGCTGTCTCAACGTTACCTTCACACTGCCAGTTCCCGAGACAAAAAGCTTAGTGTCTCCCCCACTGAGACCAGGAAACATGACTCCCAGAAATTAGTGACATCTTAACCATGCGTAACCCTGGTTGGGCTGTTATATTGAGGTAACCGGGGTGTTTGTATAGCTACATTGTATTTACGCTGTCACCCAAAAACATCCCAGGTTTCAACACTTGAACTGTTCCCACTTATCAACGTGCCCAGGGGTGCCTCGGCACGGCATTTAGCTTTCCAGTCACCCGTAGGAACACGAAATATGGTACACATGTTAATAGCGAAAGCGAGGTAATCATCGATCGTTCTCTGCAAAGAGATGTCTTTTAAGAGTGTCGAGCTCGATGAGAACCATCCCGATACGAGACTTGGATCGGGTGACCAAATTACTGCTTCCTTCGACTGTCGCTGTGATAATCTCCTTTCTAGTTTAGGTACTAATTATCCTAGGGGCTAATCTTCCGTAGGACAAACGGAACCGGGGCGGAGCAGTTGATTGATCTGTTGGAGCCAGCAAGGGTGGTTCTTCACGGCTAGTCTTCCTCGTGGCCGCAGCAGCCAGGAAGCTCATATGAGAGAACGTGGTGTAATTAGATCCCCAACGGCCGTCACGGATTCCGAACGTCATTGATGTGACACTGGAGAAAAAACCAGGGGGATAAAACGGCAATGGTGGGTGAGAAAGGAAATGACACAGACCTTTAAAAGGAGAAAACCTACGTAATTGAGGGTTCCAATAATGGACGAAGATGAATTCCAGAATACGCCAAGATTCTAGGTCCCAGGGAGGTTGCCTCGATTTTCTCGAAACAGACGCAGGCCCGCTTCTGATTTGCTGAACACGGTGAACGATCATTTCGAATCCTTAGGGGTTCGACGGGGGAGGCTGGGACCATCGTGCGATCTGATCTTGGAAAGGACCCTGGAAACTGGGAGTGGTAGGCGCACAGACAGATGCTAGGCTGCAAAATTTGATAGGATGAGAAATTCTTGGAATTCTGTATAATTCGAACGTTGCCGATACCATGGAAGCGAGATGGCTCAAGAGATCGCTTGTTATGATTCTTTCGTGTAGAATAGGGTCTCTCGTCTATTTGAGCAAACAGAAAGCAATGCCGCTCGACATGTTAGGTTGGGCACTGCTGTTGCATAAGGTTGGACCGTAATGATGGCCCTCTCATTAACGCGCGCGGGGAGAGGCTGTCCTGTTGTAGGATTGCAGATTAAAGAACTTGCAGAATGGTGACATCCGCTGCATGTTGCGCTTCGCGCGTTAGGTAGGTACCTCAGATCAGCGGATCCTGCAATGCATAGTGCTTCGTGATCTACATGAAGAGGGTGTGTTAGGCACATTTTCATCACCAGATACACCACCGCAGGGTGCCAGATACATCGTTTGCCGGAACATAATAATCCAAAGGTTGGGCCGTGACGCTGATCTGATCTGATTGGCGTTTCTGGAATTGTTCTAGTAGAAATTTATGAATTTCTTCAGATTCCCCGGTGGGCCCGGTGTTTTCGCGGAAATAGGGGTTCAAGACAGTATAGCAAGCGAGTTGAAGCTAATAGTGATCTGACGTACGTATTGGCGTACCTAGACTCTTGGAATGAATGGAAAGGGTTAGATCAAGAGGTCTGCTTCCAGGTCTTCAAGGTCACGCTAGGCGTGGCACGCGGTTCGAATAAAGAAGATAAGCTGGCAAATCTTAATTCTGCGGAGGTTTATCGAAGTATTTTTTTTCTTGTTCACCTGGGTGGCCCTTTTTGGGGGCTGCAATGATCGAGACGCTATGCATGCATGTTTCACGTCTTTCACTGATCCTGTATGGCTACCATACAGGCCAACGACTCGCGGCAAAGCTCCACAGCCCCCCCTTTTCACCAACAGGGTACGAGTTCTAGGTTAGAAGGCTTATGCGACTGAATAACGTCGGACGTAGTACGGTATATATGTCGGCTAGGGTAATTGTACGGTATATGTACAAGTGAGGCAATCCCGTATATTGCTATGTTTGCATTAGATGGATGATTAATGATATAGTAGACTTGGAGATGCAGAAAAATAAGAACCCGGGGATTGATATAGAGCATGCTGTCTCGATGTACGGTATGTTGGATGGCAAGTTGAGTCACTTGATGTAGTGTTGAAAAGCGGAGCGTTCGAGGAAGAGGGTGTGATGGGAATGCTCACGAGGCTTTCGATGTTGCGGCCGATAGCCTTGTCCCATGATAGGTCCCGTCATGACCGGGGGAAGATGGAAAATTGTATTGTTCAATAAGAAGACTTGATCCATTCAGCTGAGCTTTTGTGGACTTGGAGGAAAAAAACTGGGGTGTTGGCTACAGTAGAATAGAAGGATACGAAAATGATAGATTAGCTATTATGTAGTTCCTCGATAGTGTAGACGGGATCTGGCGGGTCAAAAAGAGCTTGGACATGTATACTCGGGTAAGTACGCCTATATTTGCGAATCGTGATGGTGTTTGACTTGTTGAATATAGATGGAGTTGCTATATTCGAGATATATTCGTACTAATTAACATTAACAACGATGCTGGGAGCTGGATGCTGGAAGATGATGATATTATTGATGTTGTTCTTGTTGCCCCGTGCACAATGCCACATTTTCATGACGGGCCAGCTTAGCAGCTTAGCAGCTTAGGGTTACCCTAGTTCACAGTTGTAATTATACTGCTATAAACTGTGCGGAATAGCAAGGTTAGGGATCTTAGGGCTGGCCAATGCACCCGTCTATACCTAAGTACCCAATTATACCCTGAAGAATGGACCAATTAATGCTCTGCGCACAGTGTAAATCTAATTTCAATCCGAACTCTATGTCACCTCGTACTTGCCTACTAGGTACCCATCGCAAACTAAAAATCCCCAGCACTCTTCCCCCCTGGTGCAGTTGGCAGCTCCCTACCGTACACTACGCTGATAGTGTGTAATGTGCTAGTGCCTTTAGGAGGCATGTACATCTAAGGAGGTACCTGCACCCTAAGGTTACTCCTTATCACCGCAGCACCAATAGTCTCTCTTTAAACTTCTGACATTTGTTTTTGTTAGTCTCCATCGCTCCCCGTCAACCAACCCACGATCCACCATATACCCAATCAGCCACTTTGCTCCCCTGGGAACATTGAGAGTGCCAAGTTTTACATACCTGCTCCTCGAGGAAAAATTCTAGCTCGACGTTATTTTCAATATTCTCGAAATTCTTCAATACTACCTAACTAATAACATATCACTTTATGAAGCCGATGCTTCTCGTCGTCCTTTAAGGCATATTGCCATAATTTTCCCTCGTCCTTCTTTTCCTCTTTTCTGCGAAATTCATCCCGCGGTCTTCTCCGAGTTGTGTCCCTATTGGCCTTATAAGGTGTACCTCCTCACTTCCTGCCCGACTCTGATTGGTTTCCCGTCTTCGTCTAGTATCTCGTTCTGCCGCACCAAGATCTCGACAGTAGCTTAAAAGCGCAACGCAGATTAAAGTGAGGCACATAGCCGGATACTTTTATCTATTCCCCAAGAGGTACCTAGTCTAGGGTATTCCCCCCTAATGAACTAGAGCGGTGGACGGTCCCGTAGTTTGGAGCTTCCGCCCGTCAGCCATCGACCATTATTATTCCATCCCGTCCGATTCTCAACTTGATAGGCACTCCTTCTACTCCGGTCAATATCCAATCTTGTCATATATTCATTCCGCCGAGACTTCTCTAGCTACTTCTAGGGTCGCGAGAGGTTCCCCGGTTGACCCATTACCGCTTTACGTACCCTCATACCCTTGCCAACTACCCCCTACGGCCTACTTACAAAGTCGCTCTATTGGACCTAAAGGCTTCGCGTGTCGCGTGCGGACACAGCCTCCATTTGCTCCCTCTCCCAGTTGCCCAAAACTCAGTTAGCCATAGCCCATTCTTTTTTAACTTTACCTCCGACGAAGTTTCTGCGCCAAAGCGGTTCTGAGTTTCGGAGGGTTCTGTCAACAAACTAGGCATCAAGGATAGCCGTTCGTTTATTTTGGTGGAAGGGGAGGAGGAAAATAAAATAGCAAAGAAAAAAAATTCAAGCGAAGGAAAAGAAAATCCTAACTTACCTAGGTTGGGAGGGTCCCTGCGGTCAAGCCCGCAATTCTTCGCCGCCTTTTTTCAATCTGCCCTCGCTGCAGGCCATTTTTTTCTCCACCGCAATCACCTTCAGGACAGGTCCAAGTCCCCTTTCTAGAGGTCAGGACCTATAATATATACCTTGGAACCCTTTGGCGACCTGGTACACGAGCATCTATTATTATTCGGTATTTCAGCTCCGTCGCGGCGTACTACCCGACCTAATTCTCGGCTTCCTGCATTCCTCCTGCACAAGCCAATCCTGCCTGATTTTTTTTTTCAGCCAACCAACCATAGCCATCACTGTCTTGTCGACCGACTCTGCCTATTCTTCCTGCCGACCTTCGCCTTTGCAAAGGATCGCGATTTTTTCGACGGCGCTTTGTCTCTCGCTCAACCTTTTGCAGAGACTAAAGACGAGTCGATAGTCTAATACAGACATCATCTAGGCGTCTTCGCCCATCTATATACGCGTAGTAAGGGAGCTGCAGCCTGCTGGCTCCCATCAGCAGCTGCATCAGCCCTCGATAAAATTGTGGCAATCATGAACCAACAACAACAACACGATATGTATTACGATTATCCGACGACGGCAAATAGGTCGCCGGGATCTACAAGACAGGGTTATGCTACGGTTGGCCTACCTTCAGGTCTTGGTAATCGGTCGGGACAGAGACCGCTCGAGTCTCTCGGCCAGCATATAGGATCTCCATCCATATACGGACACGATGATCGACTCGGTGGCGCTGCAAACTACGAGTCGATGTCTAGGTTTGACCGTATTGCACCAAGCGCTATGCAGTCTGGTTACATGTTGGAGAACAGCCAAACGTGGGGTTATAATGGCGGAGTAGCCACTATGAACGGTCCTATGAATGGCAATGGAAGGCTAGCGGTGAGGGCTGTAAACCGGCGCGCCGCTCTACCTACGGTAAGTAACTCCTTTGATGATACTGGTATATAGAGTTTTGTTACTAATCGAAATATGTATCTCTAGACGTGGACTGATCAAACTGGATTGGGTGTCCATTCCATGCCTCAGCTATACGATCCGAACATGTCGATGAACGGGAACGATCATGACCTATCGAGCATGGCTGGTACTGCCGCGGATACCCGGGGGATGATGGCTACTCCAGGGGCAAATGACTCTGAGCAGCTTATTCCGACGGCTATCGTCATCAAGAATATTCAGTTCCAATGTCGAAAGGAGATTCTCCAAGGACTCATGGCATCCATGAACCTCCCTCAACCGTACGCTTTCAATTACCATTTCGACAAGGGCGTTTTTAGAGGACTCGCCTTCGCCAACTTCTCGACAGCCGAGGACACCGCCATTGTAATTCAGAAGATGAATGGATTAGAGGTCATGGGCCGGAAGCTGCGCGTGGAATATAAGAAGATGCTGCCGCAGGATGAGCGTGACCGAATCGATCGGGAGAAGCGTGAAAAGCGAGGACAGCTTGAAGAACAGCACCGAGCGCCGCTGCCTATGCACCAGCAGAGCGCGCTACAAGCACTTGGTGTAAGCGTCAACAAGCAACCAAGCAATTCACCTTTACGTGGGTTTCCCCCTCTATCCACCTGAAGTCCATTGCTAACCTGAATCACAGGCGATGTTGACCTGAATGACCCAACCACTCTCGAATTTTACACACAGCTTACCCTCTTCAAGAACGACCCATCCCGGGAAGTCCACATATTCGCTCCCGATGTTACCCCCGAGCAACGCCGACAGATACACATTCTTGCCCATAACATGGGTTTGGAGCACAGATCCGTTGGTGAGGCTGATCGAAGACAGATTCAGATCATGAAACGACCACAGAATTCGCCTCCTGTCCACGCTCAAAGCCAGCTCCCTAATGTTTCATGGGAAGACCACCGTCGTGGTCTAAGTCGTGCTGCTACTTACGACTTTACTGAATCTCGGATTGGATCTAGTGCTTATCACGCACTTGGCCGACAGGGGCCTACCTTGGAACTTCCTGGTAGCCCCGACAATGGGATACCCAACAACCTTAGGGCAGCCAAGAGTTTTGCAGACCTGCGAACACACAGTCCAAGTCCCGCGCCTTCTGGCTCAAGTTATGCTGGCCTTGGAAATGGCCTTGGGGCACGCTATGGTGATTTTTCCCAAACCTCGCTGACAACGCCGCCCAATTTAACCCCGACATCAGGTCAAAACGCTGCGGCAAGCACTGAAGCTTTATTGGCGAGCAACATGAGCTCTATGAGCCTAGGCTTTGATTCAAATGCCTCTCACATGCGCGCTAGAGAGACCCCTGGTGCTATCGGAAGTCAGAGACCCGGAGCAAATGGAGCAGCGAACCGTAATGCTCCCGACAGACAGCCGCGTGGTCCGGAATGGGGAGAAGCTAATCAAGGTTTTGGTGGCCGCAGCCGCGGCCATATGCCAAGGGGTAGCGGTTAGTGTCCATTTTAAAAGCTCTATATGTAGTATCTCCCGTACTGACTTTTTGTTCGCACAGATTCTTCGGACGCAGGACGCAGCTCCGGTACTGCTCGCTTCCATTAATCTAACCGGCTTCGATAAATCCGAATGGGGGTATACACCAGGCAGTTGACAGCTCCCAGCCGTACGGCCTCAAGCGTGTCTCATGGCTTTCCAATCACCAATGGCTCTGCTCTACTACTCGTCCCTACGACGTGGGCTTCATTTTGAGATTTGCGAAAAGGCTAAACGGTTACGGTATCTTAGGGCTCAGCTTCTTCTCCCACTCCCCCCTCCAACCCATCTGCCTCCGCATTGAGCGTTGGATCTCCGTCATCACAAGCATATCCCAACGAGAGACGACTTATGACATAGATTTATTGCCTTCATTGACCTGACGTCATGGTTCAGCCTGTCGCAGCACGATTTTCGCACTTCGATTGATCGACTTGCATTATTGCTTTCTTCCCCGATTTCACTGATTTGAACTATTAATATCTTGTAATATGAGATTTGATTTGGATTACTATTT
Source organism: Hypoxylon sp. PDH2405 (assembly GCA_023628415.1). Lineage (NCBI taxonomy): Eukaryota > Fungi > Ascomycota > Sordariomycetes > Xylariales > Hypoxylaceae > Hypoxylon > Hypoxylon sp. PDH2405. The sequence continues at coordinate 75,767 of JAMAKT010000046.1, forward strand.
TATTCGACTTCCATCTAAGTTTCTCCGGCCGTCCTGGATTGGGAAAGAACTAAACATCATGGAGTTTGCGATGGTGAAAGGTTGCAGTGTTGCATGGAAAAGAAAAAAATAAGGGGAACATTGATGCACATCGTTCCGATTTTACAATACCCTCACGATGATCGACAAATGAACCATCTCTGGATACACCATACAGCAATTTATGGGCGACCATTCACGGCATCACGACTTGAACTCCTATACCCTCCGAGGTGTTTTGAGGTCTTGACGGCTTCCGAGGGGGGTTGTCAAGCCTGGAGAACCTCTTAACGATGGTTACGCTGTTATGACGCATATGCACATCACTAGATGGCAACGCGATGCTGGCTGGCCAACTAACCTAGGCGATTCCCTACTAATCACTGTTCCAAGGAGCATCTACTCTACGGGGCATCCCTAGTGATAGCGCCAGCGTAGCTTCGAAGCGACTGGGAACGACGAACGAAGCGATGAAGACGAAGACCGGCAAGAGTAAATTTCATTGCTGAGCAAGGAATTTGTTTTCACTGGAGGACAGAACAGAACGACGGCAGACGGGACACAGGAAGATCAGATAAGATTATTTGCATTTGTATATGGTTATTTGCGCCGCGCCAACCACGCTGTGTTGAGGTCTTTTGTCTTCTCCTTAAAACCGACATCATCGCCACCTCCATCCCGCATAATTCAGTCGCAGTGTTTTCAACCTTACGAATTATAGCCCATCGATGACGATGCGTTATCGTCTAGGAGGTAGCGAGGACCTGAGGTGTCGGATCGGGGAAGAAGGGGCTAGTCAAGAACTGGGGGAGAGACACTCGCTATAGGCGCTCTGTTGCGATACAAAAAAGTATTTGATCGTTTTCAACTTGATTCCTTTTTTTGGTGATTATAATTATGTGGCTTGCGCCTTTCGTGAAGAAACTCTAACCAAGATGAAAACTGTTCGGATCCTATACAGGACAAGACATCTCATGTTGACGTGGTCCAGACGTCTTACCATACTTCATATATGCCTGGGTAGATCCCAAGGCCATCTGATTGTGATGAACCAGCATCATAACTTCCTTGATACAAGCAATCAACTTAGATCGCATTTATACAGGTACCATTCTCCATTGTACGACGCCAGGCGAGCAAGTCGTGGAGCCTTCAACACCATTGCGTCCGCCCGTCGCTCGGCTAGCGTCAATAGCAGACCCGAGTATATCGACAACATCGGTACCACCAACATATATCTGCTCGCTGGACGGTGGCGTTGCCGGCTTGACTTGGAACGCGCAAGCGCCCGATGTGAGCAGCGTGTTAAACTTGTCCGTCGCGTAGTCCGCTAGAAAGAAGTCTTGCTGCGAGGACGCCTGGTTGGAGCGTAGGGATGCGCACGAGTCTAGCCAGGATGACGACGTCGCGCTCGCAGAGGCCACAGATGAGAAGCTGCTGCCTCCGCAGTAGTCGCTTGGTTCCGAGTTCGGCGCGTACCATGCCCAACACGCTGGTGGGTTGTTTGGACTCTCAGGGTATTTGTAGAGTCCACAGGTTTGGGCCGTGTCACGCATTGTTGGAGATGAAGCTTCGTTGATGCTTGGAGTTCGAGGACTGGCAGGGCTGATTGGGCTTGGATTTGTGGGAAGGCTGAGTGCCGTGGTGGGCACGATGAGAGATGTGAGGATCTGACGGGGACGCATCTTGGCTATGAGGAAGAAGCACTTGGGAAGAGTGATATTGGACTTTATTAACCTGAGTGCGAATTCTTATGGTTTACAAAGCTAACGGGATCGTAGGATGGAGAGATGCGATCATGCGTGAGAAGCCAATTATACATGTGTTTCCCCTTAGCGACCTTTACTGCACTTTATATGACCATCTTGTACAACGAGCCAAGCTGCCTGAAAGTCATCACCGCTAGAGTAGCTCCGAACAATGTCAATGTGATCACATTCAGATCCACGATCCGGCACTTCACCTCCTCATCCCATCTCGTCGCTGGCCCCAATGGCCCCCGGTTGGCGTACATGCACAGACTCGTCACACAAATCAGGAACCTAAGGAAAATAAAAAGATCTCCGCTGCAAACCTGGGAACCGGATCACCCCGTCCAATGACGAAGTCAATACGCACTTAAAACCCCAAAAGAGGAAGAGGGCGTGGCGTGCGCCATCCAATCAGAAGACCGGATCGATGATCGACGTCGATGGTTCTCAATTCGAGCTCGGCGGCTAGCAGGAGTAGCACGCAGCTTTAGCACATCTGTTCGATGCCGTTGGTCGGATGCAGTGGGAACGGCCCCCCAATAGTAAAAATCAATTAAGACGTTCACTTGGAGAATTGATCATCGGTATGGGTTAGGTTTGAATCCTCTGGAGAGGGGAGAAAAAAGCACATTTGTGCCTTGACAGCGGCGCATGCCGAGCCACCCCTAGCCCCCTAGGGCTTAATGGCGGATTTTTGCTTTCCTTTTTGGGGGTTTAAAATGTGTGATTTGCATAGCGGACGCGCATGACCTCACACCGATTATCATTTTCTTCTGGTGTAGACATGTCTCTATCGTCTACTCAGAAGTCCCCGGGAACTCCGAAATTGGGCGTTTGGCCTGCATCAATTTACCTGAGGACGGTTTCAATCTGCCCCCATGGCTGTATCATGTAACGGCAATATTTAAGAATGGTAGACGGAGAATGCTAAGCGCGTCTTTATATATCTTGATGCCTAGGTATGGGTCGGTGCTGAAATAGTAGCGAAGATGTAATTCCGAGTAACAGTTAACTCAGCCACAGACATCACACCAGGGCGCACAACTCGTTTTGAACAGACATTAAGCATTCATTCATACATATAAATTTACATATTCTATTTCATATTGCCCAGCCGGTACCGTATGATGACGATGCATCGACGCCTGTCCGTACAATGCCCGAGGCCCCCCTTATTTCGCCAAACTCATATTTCAGCCCCATCTCATTGACGCGCCAATCTCTATCCCGGCGCTTCATCGTGCTTAGGCCCTCGAAGCGGCTGAGCATCCATGAGTCACATACGTAGTACATCGCACCGGCAATGGTGCTTGGGTCGAGAGGCATGTGAGGCCAAGTAACAAAAAAGGAGCCGACGACAACGAGCACCATCACGCCGAGAATGCCTACAGCAGCCCAGGTGCAGATTGTATGAACTAAGAAGGTTTGCGTTACGCGGTAAGGTATGTTGGATAAGAATATGGTTAGGAATTCCGATAGGATGGAAGTTAGTGCGACAACGGCCAGGAAGCTGTGTCGCCGCCGTATCGCAGACCAAAGACCTGAGAAGGCATTTGTTGGGGGCGCAAGTAGAATTGATCGTCGCGCGTCTTGGGGCGATTTGGAAAGGAGGTGATAGGGGCTTAGGATTGCGATGCCTTCGTAGGGTTAGATATTGAAACACAATTTCGTCGTAAAGAGACTTATAGCAAGGAGAAGAGGATAAGAGGGAGGCGGGGGAGAGAGAAGGACATAAACTTACTGCTGAAAAACGATGCCCAGAAAAAGCTGATGATTACACCGACGGCAGTAAACAAGAACCGCACTCCGAAAGACTCGCTATCCATGAATCTCTCGAAAGATGTATCGTCGCCAGTATTGTTATAGTATAGTATCAGAGCCAATAGGCTGCACAAGACGAATAAGAACACCAGTCGCCCTACCCAGCCTAACATCAAGAAGGGTAAATGGTACTTAGGTTTCGTGGGTGCAGCATGGTGGTCTTGGGGTTCCTTCTCCTCGCCACCGATCTCGTTTGCATAGCCGTCCCCATTTGCATCGCGGAGCATGATTCCATACTCGACCGTCCCATTCGAGCCGTAGAAATACCCGAGCTTGAACCACCGATCCTTCAACACCGATTCTAGCAAGCCCTTGGGCATCTTACCCGCATCTACACCGGCAGGTAAACTCGTGAACAAGCGCCGCACATCCGGATTCAGCGCCAGCGAGGCTGTCCCGCAAATACTCCAGGGATTCGTCCCGACGCCAGACCGCCACCGCACCATCAACACGAGGATCATCAGCGTCGCGACGCCCATAAGACCCAGCACCGCGATCGTAGCCTTCGTCGCCTGATCAAACACGCTAAGCACATACGCACAGTTCCTCGCCGTCCCGCTGCCCTCCGCACACCCCACGCCCCTCAGATCAAACGCCACAGCCTCAGCAGACAACGGGATCAGCAGCCCCGAAGCAAGCACCAGCACGCTAGTCAAAAATATGAGCGCCTGGCCACCGAGCAGCGAGCGCAATCCCGCGACGACCGACTGCCACCCCGAAGTATCGAGGCACAGCGACTCGCGGCCGGACCCGCCGCGCTCGTGCGTCAGCTCGTGCCACGGCTGCAGGATCTTGGCGTTGGTGTCGAGGATGCGGACGGGGATGGCGAGGATGATGGTTACGAGGGTTGGGAGGAACATCCCGATGAAGTACTGCCCGTAGCTGATGTGGTAGGTTTTTATTACTACGTTGCTGCTGTTGTCGCTGCTGTTACTACTGCCGTTGCTGTTGCTGTTACTGCTGCCGTTATCGGAGGGGAGGACTGGGTAGAATGTTGCTGTTGCGGTTGGGTTGCCGCTGGAGTCGGTTTCCACTGTGATAGAGGGTGTGACGAGGATGTGAGTTTGCTGAGTTGCTGTGGGTTGGCCTTGAGAGTCTGTTAGAGTGACTGCCTGCGGGGTTGAGATGGGTGCTGGGATGCTTGTGGAAGTCGTTGTTACGCCCTGCGAGTTCGTGAACGTGGTTACGGCTGGTGTTACGAAAGTAGGAGTCTGAGGTACCGTCTTGACTGTCTCAGACTCGGAAATCGTGACGGTCCCGACTTTGCCATGATTTGAGGGTGGGACGGTCCCTGTTACTTCCGTCACAGTCTTGGATCCAACATCGCCGTAGTCACTGCTATCCTTTGAAGGCATTATTATCGGCGTGCTCTCTGAGATGGTGACAGTCCCACCAACGTTGCCGAAGTCACTTTGCTGTTGGGTTAAAAGCGGCTTCGTAGTTTGTTGGGACGTGCTGGAGACATCCCCCGTTGTGGGGGTGTTATCAGAAGGCGGTGGTGTCGTCGTCGGTACATCGACTGACTCCGAGACGGTCTGAGAACCAGCGTGTCCAAAATCACTTTCAGCGCGTGTCATAGTCGGTCCGGGTAGAGGCTCAGACGTAGGCATAGATGAAGGCATAGATGCAAACACAGTAGTGGTCTCGGCGCCGCCAGTAATAGGTACAACAGAGGCGGCCGTGTCGGAGGTCAAGGATTGGGCATCTCTTGCGATGAGGCCTTCAAGGTCTTTAACAGTGTTGCTAAGGACTGGTAAAGCTTGCAGAGCCCACACCATTAACCCGATGAGTGCTAGAATGACGCATAATAAAGTACTTAAAAATGGCCATCTTAGTGCCGATGGTTTATAATTGGGAGACTTCTGGTCTATGACTGGCGGAACACTCAGAGGACGTTCGTTGTACACTACCATGTCAGGCTTGTAGCCCGTTGGTATTCGACTATAATCCGTCGTCGTATGGGACCATGTCCGATCACTGCTGTAGTCTGGGAGGCTCTCGTCTTCATAGACTTCATGGGCTTGTCTCTCGGCATACGGGACGTTTCCTCCATCGTAACGTCGCTCATATCCTTGGTTCGCATGGCTATCATACTCATACTCATATGGTCCATCGTAACTCCCCGAGCTCCCATTCCGAGCATGTGATTGAGGGAGAGCACCGAAACCCGTTCTTCCCATACGCGGTGCCGTTCTGATGTGCGACATGACGGCGTCGCTGATTAACGAGTCTTCGATATCTTCCAAAACATGGCCGAGCAGACGTAGTCCTGGATTTGACAGGACGGCCGAAGTCTAGAAAAGAGAATAGAGCTTCAGCTCCATCGCGTGGTAGTGGAATGCACATCCTTGATATTCCTTTTTCCAATTGGTGGCGGAGCGCAGCCATTCGCTACACTACGACAGTACCGAACATGGGCTTAGACTATGTACCGTCATCCTTCACCTATTTCAGAGGCTGGGCGGCCTTGGCAGTTTTCAGCTCTCTGCTAAAGCCTGTATTTCACCAGATTATTAGCGTTCATTAGGCCAATGAGCTTAGTAAGGTCGCATAGCTCAATGTCGATCGGCGCCTCAAGCTGAATCTTTGTCAGACTTACTGGCGCATGGCCTCAAGTATTAAAACCCACGGCGTTCTCCGTCGATTGGTCGGAAGGATGTTTCAAGATGCTTCGAGTTCTATGAATACGACCTTGTCAAGAAGTTGTCGGAATCGACAATATGCAATGTCTGACTAGAATATAATTCGATGGAAAGTAATGCTGTACGCCAGGCCTCTTCTGAAAAGGGCTTCTAAAGCTTGGGGATTAGATGCTGAATCGACGCCACGCTACACTAAGCTATCCCCTAACTAGCGGAAGACCGCCCTCTAAACGAATCTAAAATGGTATTCCCCAACGATCACTCGGACTGCGACAACATCAACTATGCTAAATAAGGGCACGATTAACAAACATCGAATGATATTGAAAATAATGCGGCTGATGGTGAATGGCCTGAAAATCGCGAGATGTCTTGGCATGGAACGGCAATCAAAGTCTGGATCTATTTTGGGGGCTGAGCTCTGACCCGACATTACGGAATAGTCAGCAATTAGGCGAGACAACAAGGAAGTCTCCCTCTTGATTAGTCACGCAATAGACTACGGCATGCCTGTTTTGATATCACTCGTGTAGTAAACCATACCTAGACTGAGTCAGGTACGTTCAAATTTCCCCTTAGGCCATACATAGGCAGGCGGACCTAGGTACCTAAGGTAGCTATCAAATTCCTAGTTGCGTCCACTATCTACTTGCGTGAATTGAAATGTAAAGAGCGTCGAAGGTTCTATGTTAACCTGGGTCACAGGAAGAAAGGACCCTCTTAGCTAAGGCACAATGTCTCCAACACCTGCTTCTCCGTTGAGGCTACTATTCTTGACTGAGGGCGTCATGAAACTGCTAGGGGGTACGATATTTATCGTTTCTCCTCAGACCCCCTTGGCGGTCGCGGTGGCGGCACCTATTCCACCAGCAGCCCTGCTGCTGACTCGACTTTTGGGCACCCAAACATTAACACTGGGCATCTCCATGCTACTTGCATCCGCGAAGACAACAAAGGCGGTGTCGAGTCGAAGGATCGTGTATTGGACGGTATTCGCGAGAGACGCCACTTTAGTCACTGTGCTCGCACTGCAGCTCTGGTTGGGCGACAATGTCGACGCTCTAGGTTTCTCGCCCGGGGGACTACGCGCGTGGCTTACGGAGCTGATGCCCTTCTGCATAGGCCACTTGTGGATTCTCACCATGAAACCTCATTGGTTCTGATCATGACGGGTATCTATCCTCGAACTCAGCAAATTGACCAGTATACTATGGATGGGAGGTCATCAGTATACCAGAAAGTCTCCGCCATCTGCACATCCAGCATCCCTGAAAGGTGTATTGTGGATGTAAATGCTAATGGAAAGAAGGTCGGCCGAGAGCCCGCTAGCTCTCTAATGAGATCCTCTAAGTTCAAACGTTGACCGCGTATGAGATTGTAGCAGATTCACGATGGAACTCGAGAAGATCACACTAAAGACGTATATATCGCCTCTTGATAACGAATAAATCTCCCCTTAGTATATTCACGGTCTTTTCCGGTATCTCAATTGGGTTTATAAAGTCGCATCTGGTCGCGATAAGAGAACACTGACATATGATTCATCCACTCTTGGTTCTAGATTCTTCAATGCCAATTGCCACGAGAGTAGTGGGAGGCCTTCTGGTTTAGTTTAAGACAGCAGCTTCGTTCTAATCCGGGACTTTAGCAAGCTGGTGCATCGAATAGACAATCGCACTGTTTCAAGTAAACTACCTACAATCATAGCACCGGTCAGTATAACCCTTGTTGACACCGTTGTCACTGCCTACGTTTTCAGTGTCATTACCGAGGTACCTTTAGCTAAAGTACCTAGACGCATGCTTACTTTCAAGTTCTTTTATGACGTGATCTTCATGGAAGCTTCAGGCGGCGTTTTGGAAGGTGGCCAGTCGGGGGAATTGGAGTGAAATCCTTCATTATGAGACATTTAAGCGGAGGGGGACGGTGATTTAACGAGGAATCAGGAGTGGTCAATCTAGACCAGGAAGACAGAAACCACAACCATATTGATCGCCCTAGCCCCGTGATTCTCGCCGGCACGGCCGTTTAGCCCCACTCACACCTTCGTCGGCGCGGACGGAAGCAGTTGCTGTCCTGCGGTGGGAAGGAGCAGACCACTGGTCATATGAGGAAAAGCCGGATCGGGGAAAGGACGACGCGGAGACCGTTTCGAACAAGGAATATAGGTACTTCCAAGAAACCACCATATGAGCCGGAGTTGTTAGTTTTGGTTTCGGATAGTGCCAGCCGCACGGGAAAGCTAGATTCCCAGATGCTCGCGTAGAAAGCGCATATAGAGGTCATCAATCCCAACGACGCGTCGCCTCATCGAGGACCTCACATACCACATCTAGGGCAATATTCGTTGGTATTGGGGCTATGCTAAGTCATTCCTTGCCTTTTATAGTTGACCTTTTAGTTCGAACGGACCCTATCCGTTGCGAAATGTCTTCGGCGAGAGACAGGCGCCAGAAGATACCCTAAGCAGTTACTACACGACTTTGAATCGACCGGATATCCACTATTGCATCCCTTGCATCCACATATTGTGCCATCCAACATTTTCTGATCACCTCGCCTAACACCAAGTTGCTTGTTTCCGGGTACTGATCGGCCCCAAAAAACGCCTCGAGCTCTGCGTCATTCTTATCGTGATACACCTCAACAGTGGTCTCCATCTCATACAATAAAGAGCCAAATGCGAATAGCTCAGAGTGTATCGATGGTTGCGTGACGGACAGCCTGGGGTGTTCAGAGTGCGAACTTGGTGTTACCGTGGGCTCAGAATCGTCGATAGAAGAACCGGCAAAATCAGAAAGCTTCACATTTTCATTCCAGTCAAGCAAGACGTTATATGTGCCGATGTCTACCTGCTTGACACCATGTGAATGGATGTGTTGGAGGGCCTCTGCGATTTGCAATGCCCATCGGACAGCATCGCACGAGGCGGGTCGTTGCTGACTTTTGTGAAGATCGAGGAGACGCTGACGGAGCCGGTATTGCAGACGTTCGAGAATAAGCATACCCTCATGTGTCCCAAGTAGCTTCGTGATATAAGGATGTGAGCCTAGACGCTCGTAGATCTGTTTCTCAATCTTTAGTTGCTCTTTACAGAGATCGTCGGACAGTGCTTTTTGATGACGGCGGACTCAGAAACAAAAAAGACAGCCCCCGACATACCATTGGTCCAAGGAATCCCTACAAAATCCTCAGGGTTGGATGGTATTTGAGCCATACTGTCTGAATACATAATCAAGATGGGAAGCGTGTAATAGAAGATTGGTTAGAGGAATTGAAGATGGATTTTTCGACATCTTCGATACCGTGGACATGCGAATTTCAAATTCCGATTTTGCGCAAGGGCTAACCTCAATGCACGGACGGACTGGCGAGACGTGTGAAACCATTAACTGTGCTCTATAAATTGTATTCCCCATCATGAAGATCCAGAGCAAACAAAAAGCAAACACGCCGAGAAAAAAAAAAGGAAAAAATGTCGTGCGTCGTTATCGCACATGGAATGGAAGCTTTCATTGCTGAGAGCATCCTACGCCGGACTCGAACCGGCAACCTTCAGATTTCAATTCATAGAAGTCTGACGCGCTGCCATTGCGCTAGCAGGACTGGTTCTGTTCTAGCAGATCTCGATTGATGTGCCAATGAACGAACAGGACTTGATTTTTTGCCAATAAAAATGATTTATTAATCTAGCGCTCGAGCGTTACTCCGCTAACGACACTAGTCTCGTAATTTTTGGCAGCGTGTATTTCACACAGAGAAGATGCGGCTACGCCGTTGAATAGGTACCTTTTACACTATAGCCAGGAAGGTCCATAAGTATCTACCTCCACTAAGTGTGTAATTAGACGTCATGTAATAATCTACTTGATTCTTTACCTAGCTCGGTTCCTACTAGGTACGAACAAAGCCCTGTCGGTTACATACTTCCGAGTACGGAAGACGCTATGGAAAAAACTTTTGAAGGCGTCCTTCATAAGGACCTCCTATTTGAACGGAAAAAATTACAATAACAATTTGCAGCACAATGTCTTCAGTCTTAATACAGGCGGCTGCCTATAAGAACCTTTATATATTACATTAATAACAGCTGAATAGATCACAGCATATTGCCTTTATTTCCTCAAATAATCTAGGTCCCGTATCTACTTCAATACCGCGAGTACCCAAGACTGTCATTTTAATCATATATTATTAGTATAATTAATGGAGACACGTTAAAACGACGGTACACATGTCTTATTAGCAGCAACACCCGGAGCTCTTTCAACCGGTCCATCAACATTGAATTCTAGTCGAATATCTTTTATACCTTAGGTAGCTAGATGGAATCCGTTCTGAGTAGAACCTTAGGTAAACTTAACCTTGGAATATATTCGCAAATCATCTTACATGCTTACGTAAGTCTTTACTGATATTCACGACTCCAAAGGGACCTTATAAGTGGCAAGTATTTGATAGTTGTCAATCCTATTCATCTTTATAGAATTCGTAGAGTGGTCTATGCGGAATTTAGGGAAGGGCGGTCTTAAGTACAGAAATACTCGAGTCCCAAGGTTATTCCTTCCCAGATCATATTGATAAGTGTACGCCTCTGAAGACATCAGATTGATTCTGTGTACATATCAAATGCTTGAACTTTGTCTCATCACTGATATCCGGTAACTGCCTAAGTATACTTGGAGGTAGATATACTATTAAGGATGGGGCAATAGATCGATAGAGAAGGGAAGAAGTCGCTGCTATGGACTATTGCTAGATGGCTCAGCTATATGTACACTGAGGAGCCGGATATACTAACAAAGGACAGGTACGTAAATTTCACCAATTTAGACGTAACATTCATACATATTTAATCATGTTTCTCTTCTCATTATGAAAGCCTTGTAGGACTCTTTTCTTTTTTAGCATAGAAATTAATCGTATGAATTCATTCTGAGTGTCTCCTACTCGCCGCCTAGAAGGATATGGAGGGAGACGCTTAACAGTTTCTACTTATGTCAATATGGCGACGAGTATCGTATAAAACATAAGGGGCAGTATCGAAACAAGAAAACCCCCAGTGTGGTAATAAAGAGCCCATGTCGACCCTTAGCATAAACAGGGGAGACACTAATGAGCTCCTACTAGAGAGGATTTAAAGATAGTAGCAACTTCAACACTCTCATCCTGGATATAATGATGGAAAGAGTGAATTATCCCTTTACATATGGCGAGTCTATTAATATGTACCTCACCTACCTGTGTGTATATATAGGAATTGCTAGAGGACTTTAGTCACCTGGTGTTTGACAGCCATAAGGCCTCTTGGGTTACTTAATTCACTTGAAGTTGTCCGCAGGTAGCTATAAATGAGTACATGCCAAAATTTCTCTCATAGCCGACGATATAACGTGATGAATATGCGGGTGATTATTAATCTCATATTAGAGCAAGGAGTTTTCCCCCTTTTAGGCCTCGCTGTTCCTTGCAGATTTTCCTCTGCGACGATACATCCATATAGCAGTTCTTCCACCTACGACTGTCATTTTTCCCCCCTCTTAAAGTGTACACGCGTCCTTCTGCACGCTATAAGCATAATATGATTCTATCTGCTTGCTTTCCTAGAGAAAAGAGGGGAAATGGATAATGCATCGCATCTGACTCAAGACTCGGTCGACAAGCTAACGTAGGCCGAGCCTCGATGCTGCAACATCTCATTATCGACTCAGCCAAGGCTGATTCCAAGATTTCATGAGGCATGTGCTAGAACATATGTACTCGATACATTATTTGCTATAATACATAATATCAACGTAACTGGCCTTGGATACGATCATAGTATGTGCATCCATTCATGACAGCATATGCACGTGTAAGAAGTGAACTCCGCTCATTATTTCCATACCTATATCGTCGTGAATGCCGATGTACGCGCCTGGTAGTAAGACGGATCAACGGTAGACCCAGGCCGGCATTGTCATTGGTGGTGTATGGGTAGTAGTCAGCTAATGAGATATTTGGCGCTGACATCGGGGTGTAAGACGGCACTCTCCAATCAGCTGAGGTCCTCGGGCCTGGAGGTGGCGAGGCCTTTTAGGCTGCATATCATATTGTGCCGTTCAATGCAAGGGAGCAAACATATAGATGTGTTCTCCAAGGTCCTATTATGTTGCGATACTTTAGAAACGGTTTACATGAGGAGATATTGTACCACGCTCTAGGTCTGCCGGTGGTGTGCGAACGGTCTCCAAAGTAAAGGTGTTTGTCCTCAAAATCTTGTTTTCGTCTTTCAAGGAAACTAGATTTTGGGAATCCGAGCTCACTTTGTGCTGGTACCCTGCCCACTGATGCGGTTTACCATTGCTGGAGCCTTTTCCGGATTTTGACCCTTTAGAAAGCGCAATAGAACGGAAATAGGACTTGGCGGACTCCGGTAGGTGATGTCTCAGGAAAGCCGGTAGCAGCATGAGACAGGAGCATATTAGACCGACATTTATTTCCAACGTCCTAAGAATTTGTTAAATCTTTAGCATGACTTGGAGGTTTGCATATCTAGAACTTACGCCCAGACCGAGACTCGAGCGATATTGTAAGTAGAATCCAAATCGCTTTGTAGGAGTGGTGTCATTCCCAAACGGACAAGACTGGCCACGCAAGCACTAGTGGGAGGGATATCAGTAAAGGCAACTCTCCACGGGTAGGTAACCGGTATGGCTTACAAAATACCGATTCCAAAAACGGCAGCCAGTCTCATCTTTCTCCTTGGACCCATATTCAACCCCCAGAGAAGAGGTGCCGGTAGAACAAGTACGTAGATATCCACGACCGCATTCCACACCCCAGAGAGATAAGACACCGGGGCCGGGGACGAGCAATGCCCAGGGATGGAGTCATCCCACGCCTTCGCGACTGGAAAGCAGAAGAAGATGATGGCAAGCAAGATGGCTATGCCCATGAGTGTAACGACGACAATACCGCCGTTAACAAATATCTTGGCTGTTTTCTGGAGGTTGAATATACGGCGGTACAAGAATAGGAGACCGAGTTTGATAAGAGTAGTTGCTATGAAGTATATCTGTGCCGCGATAGTTTGAAACTGTGTATCGCATGTCAGCGTCGACGGTACATGCTTCTCCTTGGAAACGAACCTTCAAAGCTGGAATCAGCCAAATGGCTGGTTCGTCCCAAATATGACGGCCAATTCCCCAATGGAAACCTGTAGCAGAGTCAGCAGGTAGATCGAGAAGAGACGGCACAGATACATCAACATACACTCGAGTAATAGACCTGAATATGTCACCGTCGCAGCCTATTAAGTGCCCGATATTAGCGCACAGACTATATGATAGAGGTTTGGAAGCGACTCGCATATGCTACTAGACATAAATCTGTAGTTCACAAGTATTAGCTATTACTATATTTAAAGTGGATATCATCCCTAAACCTCGAGATAGACTCACAATCGTCGACGCCCAGCTTTACACGAGAAACATGTAGGCGCGTATATATCCGCATAATAACACACAGCGTGCTTAGGGTGAGAAATATCGTATGGACCGCGATATTCCCCGGCAGCTGATTAGGAGGGTCGACAAAGTTGGGAGTGACTCCTTCGGGTGGCGGGACGACGCCTTGCGACCACTGGGACGACATGATGCCTCTGAAGCTTCCTCTAGAGACTCGCGATAAGGACGAGGCGAGAGTGAAGAGGATTTTAGAGTTGGTGGAACGGTGTCTGACAAATATTGCGAATATGGACGGCGCCTAGCCAGTATTCGGAAATCTCAGACGGATCTGCTCAGGTTTCCAGTTTTGGTAAATGGAACCTGACCCCTCCATCAGAACCGTTGTGGTTGCAACGCATGCTGACGAACCCTTACGACCAGAAAAGCATGTGGTTGCAATGCATGCTTCCTCCAACGTAAGCCGAGGGAAGGATTGGTTAATACCACAGAATCATGCAAGCCATAGGGGGATTAACTACTCGAAATTCGACATTCCTTTACGCTAGACTGTATTAAGCCACGTGTTGGAGTCTTACTGAGGCGCTGTACTTCCACACCGGTCGCTGGGCTGGGTCGTAAGGCGAAATTCGTAAAGTCAAGAAGCGAAAACCCCCTCTCATTCCGTCCCCACGAAATCCCTCATTTATTCAATACAGTAAACATGAGATAAACATGAGATTTGTTCTCACGGCCGTTCCAAGGTCCCTCTAGTCGGGACCGACGCGCATACCGTCTTGGATCCAATGCCACCCAATCACACGCGAAGACGACTTTCATAATTTATCTTCAGTGTTACCGTGGCACGGAAAATGAAACGACAATGTAGTACTCTGCTATGCCACTATCTTTGCTGGAAATGCTCAACGACGAACGTATTCGCTTTTGATATGCTTCCAATCTGAATAGGTAGTTACATGTACTATATCCTCCCAATTTCCTCTCTACCCTGTTAACTACCTTACCAACCACGCAAGGTTAGAGAACGCGTGCCCGTATACCTTTAGTATCCAATTTTGGCGTTGCAACCATGAAATCGTGTACCTGCGTCACGTCGCTTTCATCTGTTTCGAATAGCTCTAACTTGGGACCGTTGGGACGGAAAAGAACCGCCAAGGCATAAGTGACTTCTGCCATTGCCAGACTTAAATAGTATCAGTACCGAAAGCTGTATAGAGACAAGCGGGAAGTTAGGAACGCTTACTGGATGCCCAGACAGTTCCTAGATCCCCTGGCAAACGGCACATAGTTTCGGTTCATAGCCGGGTCAACATCTCCGATCCATCTTTCAGGGATAAACTCAAAAGGTCTTTCGTAGACGGTAGGATCTGTGTGCATGAGATATGACGACATCCCTACCGGGACCTAAAAGGTGGTTAAATGTGGGTAGGCATCCGAAGATCGTTCAGGGGGTACATACCCCTGCCGGAATAGTATATTGCTTGTATTGAATGGGGACATCGGGCGAGATCCGTGGCAGTCTGTGCATAACCCCATAACTGATACTGATACCCCGAATGTAAGCATGACCTGTCAGTTGAGCGGGGATGATGCGAGTTTCTTACCGTAAAGCTTCTTTAATGATAGCCTGCAGCAGGGTTAATTTCTCGAGCTCCGCCCATGTCGGCACATATTGGGGCCAAGCGGCCATGAGATCTCGCAGCTCCGCCTCGACTCCAGCTCGTAGATGGGGTTTAGATAAGATGTGATATGCACAAACTCCAATCGTACGACCGCTGGTCCACGTTCCTCCCGCAAGAATCAACATCGCTTCCATCACGAGACGTTGCTCGGATTTCTCTGATTCCGGCATATCGCTGTTCACCACATGGTGGAACAGGGACGAAACATTCTCGTCTTTTATGGAATCAGTCGTGAGAACCTTGCGGATATTTTCTCTTGCTTTCTATACTGTAGATTAGCCTTCTGCAATGGTATAGTATAGACGGGAATCTTGCTAACGTGTCTCAACTTGCGAATTCCCTGGCCGCGAGGATATGCCCATACAAATACATTCTCCGGAAGGTAGCTAAACATCCTGCTCTGAGGTTAGGTGTGATTATAACGGGTGTTATGGCTATCAGCATACAGAACAAGTAAGGGGAACGCTGTGGCTATGGGAATAGAGCGGATAATCATAAGCATAGCGTCGAACCTAGACGTTGGTTTAGTATTATTCACGTTGCTTATAGCGGAGAAACTATACCAATCTGGCGAGAAATTCGGTTCGCTCAAAAAGCGATCCCGTCGGTCTTTGGTATCAAGGCACATTCTCCCCACAACATCGCCAGCATAAGCGGAAAAGGAGTGGTCAAATCGGATGACTTTCCCAGTGCCAGAAAACTCTCTGATCCGAGATTCCAGGTGCAAAGCAACCTCTGCAATTACTGGTAGCAGGCGATTGATCCCTAGCTTGGAGAAAAAAGGTTCCAAAGCCTTCCGCCTTATACGATGGAGGTCATGTTCCTTTGTAAATAGATGGGAATCTAAATAGGGGGTGTCATTACGCATGCGCGTTATTAAGAATGGCATACTAACCTTCAAAGCCGATTCCCTTACCGAAGGCGTCATAGTGATCAGTCCGACGCCTACTCTCTGTGACATACAGCTCGTTATAAAATTCGGGATCGTGTATTGAGAGTTCATCTGGATTGACTCTGACAATTGGTCCTGAAAATACCTGCATTGAGCTATCTGGCTCTTGGGGGGGGGGGGGGGGGGGGGAACCGGGACGCTTTATTCACCATATTTCTTGTGCATTTTTTCAATTTCGAATATGTATTTGCCATTGAGCCAGCACTGGTAGTAGAATTCGTACCAGCCAGTTACAGCCGCGATCTTAGGGCCAGGGAACTTGGCAAGTGGTGAGAAGTAGAGACGGTGAATAACAAGGGAGACGAAATAGACGCATTGGGCTAGGACTAAAGTCGCTATAACCCTTATTGGGAGACTGTCAGCAAGATCTTGGAGGGCCATCCTGTTTCCCGGGAATCGGTTAACCGCTCAAAGTCAGACAAGAAGTAAGGGAGATGCAGAGCTCAAGATCCTCTCGAGAGTTGGACTCTTTGAAGGTCGTCACATGAGGTCAAATTTACACTAACTCGATATGCTTCATGTGAGAGCGGGCCGCCACAGCGGCAGTTTGGGCATTATGCATCGCGAGTACAGATAAGCATAATTCTTTCGGCCCAAGATTCCTCTTCAAGGATCACAGCCCCTGTAGCAACCATAGGCTAAGACCGAAGCGCGTATTGGCATTGCCGCATTCGAGATAGGTACACCGCTGATCCAGAATATCGTATTGCCCCAGTTGGATAAATCGACACCTTGGATATCTGAGTTGCCGCGATTGTGGGGAGTCATGCTAAGTCAGATGTGCTCCCCCTCATATATTTCAGTCCAGCCAGCGCTGCAGGTATGGTCCCAAACGGGATATGCTGATATTTGGAGATTCGTGCTCTAATACGTACCTATTTAACTTCAAAAATGGAGTTTCAATATTCTAAAGAAATCGACCCTAATGTCTACGAGACAGATGGACTTGGCTACGGTATCCCACTTCGCATGCACAAGGACCAAGGCGAGGAGATCAAGGGTACGCTTCGGGCACAAAGAGACTGGACGAAATATGTCCAACCTGTCCATGGTTATCATGGAAACCTCGGCGATCCTTATAGCTTCCTCTGCGTAACAGTTCCTGAATGTCTGCCAGACAGACTCGAACTCATTTCTTACGCAAATGAGTATGCCTTCCTCTACGATGGTGGGTACCTCTTATCCAGCACGATTGCACATGGAAGACTAACACGGAAGCAGATTGGATGGAGACGTTTGACTTGAAGAACGACTTGGGCGAGACTACGGGGTTTCTAGAGACGTTTGGAGCCGGGGCTCTCGACCTGAAGATTGACCCCAAAGCCCGACCCGAAAAAATGCTTCAGGCGCAGCTTCTCTCCGAGATGATGGCCAAAGACCCCAAACGAGCAGTTACTACGATGAAGGCATGGGCGCGGTTCGTCCAGTCAGCCGCTAAGACGAGGGCAGAGCCGTTCGAGACGCTCGATGAATATATGCCAGCACGAGCAGTCGACGCTGGGGAGCTGTAAGTCTAAGGCAGGCTGAGTAGCACCGTCCGTTAAGTGCTTACACATTTCTAGCATCTGGTTCGGCACATTGACTTTTGGTATGGCTCTGACCATTCCAGATCATGAACTTGATTTGTGCATGAAGCTAGCTAGGCCTGCTTACGTGGCTTTGGGCCTAGCGAACGATTTGTATTCATGGGAAAAGGAGAGAAGTGCCGCCATTCGAGCAGGCCAGGACTATGTATTCAACGCCATCTGGGTTATCATGAAGGAAAGATCTATCGAGGAGGAGGAAGCGAAAGAAGTGTGTCGTGAAGAGATCATCAAGGCTATCTCAACATATTGCCAGACACTGGAGGAGACGAGGAATGACTTTTCCTTGTCCCGGGATCTTCGGGCTTACCTAGAAGCTGTGCTTCTAAGTTACATTGGCAATCTTGTTTGGAGTATCTATTGCCCTAGATATCGAGACTTCTAAGTCGGTAAAAGTTTCAAAAGTCGGTTGCCGCTTGAAGGTACCGGCAGTAAGTTCCGAATTCTGAGCCAGCAGGATCCCAATCAGAGGTGGATCCCTTTAAAACGGCCAGTGGTTTGAAGGATCACATAAGTTTCCGAACCCGGCTCTTGCTCTCTCTAAGTGGCAGTTGATAGTGGTTGTTTGTAGTGGTAGTAAGATTAGTACCTGCTACTATGTACGTGCCGAGTGACTAAGCAGGACGTCAGAAGGATGTCTTATTCGCTAATTGCTATTAGTGGGAGCTTTTCGGCTTTCAGATAACTGGTGAAGTTTAAGTGCTTATTACGCACTAGCTCAAAATACCTAACGATGATGGTAGATCTAATGATCATCGTTATACCCGTACAAGAATGGGCTTGTTTATCGCGCTATATTGCTACCTTAGGCTAAGGTAATCATCCTGTATAGACATTGTTGACTAATACGGACGCACGTGATTGGGTTGTATGCGAGCATGATGCAGCCACTCAGAACCTACTGTTGTACCACGCAACCTGTCCATTATGTGGTTATTATGCTGTTAGTGTTACCGCTGCCGTCAGCGTGATGCTACATCAATAAGTTGAGTGCATTGGTGACGATGTAGGTCTTTTCTCTGCTATTGGTTGCCTTCTGTAGGTGAACACAGCAATCCTTGTACATACGGCACGGTTAGTCTAATAACATTCGATGATCTCTTTCCGGTCGTCCAGTGTTGCCAACCTACTATTTATGGAAATGGAAAGTTCATGATTCGGAAAGACTGGGTTCCTGGAAACCAGGTCGGACCAAGACGATGTATAAGAGGGTTACAGTCCACAGTTGCAGCCTATGCAACTAGCATGCCAAGGTATCACTGACATTGGAGCGGATGCTACTACGTAGGAATCCTATGGTCTCCATATATGCGTGTGAGAGTCAAAAACCCCTACCTACCAAGACTTACCTAATCGAAGGATTCCGACGCTGTTCCATGGGAAGTAGGTGAATAGTTTTATGTTGTTCTGTGGCATTGCATCGCATTATGCGACCTTGTCGGCAAGGGAGAAAAGAGAAAGAAACGAGATTGGGGGCCATGCAGGAAAGTCAACACCGTAATTTTAAGAAATATCTATCATTGAATATTCGAGTTATGTACTTTATAGAATAGAGTTATCTAATTACGAGAACATAGAATTGTATTGCGTTTTTCGATCCAGTATCTTACGTGCATATCTTCTAGTTAATCGCTAATAGTTGTGCTGTATGCTTATATTGCAGCCGTCGCAAGTCAGATTGGATTCTTCCTTCACTGCGCTATTATCTCCTCTTCATTTTGTTGATCATCAGAAAGCTCCGAATCAAGATTCAATAGTCGCTATCATGGGCGGGGTGGCGTCTATACCTACTGATCCTTCTCAGAAGGTTCAGGTTATTTCCGCCGGTTACTCGCGAACAGGGACTGTGTCTATGTCCCTAGCCTTGGAAAAATTAGTGGATGGCCCAGTTCTCCATGGTGGCACACAGATCTTAGTTCGCGATGATGGTGAGTTTGACGACCAGTAACTACTTAATCTATCGCAACTGACATACTTCAGATTATTGTTCCACGTGGATCAAGGCATACGAGGCCAGAGAGGCAGGCGACAAAGATCTGACCTTGAAGCTAGTCCGCAAGGCAACCGCTGGTTTCGTAGCGACAGCAGATCTGCCGCCATCTGACTTCATGCCCGAGATGATGGAGTTATATCCAGATGCAAAAGTCGTCTTAGTCCGAAGGGACCCGGAAAAGTGGTGG
Organism: Hypoxylon sp. PDH2405; assembly: GCA_023628415.1. NCBI lineage: Eukaryota > Fungi > Ascomycota > Sordariomycetes > Xylariales > Hypoxylaceae > Hypoxylon > Hypoxylon sp. PDH2405. The sequence goes on from JAMAKT010000046.1 coordinate 95,841, forward strand.
AATAGCATCGCAACCTTAACCAGCAGGACCACACCATGGTGGCTAGATCCTGTTCTCGCGCCTATCCCCGGATGGAGGTATCTTGCCAAGTTCGCAAGTTATTACAGTCGTTCAACGCTGCGACTTGCTGGCCTGGATAAGAAAGACGCCAGCCCAACCGAACTCATTGAAAAGGGCGGTCCCCGTAAGTCTCCATTAACACAATCCTTTGGCACACTTACTAATCATTCTGCACTTTAGACATCCTCACAGTCCACAATGACAAGGTCAGATCCCTTGTCCCTAAAGAACAACTTCTAGAGATGGACTTGAGCGAGGGATGGGAACCTCTCTGCAAATTCTTGGGTGTTCCCGTCCCCGACGAGTCGTTCCCCAGGGCCAATGATGCAAAAGCGGCAGATGAATATGCTACCAAAGTTCTGCTCGGAGTCGCCAAGGTCTGGCTTGGTATCTTCTCTGCCATCGGACTTACCGCCTATTCGGCATCCTGGCTTTGGAAAAACAAGTTATCTTGATACCTCTTGCGTGGATGGTACCTTGGCATTGACGAATATGACCGTTTTGGGACATCACCCAGGGAGTCGAGACATTTCAAGTTGCGTATGCCTCAATCCAGCCGCAACGAGGATTCTAGCCGCGTGTATTACTAATGCTGGTGGGCGAGGGGGGATTGATTTCTTGTTAAACCAGCGATAGGTTAGGGCTTGTATCGACTTATGAAGCGTATTGATAGTAATCGGGAATTTGGACAATAGCGTGTGGCTGTACTAGGTACACAGTACAGCCCCCTCTTGACGTGGCATTCTCTCGCCATACACCAAAGTGAACGTATGGAATCCATTTCAATAGACCCATACCCTCATCGTCGCATACAGTGACATCTCTCTGCGGTCGGTCGCTTCTTTCATATGAATAACAACTTCTGACCCTTTCTGAGTTATCTTCAAGGGCTGGGTCGGTATTTATTTCCTGCTTGTTTCCAGGGCATTATTCATCAAGCCAGCGATTCCGAAGTTTTCTCGTAGCCAGATGGAGTCCCTTGCAAACCGACTCGTCCATCATCCCTTCGTCCCTCATCACCTCGTCAAGGATGGGCGCCATCTCTACGTAAGTCAAGTGAACGTAGGGCCAATTTTGACACAAGAGGAAGGGCAACACTGGCAGCATCGTAGGCAATAGGCCAGTAACCAGCCATAGCGCAGTCACGAACAAGTAATCTCCCAGCGTCTATACGAACATCCGGTGACGCAGTCGGATGCCTCAGAGTTAATTGTCGACTTCTAATAACCTTTATGATATAGATACCTTTCTGTTTTCGAATAATGATCGTAGAATCGTGCCCCCAGATTTCTCAGTATTATTCCTTTGTCGGGGTGGTCTTTCGGAGTTACCACGAAGGGATCCCGCGTCAATCGTAAGGTTTCGAGAGCAGCAAAATCTCCCGTCTTTGCATACAGTTCCCCATACCGATTGCCTAGATTATTCAGGGGTCTTGTCGTATCCAAGCCATGTTTTCGCGTGGCATCAACGGCTTCCCGCCCAACAACGATCGCGTCTTCTAGATCGGCCATGTTTCCAGTAGCGAATACCTCTCACTAAGTCGAACCGAAAGATTATTCAACCACAAGGGCCGGTCTACATGGTCACTAGATACCGCCTTCAGAGAGGCCCGCGCGACTCAGATAGACTCTTCGAGGTCGACGACAGCCCCCGTTCTCAGGTATCTATCGCTTAATCCAATTGAAAGGTGGGCCAGCCATTCTCCAAGGTCAGGATCATTCTGTGGGGTTGAATTGACGACTTCCCATCCGACTCAAATGGCTTCTTCAAGGTCAGATAAGGCCCCGGTCCTTACATATCGATCGTTGAGCGCGCTTGCGAAATTGTTTAATAAACTGATTTGATCGGACGTATTTGGTGTTAAGGCAATAGCCTCCTGTACATGTTGAAGGGCCTCATCGAGATCGGCCAAATCGGTCAATTTGTTGTACCTGTCTGAAAGTGCATTGTCAAGCGCATTCAGCCAGTCTGGTCTATCCGGATCGTCTACTGGTGTATCGCGAACAAAATCCCGTCTAATTTCTATAATGAGATCAAGATCCTCATCGTTTTTGCCGTATTTACTGGACCCTGACATTGTTTTGCTGGCCTTATCATCTCAAAGCTAGGAGGCATTAGGCATAGTTGACTGTCGCCTAGAGCACCATAAGGTCTGAACACCCCGGGCCGATAAGGATCTGGCGCTGGGAGGCAAATGGCCGCAAGGACCACCAACAATTTGTTCTTCGAAGAGAATAATTAACAATACATCTCCAGGTAATCAATCGAATCAATACTTTTCAAGCTAGTAATAGACTAGAGGTTCCATGTAGGCAATGATGTAGATAGAGGATATCAAGACGTAGATCACATAAAAGGATGTGGCTCAGGATGTCATCGGCTGCTGCATGGCTCCCTCATTTCCTCATTTTCCGCATTTTCCGCATTTTCTGGCAACCTTAACTTTCTTTCCTAGAAGAACAATCCAATAAGTACGCCTCTTAGACTAATAAAAATAAAATCTTTTATTTCAAACATTTACGAGATAGCATTCTAAAGGTATGTAAATTTCTGGGCACATACTTTCGGCAATACGTACCCTGTTGCAAGGCGCAAAGCCACAGAGGACTGAGAGCGGGTTAGGGGTCAAATATATGTAGGTAAGGTACCTGTAACGGATATCAGAGCGCCCCTAACAGGTGGCTCCACAGCTTCACCAAGATCATCTTTAGGTACAGACAGATTGTACCGATCCTGCGTACAGTATTAAGCCCTCCTTCGAGGATCAATATAAATACCTAAAAGCAACTTTGCTGCCAATTTGTAACCAACTTAACAGTTGTCTGCATGACATGACTAATCCCACAACTCACTAATTCTCAAAGCGAAGTGCGGATATAGAAGTTCAGCGCACTCATCTGACGAACAGGAGATATCTCCCTTACCAGCTCTGCTAGCAAATATCCACCATGGCTTTTATGGAAAATGCCAATCTCGAGCCCCAAAGATCCTGATACCATTGTCCTTGCCTCCGCTAAAAAGCACAAGAGCTAGGTCTCCCATAGATCGATTGGAGAACTCACTGGATGGCGTTCCACGGGTTCCATGTCCGGAATAGTGAATGTAAACGCAGTCTCCCCTATGTCCCGTACGAATGACTCTCCCGAGGGCATTGGTTACGTTCTCGTATGTTGGCCAGGTCGCGAGATCCTCTTGGCTTGGTAATCCTAGGCCGTTACTCCTGGGCGCTGTGAACGTCTCTATACGGGTAGATTTCGACTCATTTTCCAAGTATCTTTTGATTTCTTGAATGTCTTGGACGCAACCTTCAAGGGATTTGTCTTTATATTAGTTAATCCCGATGGTGATAGCATGGTGCGCGACGACAGATTTCGGGTCGCCCATGTGGTGATTTCCGACCGAGGCTCGAAGTCATCGTACAGAAATAATTGGCTATGACCTGACCATCCCTAGCGGAGGAACACGGTGCCCCGCACCCGAAAGAATATAATTACTTCCATAGACCCTAAATTCTTAGTTACATGTAAAGCATCTAAGCTTCCTCGAGCTCATCGCCGCTAATTCCATCTCCATTGCGCACTGAAGCCCCTGTGTCGAGGCACAGAGTGTATTTTCCAGTAGAAGGCACAGATACAATGAGATACGGCCCGTCACGAGATCCACCGGAATTAAGCAAGTATACTTTATCGCCGACGTTGAATGCTGGTTTCTAGGGACAGTTCGGTAAGTATAATTAGCTTGCAGGAGCATCATGTTTTCAAGCCACGAACCTGCACGTAATCTATCACAAATGGGCACTCGCCATCCTGATCAGAGGAGGCTCTAAGATTATAGCTATCGGACCCGAATGTTATTGCATGATCTCGTTTTTTTTTGCAAGGGTTGATGCAGACTCACTTGTGCGTAGTAGGCAGATTTCGGAGCTGGCGTGACAAGGGCTGTATGACAGGGCTTGGAATAGCATCAATTTCAACTAATAAATCTCACGGGTCCTAAGGTCCTTGATTCTCCCCTTCTTCAGAGGGTGCGAGAGGACCTATTTATGCCCATTCTAAGGTACGTATCTTCAGGACCTAATCCCCGAGGTCAGCGATGTTAGGTCCTAATACAGGTAGTCGCCTCCAACAGACCTCGCGATGCATCCAATTATCTCGTATAATCAGACTTCTTAACCGCTGTGCTGTAACGTCTGTTGCCAACAATCTCTTGGTTGGCACCTAATCCCGTGTGACATAGACATTAGCTGACAACAAGGAGGCCAATAGCTTAGGAAAAAAGCCACTTAACCACTTACGACAAAACTAGTTGGGCGGTTATTGAGAGGACTTCGCGAACACTAAGTTACGGCCGTGCTCAAAAAAAGGATAAAGAAAGCCTTCTCGACTGGCTAAGCGGCACCGGGTCTATCACCAGGGACGAAACAGCGTATCTCACACATAGCCAGGAGCTGGTGTCACCCGCTCCAACTGGCAACACCGCGCTTTCCCAGCTCGAGACTTGGATTGAAGATAAATTAATCTATTTTGGGTTTTCTACAGGTACTTATCTATTCAAACAAGACTTGATCAATAAACCTCATGATTCGGTTAATCGGACTAACCTAGGGGTTACGTTATATTATGGGCCGGGGCGGTTAGAAGATGAGCTAGGCGGCAGCGTTGGACTTTACGCAATAGATGAGAAGAACTTGCTCTCTAGATAATCGTGACTGACTTGAAAAGAGGGCCAGAAAGTTGACATGTATTTACTTTCTTCCCCCTTTCTGTGCTTTAATAGGGGGGGATTTGTTTATTGTATTATGTAGGTAATCATGACAGACTCGTGCAGTTCTGCGAAAACGTCATATCCTCTCTCATCAATTATAATCCGGCGGGTACCTCTGTTCGACACATTGGGGATACGTCCAGTAGATCAGTCCTGCCATGAGCGCATTGAGCAGTCTCCTTTTAAGAGACCGTTGTGGTACGTAATGCTTCGTCATATCGTACTCAAACATTAGTACGATATTGCCGATGAAGTTTAGCAACCGGAAGATTCTGTATTCATGGTTAGCTAAGTCAGCTTATCCTACATGATAAGTAAGTCTAGACTGAGATGAAGTAATGATCTTAGAACTATCCTACTTAAGGTAGACTTTGAGATATATGATAGCAGTAATGGATTGATGAGCGTTGCAAGGTTAAATAGGCAAGATCGCGAATCACAGAGAAATGGCCCACTTACATGTTCATACCATAGAAAACCAACGCCGCGAAAGCACTCTTTTTAGGGGATCCGTTCTCAATATTTCCGACGACTGCATATATGGGGGGAATCCACAACCCTAGTATAACAAGCTCCAGCGCACCAACCCAGTGGTACGTCCTTACGCGGTTGCCCCTGAATACAAGGAACGCCATGCACACCCAGAGCAGCACGAACGACACAATAGCCGGCGGGAGGACCAAGAGATCGCCTCGGAAATAAATCAGCGACAGCACGGCAGCCACGACTCCCACGGCGAACTGCGCGAACCCGAGCCACAGGAACCCCCACAGCACGCGGTAGTACCGGTCGTAGCAGCCGGCGTGAAATTGCTCGTGAGCCCAGCTCGGCGCCGCGGACCCGGAGATAGGCCATCCGCACCATCGACACACCCATGCCGACCGCATGTTAGCTAGCTGGAGGTGCGTGCCGACGCGCAGGTCGCGTTCTTGCACCGAGCATCGGAAGCACTTGGAGCTTGGCGGCCGGCCGTCGGTTGCAGGGTATAAGATTAAGCTGTGACGTCCCGGCCGCGAGAGGCACGACTGGCAGTGAGAAGTTAATTGTCGTATGAACAATTCATCGCCGCCGAAATGGGCTCGGACGAAGTCCGGGTTGAGCAGGACGCGGAAGTGGCGGCAGGTCCGGCGTAGACGCTCCATGTCGCCGAAGCCTAGGTACGTGGCAATCATGTACTGCAGCTCGTTTGGAAGCTCCAGGAGGCGAGAGCGAGTCTCGATCGTAGATGACGCTTCCGAGTTGGAGAGATCGACTTGAAAGCACGAGTAGTCGCCGCTCCGGGCTCTAGACCGGTAAGACCGGGGCGATGTGGGTCTCGAGACATTTTCTTGGGTCAGATTCGCGGTCTTCTCCCGGAGATGCTCTATGCCCTGTCGGACTAGCAGGTCTATCCCGCTTGTCGGAGTGATAGTGTTCATATCCATCGGGGGTAAGTCTCCAAAAGTCTGATCAAGTCGAATCACAAAGGTATCTAGGGTCGAAACTAATATTGTTTCGAAGTTGGGGTTAAATGTCGGACATCGGACGAGTTCTGGTCAGGGATCTGGGGATATTCTTGTTTTGATGTAATTTCTGATGGCCCTAATGCTCAAGGGGCGCGCGAAGTGATTGGGCAGATGTTGGGCTTGACAACAATTCTGAAAGAACTTATGCAATTCCTTGGAACAGACTTCCCTTCCTTAGGAAGAGCTTCCAAGCGAATGGCTGGGAGAATCGAGGCCTGTTGCGTCCAGTGCGCGGGTGCAGTTCCTTCTGCTGAGGCTGCTGTTTCGGTGCTCTTGTTTTTGTTTTCCGGCTCTGAAGTGAGTAGGATGATCCTTCACTGAGATCAAAAACCACACGAGTAATAGAAAATAGACCTAATAGGACTTTATTCGACTTGTTAATTTTGCTTTTACATCATATATCAATAATTGTGCTTTTTGTATCGGGCGTTGCAATGAGGGGAAACAACAGTTACGGCCAAGATCTTGGCTCCGCGTTTCAGGGTCTGAGCGACAAGAACCATGTCGGAATCACCACAGATATAGTAACCCGATAGTCGTTGTGCCATCAATTGCTCTTTGTAGAGGAACATGGGCAATCCTCTTTCGATTTTTGCGACCAGGGGCGGGAACTCATCTTGTGTTTGAAGATAAAACGCCGAAACGAAACAAAGTCTAGATCACTACATTTGCTGGTAAGTAGATTTGTTACATAACGCTCCTAAGAGGAATATTAGCCACTGGCAAAACGGTAGATGGTGGAATTGATCGTGATTTTAATATCAGCCTGCTATTCTTTTGGATACACATTCAGCTTTTGCACCCCTTTCCGTCTATCTGGTATCGTCGTACAATTGTCACACTTCAACTTAGGAACCACCCGGTCCACCAAGCAAAGCGAATCTTCGCACAATTCCGGGTCCATATTCTTGGTACTACGCCAAGTTAGCATTTCAGTAGTCACAATTCTCATACTTGAGAATAACTCACCTCGGCTTTAGTATGACAATAGGATCGGAACTCAGGGGTCTGTCCTAACAAGCTGCCACCAAACCACGGTCCGTGTCGTTGTCGTTTGTGCGTGATAACCTGAACTTCCAAGCCACCGCTCTTCGCTCCTCCGCTGCGGACCTCGCTAGCACGGATTCTTGCGTCTACCAAGTGCTTGATGTCTCGTTGTAGTCTTCGCCCGAAATCCTTGTATAATGTGCTACCTCCTGATAACACAATGTTCTTATATAGTCCTCGTCGGACGTCAATCGGACTTGACTGGATAACACCGTCAACGACAACGGGGAGCGGCGTGAGGAAGTCGGAAGAGTAGATTTCGGGGTTGAAGAATATTTCAGGCGCGAGGAATCGCTCGTATCCGACGTCAACAGTGACTTGACGACCGCCTGGCTGCGTCACCACGTGCTTGGCGAATCGACTTCGATCTCGGTCAAATTTCGAAAATTCCTTGACGATGTCTGGGCATACGTAACAGTACTCCTCCTTGATCTCCTGGGCCGTCTTCAACGAGCTGTCCGGCTCACCTCGATCACGGAGTAGGGATTGGACGAAATAGGTGATGTCTCGGCCAGCAATTGGGATAGACTTGATAGAGGACCCGATTACATAGCCTTCGGCAACAGGAATAACGTGTGTAACTCCATCACCAGAGTCAATGACAGTGCCGGTAAGAGATCGATCCGATACTTTCGCCGACGTCCAAGACGCGGCAAGGGCGAGGACGGCTTGAACTGCAATGTAAAGACCGGCGCAGTTGAACGATTCGAAGAAAATCTCGGCGGTATTCTCTCGGTTTTCAGGTGGGTTCAAAGGCTAAGATATGTTAGTTGCGCTTTAAAGGGCTAATCTGATGGATGTTGCGTACGGGTTCGGTCAATAGGAAGTAGTGGTCTTCGGGTTCGACGCGCAGGTACTTGAAGATAGAGTTCGACCAGAATCTTTCCATGTGATCCTAGAGTTATATGTTAATATCGAATGAAAGGGGCGGTGAATTCGGAGGTTGTACCCAGTTCTCTATTTGGCCATGTCGAATTGGGTAGTGCAGACCATAGCCTATGCCAACATATCAATATCGGGTATACTTGATATTTAGTCGCCAAACAACTAACCTGGCCCATTTGCGGCAGCTATGGCTTCATCACCAATGAAGAAGTCCAAGTCCTCGGTGCCTCGTTTTGTCGATAGGTGACCAGTGGGACCAGCACCCCCTGTTAAGAAAGACGGCTTGTTTGCTACAGCAGGGCGACCTGATCCGGTTCCTCCTGTCCCAGCGGCGCCTTTTGTTGCTATCGCGGTTGGGAAGACGAATGAGGGAGAATCGTTACCGGCGAAACCTATCGTCGTAAAGGAGCGGTGGGTTAGTAGGACTCTGACTGGCAAGGCTCACAACCAAATATCCCAAGCCAACCCGGAAATCTCGCTTACCAAGCTTTGAGAATCCCGTGCCGCTATAATCATACGTAACGTTAGCATTTGCCTCCTCCTCATTCAAAGTCCACACAACTCAGGGGGGAAGCTATAGACTGCGGGGTCGGAATACATACTTGTCCATGACAACGGCAGGGGTCTGGTTCGCCATTTTGTACGGGTTACGAGCCGCACGAGCTGCCTAGAATGTCAAGTAAAAGCTAGTGCAGCAGAAAGGGAGAGATGTAGTTGTGGTGGTGAGAGTGGTGAGAGGAAGACCCGCGGGATAGCTATTGGAATTGGTTGACAATGATGCGGCCTAGAAAGTCTAAATTACGTGCCTATCGTGAAGTTGCATAGGTGCCCGGCAGAATTGTGGCTGTGCAAGCTAGTGATGCGGGACAAGTGGGGTCTATCCATCTGACGTTGAATGGCAGTTAGCTGCTACGTCGGATAAGATACAGGCGGTCTTGAGGTCCCAGCTGTCTGGCACCTGCATCCAACCCAAAGACAGTTAATTCTAATTCATCTCTATCACATTCTCATCTTCAAAGTCTTCTTGAACATACATCCATGGATGTATTCCCTTAGGTACGTATACATGGTATACATCAAACCTCTCAGAATTGTACATTTTCCTGTATGATTATTGATCTCCTTGACTTTCGCTTAGTCCCAACATGGGTCGCATCATCATCGGCTATGTTGCCTAAAGACTAGGTACCTACCTGTCTAACCTCCTACCCCATGTCCCATTTATTGGATATAACCCAAGGTAGTGACGCTTCCTGTGAGAAGGAGAAGCTCGAAGTCAAGAAAGATCGAAGAGTGTGCTTTCACTTTAATCGTAAAGAAGGTACGACATCAACTTATATGTCATCGTCATATCCTCAAGATCGACGGCAAGAGTGTACGGTCTATTTCCTACCCAACCCACATACGTCTCACTATCCTCATCACTTCAATTGAATATCCAACTAGCGAGATACTCCCAACTAAACTTCAACTTTACCAAGGTCAGGCGTCGACTTCCGTTTCCCAAATCGTTGCCTCGGTATCATTAAACAACATCTTCATAAGGACATTGCCGTAGAGGTATCTATTTCTTACATATATCTTGCCAACCTCCCCTCCGCTCCTCGTTTCATCTCCTTATAATTCCCTACATATGCTTTCACTCACACCACAGGGTCCAACAGGGATACTATAAAACATCCCCTTGATAAGAATTATATACATTTCTCTCTTTCTCCCTTCTTAGCACTGGTTACTTGATATCGATTCTTCTATTTTTGTCCGCGGCGAATCCCAACTCTCAAGCCGGTGCTTCGTTACTCGAATTCGTCAATTTGTCGTAAAGCTTGAATTCGACAAAGTCTTCGATTCGGCCTCTTCCTCTTGTAGATTAATCCTCGCCGTCGTCGTACCATACATAAACCATCGTTCTCAGCTAGTGCCCAACTTCTTCGAGCCTGTTGCATTCAGATCGTTCGACCCTTCGTTCTAATGCCAGGAGCCAGAACATCTCGACGGCTCCAAAAAGGAACCTCGCGGATGTTCCTAGTTGTGTCCCAGCTCTAGAGTAGCCACAGTTGCTAGATTGGACAAACACTGCGGTGCTCATCTTTTAGCAATCGTCGCGGCCAATTAGTAGAAAACCACCTCTGTGTGTGCAAACAGAAACCTGCACACAATCTCAGGAGAGACGGCAACCATTCACCTCTTGTGGTGTCCCATGTTGACAAGTCCCGTCCATTCCCAAGGAAGCTAGAAATTAGCTATCGAGTCTTATAAAAATCGATATCTTCCACGGAATCTATACTCGCATCGCACTATGGATTCCGGAGATCTGCAAGACACTGATAACCTGAATCGGGGTGACGAAGAAGACAGAAGCGATGACATCATTGATGGCCTACCTTGGGTCATCAAGCGTCTTAGATCTCCTTCCCCAGCAGATACAAGTAACATTCCTTCCATAGATGGAGCGGCAGATCGCTGGGGGAAGCGTAGGAAATTACCGGTGTCGGCCATATTCATCCATGCTGGGGCCGGATACCATAGCACCGCCAATGAGAGAATACACTTGGAAGCCTGCAATGAGTAAGTACCCGGGTTGTCTACTTATGTAACCCGTTACCCTTTCGATACTCGGTTAATCATTCTAACTCTGAGTAGGGCTGCTCGTCTGAGCATCAAACTCCTGCGCTCGGGTCATTCAGCTATCGACGCTGTAGAGGCTGCTATAAAAGTCCTGGAGGACAAAGAGATCACCAACGCTGGCTACGGGAGCAACCTGGCAATCGATGGGACGGTAGAGTGTGACGCTACCCTCGTCGATCATCTTGGTCGAAGTGGAGCTTGTGGTGCGGTCCCTAGTAAGTGAATTAAAATCGCCCTTGGAGTTAGCATTATGACTTGCTTACAGTAGAGCCTTGCAGATATCAAGAATCCTATAACTTTAGCCAAAGTCATCCTTCAGCGCAGTAGTAAGCCCCTATCTTTACGCCGCGTCCCCCCGAATCTACTTATCGGGGATGGCGCTAAAGAATTTGCGCGGGAGTCGGGTATGCCGCTGGTTCCCAACGACTGGCTAGTATCGAGAAACGCCAGAGACCGCTATGTCAGATGGCGTGAAGATCTGAGACGAGCTGAAGGCCTAGGATCCCCAACTCCAGTACCCGCTGCTTATGACCGTGCTGCCAAAAGCGAATATGACATTGAAGTGCGTCAAACTGTGCATCAGGACCACACAAGTGCCATACTCACCGGTACTTGGAATGAGGGCCAACCGGACTCCCCAGCTTTACCATGGCAGGGAGGACCACCTATCCCCAGTTTCCCAGAGCTAATGAATGTCGACATTTCGCCGCAAGTTTCACCCAAAACTCCGCTCGAGCGTAGCCCGTTAAATTTTCTAGGCTCATCTCTTCCAAGCCCCAAAAGTGCAACTGGAAATACATCACCTGCACCGAAACGCATGCGCTTCGTTTCTGGGCCAAGCAACGAATCTTTGAAGTCGGATTCCAGCACATCTACGCCCAACGATGCAACCGGGGCTTCACTTCATGATGGCGCCGATTCAAATGTCTTCCCGCATTCTTCCGCATACCCGCCTATGCAAGCTCTTGTTCCGGATCCTACATTAAGCCTCGCCGAGTTACCATCATTCTATACCGTCGGTCATGGCCAAAATGACGATGGCGGCGATAAGATCACAGACACAGTGGGTGCGATTGCGATCGACCAGTCTGGAAAGATTGCCGCTGGATCGTCCTCGGGCGGCATTGGCATGAAGCACCGAGGACGGATTGGACCAGCAGCTTTAGTGGGGATCGGAACGGCCGTCATTCCAGCCGATGAACATGACCAAGATGGTGTTGCGGTCGCCGCTGTAACGAGCGGGACTGGTGAACATATGGCTACCACCATGGCATCTCAGAAATGTGCAGAACGCATATATCAAGGTACACGACGCGGGCCAGGTGGAAAAGATATACCGGAAGATGATGAAAGCTTGGTTCTTCACGGCTTTATTGTCAACGACTTTCAGGAACATCCAGGTGTCAAATATTCCTCCTCGGCTGGAGCTATCGGTGTCATGGCCGTAAAGAAGGGCCCGGCGGGCTATTACTTGTATTTCGCGCACAACACCGACTCTTTTGCCCTTGCCTCTATGGGTTCCAACGATCGTGAACCGGCTTGCGTCATGTCACGCGTTAAGGAAGGAGGTTCCGGCATTGCTCAAGGAGCCCGAAAAATTCACTTATAAATTGTCGCATTAACGCTCACACCACCTGACCATGGATTCTTCCGATAACGACAGGATGGATGGGAATCCCCTATTCACGGACTGCCAGTTTTATTTTTCGCAGGCATTCATCCACTGTCCACTATTCTACTTCCCGGCATGATTCAGCCTTCATCCTTTTTCTCTACCTTTCCTATTCTCATACCTAGATTGAGATGCTGCATTGCATTGGGACCGGTGTTTCTGAGATACCCCTTGGCGGCCGTTTTTCATATTAACTTCTTTGTCTTTGACCAGGACGCATTCTGTTGGCCTAGAGAGAGGCAACCTCAGGTAAAAATTAGAGTACGAACGCAGCAATAGAGGCATTCAATAAGCGCAGGCATTAAATGAGGACAATCGGTTTACTCGTGATGACAGTGGGACTGCCTAGACAACTTAAATAGAACATAATACGAAGATTTAAACCACTCCCCTGGAGCATTAACCGACTTTCTATGCTTTCTAGATTCATGATGTTTTCTCCCTATTACCAGACGCCGGCCCTAATCACCTGAGTACCTATGCAAATTCAAAGCCAGTATAATGTACACCCGCCCGCTTCCGTGTTGCTGTAATCTTATAATCTCTGTGGTAATACAAAGGCCATGGAAACAATCCGAAACCATCCCTTATATCATCCGGGCACTGGAGTTCCTGTAGCACTACCCGTTTCCTCCCTTCCTCCGACACCATTAACGCGGGCCTTCTTTTTCTTCTTCTTCCTCGGGACGACGGCAGGTTTGGCGCCATAGTTTCCTAGAGCTAGCTTGGTGCCACAGGTCAGGCACTCGGCATTCTCCGGCACTTCGCAGAAGATGCTCAAGCATATACTGCAGACAAAGCCCGTGTCCACTACGTTGCGGTGGCAGAAGCAAGCCGCGCGGAAATCGACCGAGTCTTGTGTCGGTGTGATGAGGGACTTGCGGGCTTCGGCGTCGGCTAGGAAACCGAACATTAGGTACGAGAGTAGTCCACGGGGATTTGAAGCTGCGGAGAGAAAAGTGCCGCCTGTGATGAAAGCTGCTTGTTGTAGGAAGGTAGGTGTGCCGTAGAGCGAGAGCGTGTCAATGGGTATACGTGCGTGCGAAGCCGCGAAGACGGCGTTCATAGTGGGTATGTACTGCGCGGGCTCGCTATCCGAGACGGAGAGCACGAAGATGCGCGAGTGCAGCGTCGCGGCGGAGGCTGCTGTTGGATCGGAGGCGGCAGGTGCGGATGTTGGGTTCGCGGGATCGGAGGATGTTTTGGCGGGTTCGAAGGCGTGCGCCATCTTGTGGATGTAGGATAGTGCTAGAGTTAGAGCCCCCGAGACGAGGGTTGTGGGGTTGAGGTCTGAGGGCGTGGTGCTGTCGATGAGGGAGCGGAGCGAGGTTAGGATCGAAGTCTCGACCTGGGCGAACTGCGGATACTTGTTGGCAGAGCCGCTCAGTTCTACTACCTCACCATCCTGCTGCCCGTCGACGTCTGTCATCTCCACGTCTTGCCCATCGCCGTTGCTGTTCTTAGGGTACCTGTCTGGGTTTGGGGACTTGGGGTACAGCCATACGGCGCGGTTGGGGTGAGCAGCGAGAATGGCGACATGGTTGTCGTTGCCAAAGGCAAGGTGGGCGTTGACGAAGACGAGGAGATTGGCGATGGCTTTGGAGATGGGGAGTTGGTCGGAGATAGCGGCCCAGGCACGGGGGTTAGTGTCGATTATGATCGTAAGTAGAGAAGGGATCTGATTCGTCGCGGAGGGAGACTCGTTGTAGTGTTCCGAGGCATCGATGCGGTTCATGATGCCGGTGTTATTGGAAAGGGCTCGAGGCCGCTTTCTTTGTCGAGGAGATGTACCAGTATTCTATCCTCCAGATTTTTGGAAGTTATGTTAAATAAGACAAGTAATTCATGAGAGAAACAATTGTATGAATAGCCCCATCTGTGGTGATATCCAGAGGACTAAGCATACATGCAGTAACTAAGTCGTGGTAGACAATGAGATGGGAATGCTGAAAGCATTGAATTTACGAAACTGGCGTAAGAAGCTGATAGCGATAAGATTTAATTTAGCTCTGATGTCTTGACCGTAGCTCACCGAACAAAGACCTGTACCAGGTACCTAAGCTACCGACCCAGGCTGCCAGGCAACCGTGCTTTAGCGCGCCTGTACTGAATGCCGCGCTGAGCCGGGGGGGCTTGATCACTGATCACAGATCACCCACTAATAAAGACACCAACTCACATGACTAAAAGCTAGACGTCATATTTGGGCAGATCTTACGGCAACCACCCCTGCAGTCCACTAACCTTAACCCTCCCACTACTACTACGTACTTTACTAAGGCGCGTAACTGCTTGGTAACTTTATTGGCATCGATAATTTCGGCGGGGTAATTTCTTGTGATAGTTTCTGGTCGAATGAGGTTTGGGTTTTTTTCTATCCTGTTCCTACTTCATCAATGTCACCATCAATAGAAAATTCTCCAAACCTACCTAGACTTATTATGGTCAAGCTGTGCATTCGAGAGACATTCCATCTATCCTAGACTTCCATCCAAGACTTCCATCCAAGACTTCCCATCCTAAACTAATACACATGTGACAGACAGACCTCTCTATCTTAGGTCTTGTATGAACCAGCAAACAGATGTAAGTGGTCGTCCCCCACATTCCCTCTATACTATGAGGTTCCCTTCCGGCGCACTGCATTTGGACAGACCAGACCGGTCCAGGCAGGCAGCTCGCTTTCCTCCGCATTGTCTCACATATTATATAAGGTTAGGCTAGGTTGCACTGACTGACACCCAGTCGATTTAGCTCATGTGAGTAAATTTGCAAGCGGATCACCTTCTACCTTGGAACAGCCTTGGATAAACGACCCAGAAACTAGGGAAATCCTTCATGATTGTCCCCTCCAGCTAACCAGGGTTCGAGCGATTCTACCAGTCGGATTACAGTTCTTCGTAGGTAAGAAAAAGGTGTGTGTGTTCTTCTTTGTATCCAAGCCTCTTCTGAGTCTATCACGCGCCAACCCCAAACTTATTACTTCAATGTTGTACCTATCTCCGACTGATGATAAAAGCGACGACCAAGCGGCTCCATCTATTTGAAGTTCAAAATCTCATTCTGTTCTCCTTGATATAAATATTACTTTTCTAGACTTGTTAAGTTTCGATGAGGTGCCAACTTGAATGCCACTCTAGCGATTAGGTATTCCATTACTGACGAGGCATAGGCCTATTTACAAGCCACCACGCCACCATCTTCCTTCATTTTGACTACCTAATATATTTCTACCAAAGCCCACCCAACTCGTTCCCTCGTTCACTTCATCCAATACGTTCCACCAACCGGACTCTGAATAACAGCTGTTATTCATTCACAGGATACAATGGACGAATCGCCTATTGATGTCACCTCTAATCGCGAGGAGATGGCTAAGTTGAGCAACGTCGAGCAAACGCAGCTCATTCTTGCGCGATTAATGGAAGGTGGCCAAGAAGACGATGAAACTTGTCGAGAACTTGATCATCTCACCAAGCTCTTAAACGACGACGCTGAAAATAAAAATAAAGAGCAGTCCATATGTGACGTGATCGACGATGTATGCCTCGATACCATACTCTGCTATCTCGACATGAGACAATCCGACTTGGTCCGCAGCCACGCAACCATGACTACTGCTGCATACCTTAAGGCGGCAGGCGAGAAAGGCAAAGAGGCTCTGCGAAAATTCTTCTTCGATCGAGTCCAGAGGGGCACTTATGATGATTACATCGTCGCTTTCTGTGTCGCCGCTGCCGTCTTCCCGATTGCTCCGGATATTACAACTGACATATTTCTCAGCGAAGGCTTCTTGCCTACTCTGGATCCACTAATGCGACGGAAATGGAAGAGTAGAAAGGTCGAAACCGCATGTCTGGAAATGCTCAATGCCGCTTCCATGAATTCGCAGTGTCGCGAAGCCATCCAGAAGTACTGTACTGACTGGTTAGAAGAAGTTGTTGACCAAGATCCAAGTGAGTTGTCTAAGGCCATCCACTCAGCAGATCCCGAGGTCCAAGTCACAGAGGGTTCGATTGCCATGAGGAGGCACTCTGAAGCTGTTCAGAATATGGCCGCTGTCATCCTAGCAAAAATGAGGGTAGGCACTTTAAAGCTTCCCCTCGCATCACCACCGAAATTCGAAAATCTTCGGTGGCAGTGATTCGGCGCCGTGAGGAATGGAGCTGGGCTGACCTGAAGGCTGAAGGCGGTGCCATCGTCGGCGCAACAAACAACGGAGGGTTCTGAACCCAGACTTCAACAAGCGACGACCAGTATCGAGGATCTATCTAAGAAGTTCAGTTCGATGATACTTAAGGAAAATGAGGAGGGTGACAAGAGGCTCTCGGTGGAGGGATTGGCTTACGCAACCATCCAGCCCGCGGTGAAGGAGGAAGTTGCAAACAAGGAACTTTTGAAGGCGTTAGTGAAGATTTTGAGTGACGCGCCTCCGAAGTCACCACTCACGTATGGCGCTCTAAGCATCTTCATGAATCTCACTCGTTATCAACCAACGCAATCCGAGGAAGAAAAGAAAATGACACAGCTCAAGGCTTATGCTAATGCCAGCGGAAAGTTGGCGCCGGCAAATCCATTAAACGACGACAAACACGTTGCGGAACGATGTAAGCGGGTTTTCGAAGCCGAGATTGTGCCAGTCTTGGTAACCCACAGTCGGCATGGTTCTGTTGCGTCGTTGAGTCTGATCGTATCTATTATCTCTGCATTGTCAGTCACAACTAGCCTACGAGGTCAACTTGCTCAACAAGGAGCTGTTAATCTGCTCATTGCTGCTTGGACGGCTTTACCAGACTCGGAGTCACAGGCGAAGCGCACCGCCGCTCAAGCACTCGCCCGTATTTTAATTAGCACGAATCCGGCTCTTGTATTCGGTGGGACGCGTGCCCGTCCGCAGAACTCGGCTATTCGGCCTCTCATCTACATACTTCCCCCAGATCCTGCTGCCGAAACCAGGGATCTTTTACCAACATTTGAGGCGCTGATGGCGCTTACCAATCTGGCATCAACAGATAACGATACGCGGGCGACCATCATCCGGAATGCATGGTCAGAGATTGAGGAGCAGATGTTGTCCTCGAACCATCTCGTTTCTAAAGCTGCTGTGGAATTAGTATGCAATCTAGTGCAGTGCGTCGAGGCCGTCGCCCTATACGTCGCAGACAATCCACAAGCAGCCAATCGACTGCATATCCTGCTCGCTTTAGCTGATGCTGAAGACGAAGGAACTCGGAGCGCGGCTGGTGGCGCGCTAGCAGCTCTGACAGCATACGAAGAAATTGTGACCGGTATCGTCAAGAGGAAGCGTGGGGTTGAGGTGGTGCTAGGTCTGTGCAAGGAGGAAAGCGAGGACTTACGCCATAGGGGCGTATTCGTCGTTAATAACATGGTCTCGTGCGAAGGGGAAGCAGGCAAGATGGCACGAAAAGCAATACGCGAGAATAATGGAATTGAGATCCTGAAGGAATCCGCGAAGAGCAGTAGGAGGGCTGAGGTTGTTGAAGTTACGATTCAGGCTTTGAAAGTTCTGCTTGAGCAAGACTAAGGCTCTGGTGTTGTTTAAGATGGAGGAACATGTTTGAGTTGACAAGCGACGCGAAAATGGCATGGATTGTTCGATAGTCTGATGTTATGGGAGGTTCTATGTGTAGCTGTCATTCGGCTTAAAAGTATTTGGCAAATTGTCTATATCTAATACTGAGCACACATTTATCTTGTATTCTTTTTGCGTTCCTGACTTCAACCATGCTTAGTGTAGAACAGCCCTCTTGTCTATTGTATAGTATTTTGAAGGCAACCTTGAGAGGAAAGGCTTAACTTTCAACAAAACCCCCAAGTTTGCTAGATGTAGCAGCCGTTTGACTCGACCTACTCATCAACCCGGTTCAAAACGGCAACACCCTCAACATGTCCCGTCTGCGGGAAGAAGTCGAAGCCACGCAAGCTTTCGATGGTGTACCTCGTCTTCTTACCTCCCGTAGTACCTTGCTCCACCACCATGCCATCTTTATCATCCCCGTTAGTCTTCTCATCCGAGCCATCCAAACCACTCCCCGCCGTCTCCCCACGCACAAGCACGCCCACGTCCCGCGCCTGCGTATGCACATTGCAGCTCACGTACACGACCCTGCGTGGCGCAAACTGCAGCAACTGGCGCAGGAAATCCGCATCGCATCCCTTCCGCGGTGGATCGAGGACCACCACTGTCTCGTCAGCTGGGTACGTCGCGCGCACCTCGGGCGTAAATAGGTTACGCGCGTCGGCGGCGATGAAACGGGCGCGCTCGGGGGGAAGGTTGTTGGCGAGGGCGTTGCGCGAGGCGTAGTTGATGGAGGCGTCGGAGATGTCGATGCCGACGCTGCCGCCGGGGAGGAGGGGGGAAAGGGTTATGGTGAAGAGGCCGGAGCCGGAGTAGGCGTCTATTAGGTATTTGATTTCGGGGGAAGGAGTTGGTGATGAGGTGGAAGGGGAAGAGGAAGAGGAAGAGGAAGAGGAAGGAGGGAGAATGTGCTGTCGGATGTAGTCGGTGAAGACGGGTAAGATGGAGTTGTTGTTCTGGAAGAAGGATCCTGCCGGGTTGTGGAAGACGTACGGCCCGACGTACTCGGTCGACGTGGCGTTGTTGTCTGTCACGCATGTCTTCAGGTCTATGTACTCGTCCGTTTCGACGCGGATCACGGCGTCTTCGGGAGGTAGAGGAGAGCTTTCCTTGGTTGCTTCTTTCGGTGATGAAGAGTCACCCTCTTGCTTCTTTGGGATGCGCTTGGTGCTCTCGCGGAGCAGGATGGTGGCACCGCGCGTGTATTTATTGTACTCGACCGCCATCCGCTCGCGCTCGCACTTCATGCCGAGACGCACGGCATCAGTGCCAATGGGGCAATCTTCAATGTCTATAGTAGTACGTTTACCCTTCAGCATAAACCCGATAGGGGGACGCTTATCAAAAGGCTTCTTGGTCTTGCGCCAGCCCTGAGGGGCATCAAAATGCGGCGTTAGCTTGGTGCGGTAGCCATACTGTAACGGGCTTCCAATGGTGTCCTGGATGGCAGGAACGAGCTCGGGTGGTAGCTGTGAGAAATTGCGGAAGGCTTTCTCGACGATGCGCTTCTTGAGCCGCAGCTGCTCGGCGTAGTCCAGCATCTGGAACTGGCACCCCGAGCACGTCGCAAAGTACTTGCATTGGATGCGGCTGTCATCGCGGGAGGGCGATGGCGTCACGACTGAAATAAAGTCCGCTACTGTGTACCCCTCGTCCCGTAAGTGGCGATACACTTTCACTTTGACGGTGTCGCCTGGTACGGCGAAAGGCACGACGTAGACTCGCTTGGAACCTTTTTGTAACGCCAAGCCTTCTCCTGTTGATGAGAGTTCCACGACTTCGACTTCAATCTCAGAGCCTTCTTCTGGGAGGTTCTCAGCTACTGCGTTGTTCGCATCGTTTTCTATCGCTGACTCCCCTTCTACGCCTCCATCCTCATCCCGATTGAGTGATTCGATTAGAGTTTGCACGTCGATGGCCAAGACCTCTTCTGCGGAGCCAGTTGTCATGTCCCTCTCCCGCTTGCGAACCTTCTTTTGATTCTTCTTGTTTTCTCTCTTCATCCCGCGTTTAGACTTGTCCTGAGGAAAAGGTCTTTTCCCATGGTTGGATCTCGGACCCTGCTGCTGATGGCCCTGCATTTTCACCCCGCCCTCTGACGAAGCCATTATTGGTGAGTTTTGACCTTTGATCATACGTATCACCTCCTCAGGACTCAAGATATCTGAAGTGCCCCTTCTAAATTTATCCTTGCCCTTGCTACCAGCAAAATGATGCTGATGACGCACACCTCTTACTCCTTCAGATGCAAAGGTAAGCGGCTCGATTGAAAATATTGGCGATATGGTAATTGAGGAACTTGGAAATCTCTTTCTAGCAAAGAATCGCGGGACCACCGTGGTGTAGAACCGCATTGATTTTGATAATTCAAAGTTTCTTCGTTTTTTCGAGTTCGCTTTTTTTGGCTGGAGCATACTTGAAATTGGAAATTGACGAATTTTTACTGGATAGCCGTATCTTATCGTGATTATGTACCTATGTAATACTGCCTCCATCTCCACACATCAATGCTTCAGCTCACTCTTCAGCTCCAAACTTGTAATATCCCTGTCGGTGCTTGGGGTTCCGATTTCGTCCACCGCAATTGGCTACCAACCAATCTAATCTCGAACATAAACCCAAACCTTTCGTGCAAAGTCCTGCAAGTCTGTAATACTTATAACATAATCGCCCTCTTGCGGACCAGGATCTCGCAGAAAGAGAAGCCGAAACGAGAGTACCAATGCACCACTAGTGATATGGTATGAATCGGTGCGGATATCCCGTGTGATGGTGATGTGTTGCCGCAATACTGGATGAAGAGTATTACCACTGGTCACCGCTCGCGTAGTTGTGGCGAATTGGCGAGGCAGTGGTTCTTCTTCCCATCTCTCGATGATGATTCTTTGGTTTCGGTGATCAAACTTGGTGAGAAGTACAATCTTAACATCGTGGTCTGACGCTGAAAACCACCACCTCATGTCATCTTGGAGGGCAGATAGAGATTCAGAATCTCCAGCTTCGATGACTAACGTTGGCCAGGCACCTGGAGCAAGACGAGCTGGGTTAGGGCCGCCACATGAATCGCCTTCTCCAGCATCGCCTCCAAGGTGACCTTGTGGTCGAAAGGTAGTGCTACCCATATTTGTCCAATCTCTCCTCTGGCCATTCGTTACAAGCTTGGAGAAAAATTCATCCCAGAGGTGAAGGTGAAGCGATTCGTGTAGCGCGGTAGGGATTGTAATGATCAGAATACCCTGATTTGCATGGTACCGACGGATGCGAAAAGGGAGTTTTTCTGGGAGACACAGGTCTTCAAAAACGGCTGGAGGGACGTCTACCTATTGATTAAGAGATACTTTTTAAAAATTTAGGGTTAAGGAAATATACTCTGAACAATGAGAAAGTCGCCCTGGACCTGTCTGACGGCCTTGAAGACGTCGTCAATATTTGTAAATCGAATCGTGGGCATATCATCCCCCTGATCTACGCCTGAGGCCATTGTAGTGGGTAAAGTTGAGACTGAGAAGAACGGGGAGGCTGATGTAGATGCCACCGTGAAGAGAAAAGTGGTGGCAGGAGGAAAGTGGTTTGCGGGAAGAGTGGTTCACGAGAGGAAAGTAGTTGCGTGAGGAAAGTGGTTGTGCAAGGTTAAGAGTTAGAGGACCCCTCGTTAGGTGATGGGATGTGGTAGAATAAGGTTGTGAACTAACTTTTTTGAGTGGCTGTTGTCATTGTTGTTGTTGTTGAATTATTTAACGTCTGAGCTATGAGAGGCTAGATAGAGAGATTTTAACCACACACTGTAACCTCCATAGGGGTATAAGACGTGGTAAGCTTTAATATATAAGATATTATGATGTCACTTCTTGCTTTAAGAGTTTAATATTCCCTAAATAACAATTATTACTTATTGATTGGCTTATCCTTAAGCGCTTTATTTTACAGGAAGCTATTCCCACCTTTTTATAAATATTCCCTCTCCTTACCTATTCAAATCCTTTACCACACCTTATAACTTTTCCTTTATTGTCGCTAAAGGCCTTGTAGCTTTGCTTAAGGGAAAACAAAAGCTACCGAGGTAAAGAAAGAGATAGCTATGCAGTTCTGGTGTACTAAGCTAAAAACTCGTGAGGGTTGAATAAGTCCTGTAAAAGGTCCCGAGTTCGTTAGGACCTACCGTGCGAGTAGATATTAGACCAGAGCAGAGTAGGTATTGGATTCTCTTGGTAGATAATTTGATTTAGGACTCTTTAGATAGGTACCTGGTTAAGATTAATAATTGTCTATTAGTATCAATGAGGCTTTACTATCTACGGCGCTAGCGCTGTCGCCTTTTGTACGTTTCCTAATTATAGACCATACTCTCCTATGGGCTATAATCCATTACCCTTCGTACGTTAATGTCGTTATTGCCGAAGTTCTGAGACGTTTTGTCAAGTTTTTAGCAGATTTTTGGTGTTATTAGTGCAACGATAGGTGACCAGGCAGATTTATATGGCGTTTTAGTACGCCATTTTCTATCCGGTTATTGCCGCATTAGCAGCTGGTGCCAAGACCGAATATTTAGGAGGGGAAGTATTTTTGAGTGGCTATCATTTTTGGAAGGCCCGACATCAACACGGTAACTAAGAGTATACCTAATCATCATCATTTACAATACACATACACATTGCAAATCTACTCGACATCATTCATGTAATAAATGTATATGTGTGTTCTGTTTATACAGTCTGTGGATCGTTTGATATGAACCCAGATATAACATGACAACTTGCAACAAACACAGACCGTTCATTCTCTTTCCCTCACAATCTCGAATAATCGGATTGGGCCAATTCAAGACACTAACACCCTCCACCACCACCACCTGAGTCTCCTCCTCCGCTACTACCGCCTCCACTGTCTCCCCCTCCACTATAACCTCCTCCTCCGCTGTACCCTTCATTATCTCCTCCGCCCCCACCGTGCCCGTTGTGTCCTCCATGATGTCCACCAGAATAGCTGCCGGAGTAGCCGCCGTGATGGTTGCCATGATGGTTGCCATGGTGGCCGCCACGATCTCCATTGTCACATCCGTTATAGCCCATCCAGCTTGTGTCAGAAGGCACAGCTACATTCCCTCCACTAGTCGCTCCGTTTCCCGATCCGGATACACCGCCGAGCTTCACGGGCCTCGTAGACCTTGCGGGCTTTTCCTTTATTTGTTTCTTTCTTGACTAAACCAATCAAAATATTGTTAGCGATGATCTATTTCTTCTTTTTAAAGACGAATACTTGCCCCGAAGCACATGTTGCGCGATACTTTGCTTTCTTTGAGATATGAAGTTACATGCTCGACTTCATTATACCGTGAATAGAAACATATTTATATTGGAACCATCATCAGGTTATTTCTTATCAACTTATTTTTAACCACACCTGTAAAGTCTATAGGCTGTCGGGGCTGAACATAGCCTTCCATCGGTCACGGAGGCTGCGGCAGTGACGAGTGACGCGCCACGTCTTGCATTCAGCTCGGTATCAGAAATCGGTATATAGGTCGTTGAACTACCCATATGACGCACAACCTGAATTTCGTGAGGCTAACAAGGGCGCCTCTTCTATAGGACCTTAAAATAGCTGAACGGATGGTTTTCGCACAGAAGTACCCTAATGCACCCAGATTGGTAGTAAATTCCGTTTAGCCCCCTTACCTAAAATGTCTAAGACAAACACCTGATCACTGTCTTTGTCTACGAAGGGTTCAACTATTCTTAACAATACTATGCGCCAGTCTAGTGAGACAGCTTAAATATATCCACCCATGGGCGTTTTTCTCGGTCTCGAGAATGGGATGAGACCTGGTTCAGAACATTCATCATACCTCGCTCCCAAAGGTATAAGTTCCCGAGCCGACAGAGTGCCTTGATGAGGAATGACGCCAAGGGCGTGATGTCTCAAGCCATGGTCTTGTATAAGTACGATCCAGTTACCCAAAATCTCAGAAATCTTTCTCCCACTTCAGGTGCCTATTATAAAAGGTTGGCCGTATACTATGCTAGATTGCGCCAGGGAGCTAGAAACTCTTGGACATAACGTTATCATGCACATACGAAGAACAAATTAAAATCATCCCGACTTTCTACGTGCATTGGTACCTAGGTAGGTAATTTAGACAATCCGGCTCCCCGCGCGTGTTCTAATAAGATAAAAGACCGCTGTATTATGTCGTGCAACTGGGGTAAGCCGTGTCCAGGAATAGTTCTACAGACACAGTGTTCGTATGAAGGAGGTTGCTGTATTAAATGTCAAGCAGGGAGGAGATGTGAGAAGACGTTGTCTCGTTTGATCATATCATATAAGAGTTATAAGGTGGGTATTTACATCTAGCTCCTTATTTGCCTAACCAACTATATGCTTCTCGTCAGTAGAATAAGTTACCCACGTCGCATGTCTTTCCCTTTCTTTCTTCATGGATGACCCCTCAGCTTCAGATGCGCCCACACGGTTAAATATCCGTACCGGAATTTGGATTAACTGGTCTCGTGGTCCAATCTTTGGTGGAACACTTACACTCCATCTACAAGCTGCGAGTCTCCTGACAGCATTGACGGCCCTTTTTATCGGATTCGTCGGAACCCGTTTTTGGAGAATCGCTTGTTTGATCATTCACCGATATCAGTCCTCTTCAGAGCCGCAAGACACCATTTACTACCAGCGCCAAACCATTCTTCGTAACTCTGTCTCTGCGGATTCGAGTATCTGGACGCTTATAATGGTGTTATGGACATGGCGTCATACGGCAGAAAAGCCATTCGCTCGCATATTCCCTTTAATTATGGCAGCTGTGAGCTGCGTGGTTGGATTCGTCATTGCTAGCGGCTTGTCTTCTTGAATGTCTACTTCAGTTGGCAACGAAGTTCTCATCGAGAGCGCCAATTGCGGTGTCATCAGTATGAACCATGCTCACTCAAATGGAGCTAGAATGAATTTGTACATGGAAGGTCAACTCCAGAAAGCTCTCGATTATGCACAACAATGCTATTCTTCAAATGAATCCGGAAATTTGAACTGTGACCTCTATGCCGTCAAACGACTCCCTGTGCGGAAAGACAATTAGGCGCCTTGCCCCTTCTCGCGAAGTATATGTCGAAGCAACTCTTCCAACCTAGTTCTCGACACCGGCTTTTTGAATATCTATGAACAGTTTGGGATCAATTTTCCAGTTACCGACGGGATACTTTGGAGGCAAGTACTTTCTTGTGCGCCTCTTCTAACTTCCGGGTACACGAGTGCCTATGCCGACTCCCACGGTAATTTCACACGATACGATTACGGTTCACAGATCAGCTTCGGGAATATTACCGTTAATTCCACCTACGAGGTCCCGGATGTATACTCGCAATATAATAATATTACACTAGATTCGGATATATGGACTGAGGCATGTTATGTTCTACAGTAAGCTGTAGCAACCCAATATCTTTTACAAAGCATCTTACGAAATGAACGACATCTGACCTTCTGTTGCATCGTTAGGGGTATGCGGGCGTCGTGGATTAATGGAAAGATCAATTTCAATTCATCCCGATTCGAACCCATTTCCGAACTTCGCCGACCTGATGGTGATCTGGTTATCCTATTTTTATCCGGAAACGGCGTGCGTTTCGAGGAAAATTTACACGATGATTGGTATCGTGCTACAGTACTGTATGGTAATTACATGTTTGAGGGTGATTAGTAGATGCACTACCTAACACATATCGCATGTCGGAAGCTGCTTCGCCCTTGGGATGTGTTGACAGTATCAAATCTGTACGAAGTCGCCTATGTGGTGCGATCCGTTGGCTGGCCTAACCGACACTTATGAAGAAGCCTGGCGGAAGTTTGACAGTATGACCACAATGGCTACAAATGGCGACACCGCGGCGAACGCAACTCAGCAGCGCTTAAAGTGGTTTTCCTTGGTCCAATCAGGGACTTTAGGGAGGCTGTCTTACGTTGTCAGCACGCTCGGGTCCCGCGCCTTGGTATCTCAGCAAAAGAGATTTAGAGCCCTTCAAGCGCCTCTGATGGAAAACCAATGGAAAATCGACATTACTAATATGTGGGAAACAGAGCTAGCGGCCCTCCAAATGGCGTTCCTTACAAATGTTTTTGATATTTCTGATCCGGAACTGACCAAAGTTCGGGCTCGTCCCGAGAATCAAGAACAATATGATATGTGTCAAAACCTGGTATGCAACTGTTCACTTCGGGATCGCTTTTCCATGTCTCTTGGCTGAGGTTGACTATGTCTACCGACTTTGGTTTATTCGTAAAAGATCAATACTGATCTAAACCGCAGAAAATTCGAAGTTCCAAGCATACGTCATTCAGTCTTTTCTGGCTTATTTTCACATACGGCGTCGGGACCCTGATCATGCTTGTATCGTATTCGCTAGAGCCTCTGCTGGCTTGCTTATATCGACGTTGGGGATATGAGGAATATCGTTATCTCGAATGGGTAACAAACGGCACAATCCAGCTCCAACGTCTCGCATACGATGATGCAGACTCCGATCTATGGTCTCGTTGCGTTGAAGAGGTCCCCGTCACGCAACCTGGGGTCGAATTGGGTGGTGTAGACCTACGCGACCCTCAGCATCCGAGGTTTGCCAAGTTACAGGTGAACGGACCTACAAGTCCTGGTAATAAAGAAGCTCATCTATTAGAGTACAACTAGAAACCTCAATGAGGAGCGAAGAACTCTATTATTTTGTGGCAGAAGAGCGTTACTTAGATGAAGAACGGAGTAGGCAACTCAAAAGTGGAACTTGGTGCATATAATGACTTAATTAGGATAATTTGGAAGAGGACAATTGGGGTCCCAGACTTCAATGTTTCAAGAAACCCATGTAGGTACGAGCTTTGGTGGGTAGGGTACCTGACTCAGGTGGTGGGGCTCTGTAAGTCTTACTATAGGTTACTGGGCCTGGGCTTATCTTGCTTTATAATCTTTAACACCCCGATCTGTCCGAGATTACCTCAAAGTACCCGATAGGTACGCTAAGGGGAGTTCAGCGTATTCCTGTCATCGCCATCTCTCCCAACATTTTTACTCTCATTATTCTAATCATCATTATTGTATCGTTTCCCCATGTGTTGTGGTTAATATCTGGGTGTGTGTTGTTAGGGCAGAAGTGTGTCACTAGTAGTTGAAGACCTGCTCTTCCTTTGGGGATATGCTGTTGCTTGCGAGTACCTCGTGTTAGGAACTTGGCGACGGTTTGGAAGGATTACAACATATTAAATCCAGATTACAACATCCATAACAACATCTCATAGACAAGATGAGTGAGTACCTAGACACTGCTGTCACTGCCATATCATTCTCAGTCATCATGCGACTCACATTAGATTCTTAGAATCCATTGCGAGACTACCTCGGAGCCTTCTTTTACTCCTTCTAGCTGTCGCGCCCTCAGTCGCGGTCCCTTCACAATGGCAACCAAGCGGACAATCTGTGTTACAACAACAGCACTCGGGCTCTAGCTCAGGACAACGAGGCGCTGTCGCTTCCGAGAGCAAAGTGTGCAGCCAAATCGGCATTGACCTTCTTACTCAAGGTGTGAGTAGTGCTGTTAAAAAAAGAATCCCAACTTTATCGCATTACTCAACACCATATCGTAGGGCAATGCCGTCGACGCTTGGATCGGTACTCAATTATGCGTAGGCGTAATCGGCATGTATCATTCGGGAATTGGTGGCGGGGGTTTCGCTCTCATCCGAGATCGCACAGGCAATTATACTGTCATTGATTATCGCGAAGCTGCGCCTAGTGCTGCGTTCGAAGACATGTACCGAGACAACATAATAGGCAGCGTCTTCGGCGGTCTTTCAGTAGGCGTACCAGGCGAGCTTCGAGGTCTCGAGTATGCGCACAGGAAATATGGCACACTGCCTTGGAAAAATGTTGTGCAACCTGCCGCCTCCGTAGCTCGCAGCGGATTCACCGTCACGGAGGACACGATACGCTATATGGAAGCCGCCATCATGATGATTGGGTCCAATTTTCTGGTCGAGGATCCTTCGTGGGCTCAAGATTTTGCGCCGAATGGTGAGCTCTGCCTTTCCATATGTCTTGACCGCGATATGCCTCCTGCGATGTTAGTAATCACTAATCTCATAGTGTAGGGACTCTGGTTAAGTTGGGCGATACTATGACTAGGAAACGCTATGCCGAGTGAGTTGGAAAATCAGTATACCCAGTATCTCCTGAATCCTACTAACATTTCAATCCAGAACCCTCCAGCAAGTCGCCAAGCATGGCGCCGACGTGTTCTATACTGGCCCAATCGGTTCGTAGCTTCATATTCCCTCATGGTACCTTATTCTAATTCACCTCAAGCCGAGGCAACGATCAGGTATATCCAACAGAACAATGGTAGCATGACCCTAGAGGATATGTCTAGCTACAAGGCCATCGTCCGCGAGCCCATCAGCATCTCGTATCGAGGATACAAGCTGTACTCTTCCGGCGTGCCCAGCAGCGGCGCCGTATGCCTCAGCACGCTCAAGACCATGGAGGGATACTCCACTTCCGAGCTCGCTGCCGACACGAACCTGACGCTGCACCGCTTCGACGAGTCGATGCGCTTCGCCTATGGCGCGCATCAGGCCCTAGGTGACCCAGCCTTCGTGCACGATACGCCACGCCTAGAAGCCGCAATGCTAGACGCCGAAAACGCAGAATCAATCCGGAGACGCATCCGCGACGACCGCACCCAGCCCGTCGAGAACTACGATCCCAAACGCGTCTACGCCCCCGAGGACCACGGTACCTCGCATATTTCGACAGCGGATGGATCGGGCATGGCCGTATCGTCTACGACAACGATTAACCTGCTGTTTGGTAGCTTGCTCATGGTCCCCGAGACGGGCGTCGTGCTCAATGATGAAATGAACGATTTCTCGATCCCCGGCTTCCGCAATGAGTTCGGATACGCGCCTAGTCCCGCAAACTACGTGCGCGCAGGCAAGCGCCCGCTCTCGTCCATCACGCCCGTTATCGTCGAACGGCCTAATCCCGATCCCAACTCGAGCAGTCTTGCCCTCCTCGCCGCTGTCGTTGGTGCAGCCGGCGGATCGCGCATCATCAGCTCCACGACACAAGTGGTCTGGCACATGTTAGAACGCGGTCTCTCGGCCGAGGACGCCGTCGCTGAGCCCAGATTTCACGACCAGTTGATGCCGAACGTGGTGACGTTTGAGTACCCGTTTGATAACTCGACAATAGCCAGCATGAAGGATAAGGGGCACAATATTACTTGGGTGCGCGAGGGTTACAGCGCTGTGCAGGCAATCCGGGTGCATCAGCACGGCTTGTTTGAGGCTGCGGGCGAGACGAGGCAGAAGAGTAGTGCTGGATTGACTTTATAGATGGATAATATACCTGTATGTCTAGGCTGGAAAGTGTGTGTGCGTTTTGAATAGAATTGAATAGAAATATATGTGCTTGATTTCACACCCGGATAGTTGGTTTTAAGGTCGTATTCAGCGATCTAGCTTACCCCTTGATCGGGAATAACTGCCACCTACTGCTTGGGATAACTGGGCGGATTCTGCAGGTAATCTCATACTGAATTACATTGCGAGGCGGTTGCAATTGGTAACCAATCAATAAGAAACAGGATATGAGAAAGATCATACAAGGTGAAGTTTGAAAATAATATTTATTACTGGAAACGCAAGCTCGTATGTACCTAAGGCGACATCCACGGCTGTCAACGCACGTGTCGTTCTTATTCACTCCGCAAAGCAAGGTAGCACAGTTCAACGCAAAGCAAAGCAATACAACTCCGAGCCTGCCTCCCACCGCGCATTCCGTGCAATCCTGGGGGTATCGGATGTATATCTATATCTATGTAAGAGTAGGGTAGTAGTAGCAGTCGATGTGAGTTATGAAAATAGGTAATGAGGCATTCACAATTTCATGGCAACAAGCTTCTCGAGCTCGGTAAGCCACTTCCTGGCAAACTCCTCCTCCGTGAATCGCTTAGAAGATAAGCGGGCTCTGCGTCTGACGGAGAGGGGATCGGGATGCGAGAGGGCTTTCTCAAAGCCCTCAGCGAATTCTGATGGGGTTGAGGCAAGGAAACCTAGAACAATTTGTTAGTCGTCAGAAGCGTGAGAAATTGAATTGCTATGATTAGCCTACCGGTAGGTTCACCGTCGACATCAGTAACGATGTCTAGTTTCGGACCACCGCTATTATGGACGACGGATATCAGACCTGCCGCAAGGTACTCGACCACGCCGATTCCAAAGTGCTCATTCCACATGCCGTTCACTCCCACAAATGCCTTGCCAAGCCACTGGAGGATCTCAGACCAGGGGGCGTCAAGCTGGAAGATAACCTGGTCCTTGATGTGAAGTTCGTTGACCAGCAGACGAAGCTTGTAAACGCGTCTTGAATCGTTGTCGTCTCTAACACTACCTAGGAGAACCAGTTTGGCCTCTTTTGCGGAGGGCGTACCAGTCTTGACAAATTCGGCGAAGGATTGTAGAATAAGCTGGTGGTTTTTCTCAGGCCGGAATTGGGCAATGTATACTAGATACTTCTGGCGTCTCTTCTCGCTCTCTTCCGAAATCTCAACTGCGCGCTCGATTTCGTTGACAGCACAGGGGGGGTAAACCACAGCGATAGGGTTTTCTCTGCCCCTCTGCTTTCGGCGCGGTCCCCATAGAGATTGGATATGTCCTTGCGTCCAAGAAGAATTCGTCATGACAACATCCACGGAAGCACCCATCCACGAGTATATAGAGGCGAATATTTTCCAATAATGTCTCTTGAGAGCCCCCTTGAAACCAACTCCTTTTCCGGCATTGACACCTTGGCTTCCAACAGGAGTCTTAGGGTCGAGGGAGTCGAGCATGTCGGTAGAGATGGTGGGGTAGTGTACGTAAGCGGCAGTCGGCATATTTGGGAAGAGGATCTTGCAGAGACCAAGTACGAAAGCATAGCCCATAGTATCCACGAAGATGTCAGGTACTAGAAGAGAGAAGGCATCAAGTCCCATAAACAATGACCCAACAGATTGTCCTAGCAACGTCATGTGCGGCCATGTGGAAGAGAGAACCCAATGTCGAGTCGATAGGTAGATGAAGTGGATAGTGGGCGGGTGAATGTCGATGCTGAAGGTATTCTACGGCATTGTTAGCAATCCTAGTCCTATGCTCCCTGTAATGGGAGCCAAACCTTGACACGGGAGAGCATGTTCTCCTTAGATACATCATGATCACCTGTATACACGACGATCTTTGCGTTGGGCCATCTCTTTTGGGTAGCACGAACTGCAGCCCACAAAACTCGCTCACCACCTCCTCCGGCATTGCAGAAAGGGTGGAAGAAGCCAACGATACCATCCCAGTCGCGGCTACCCTTCTCCCCATTACCAGAGGATCCGACTATAGAACCTTCAATATTCTCCCAACTCTCGTCATCGCTGCTAGTACTAGCACCGTCCTTCTCCTGTGCTCTGCTCTCTCTGAACTTGGCTTCGTTCTCGGCGGTAGCGCGGATAAGTAAAGAGCGGCGACCTTCGGCTCCCTTTCTCAGAATCCAGCCGAGTAGAGATCCAATCGTGAGGGAGAAGATGCGGAACAGGAATGGGAGGAAGAAGTTCCAGCATAGCAATATCGCAAAGGGTGTGCAAGCGATCGCGATGGCCGTGAAGGCCAGAGTCTTGGGCTCCATACCGAAGGAGAATGGCGCGTCGCCTTGGGAACGAGCTGAGCAGCTTGAACTTGAACCGTGGGCGGCTTCTAAGAAGCCTGACATTTGCCTAAAGACTAGCGATTTATATATGTTGAATACTGTAAGAACCTAGGCATACGTGTTAGAAAAAAGGATATCTTTCTTGCCTTGTCAGGCTACGCGGAAACCAGTCCAGTTGACCCATTGATATGACTGGGTGGTGGTGTAAGTCGTGCTCGTGGATGCTGAGGATCCAGCGTGTGACCAAGGACAAGGAGGACGAGAAATCAAGAACCAGGAACAAGGTGTCCCATTAGGTAACATCCCACCATACATGTACGTACCCACCAAAGAATTGAAGGTACGGTCGTAACCGGTGGAGCAGCCACACACAGTACGTAATAGCACGGTGCTTATCGATAGAGATGATCATCTTATCGCCATTTTCACTTGCGATTAATTAAGTTATATATGTCTACTCACTCATCTTATCCAAGACCTGGTAATAGATTATATGCCACGGAACTGTGTGTGAGACGATATTGTAGCTAATAGGTTGCTTACTCAATACGGTATACAATGCCTGTTCTTTTATGAAGCTCACTTATACTCTATATTAAGCCATTCGATTTATGTGAACTTATAAGAGCTCAACATGATCCATCATGACTTCAGCTCCTTGGTCTCACCCTCTCCGAGCAGCTAGGCCACTCGGCTTACTATCGAGGACTCGAAATCAACTTCCACTTACACGATCAAGCCGAATATTGCCCCATCAATATGGACACCAGCCTGGTGTGAGATCCTTCCATTTTGCGCCAACCGCTGTCGCTGTCGTACAAGCAGCTCAAGATGCAATCATCAGTCTCCACACTCTTACACACATACCATGGTTTCTAATGATTCCTTGTGTGGCAATTGGAATTAATGCCGTCTTCAGACTTCCATTCAATGTTTACACACATAGGATTACCCAACGTCGAAACAAACTTGGTCTGGTCCTACAGGGATGGAGTTGGCGTCTTCAACGGGATGTCCATAAAGAAGGAATTCCTGTAGACCGGCATGAAAAAGAAGTATTGAAGAGGTATAAGAAGGTCTTATCGAGGGTGTATCGCAATATGGGCTTGCAAGAATGGAAATTGTATTCTACCATCCTCGGCTTTCCCTTCTGGCTCATCGGAATCGAAAGCGTTAGACGGATATGTGGTGGCCCAAGAGGAATCCTTGGGTCTTTAATTACGGGGCGAGGTGAAGAGACAGCAGCAACTTCGAGTACACCAGGGGGTGTTGAAGCTGCTACATCTCCGGCCGATATCTCAACAATGGCTACCACCCAAGTTTCTACAATCGATCCATCCGCAGCCTCCGTCGTCGCTGAACATACTAGACATCTACCGGATCCCAGTATTGCAGTAGAAGGCTGCCTCTGGTTTCCCGATCTGTCCGCTGCCGACCCGTACCACGTTCTCCCCCTTGCGCTATCCGCCGTGATAGTCGCAAATCTACTCCCCAAAAGTAGAATAGGGTTGCAACAGTTACTTGGACTCAAATCCAACGAGGACTCTACTATAGAGACTCCGGCTATGCAGAGACAGCTCAGACTTCGTCGAGCCCTTATACTCCTAGCTTCAATGATCGGCCCTATTACCGCAGACCTTCCGGCTGCACTACACCTTTATTGGTTATCATCGTCTGCCACGCACTGGGTCACAGCCAAAGTATTATCACACTTCATGCCTCTTGAAGCGAAGGTCATTGAGAGATGTAAAGGGGCCAATACCAATGTCATTCGACCAAAGCGAACTGAGAAATCCTCGCCACAGAATGAGCAGAAGAGTACCAAGAAGTGAAGTAGGTACAAATTGAAAAGCACTTTAGCTGCGCGCACAACCTAAGCCCATAAACTTGGAGGAAGGGCAAATTCCATAAGATAAATTATACTGCATATTATGCAAGCGACGAACCTATACTGTTCGCCAGAAGCATTTTGTAAATATGAACCACGTAAGATATAATACTTATGGCTGAATAGTAAAATATCTATCGCAACATAAGTAGATTTCGCGCGTTGAGACTGTCTTAGCGAGGATACGGCTATCCACCATCTCAAACAACCTCATACGAAAGAATACGTGTGTCTGAAAACCTCAAACAAAAGAATAATCAATTCATATCATAGCCTGCACAACCCTTCTTTAGGGAACTACCATAGCGAGAATGTGCGAATACGTGCACGCCAACTCCTAAACGCCCCAGATGCCGCTCGTACAGAATTAAATAACTCGGAGACTCGACCTAGCCAAGGAATACGGCCAACAGAACAATAGCCATGATGATGGCTAAAACTAGTAGCAGGCAGCACGCTTTGCTTCTAGCATTCTTCTGATATCTCGCCGCACTCCTCAACTCATAATCGGCACCACGGGTATCATCGCGAATGTTAACAGCGTTGGTCTCAATGGTCTCGAGTACCTCGCCCTGCTCGCTGACAATCTGCGCCACCTGTTGGAAGAGTACATTTAGATCACCAACACCCTCTTCAATCTGACGAATCTCCTCTTCCCGCTCGGTGATCAAAGCTTCCTGGAAGTCAACCTCGTCTTGAGGCGCCAGGTGTACCTGTTCCTGCTGCTGAAGTTGTAGCTGCTCGCCCTCAACACCAGACGGGGCGCCCTCGGCGGTTTCGTGATCAAGTGCTGCCTTGGCTGCGGTAACTGAAGCTCGTTGTTTTTCGATGGCGGTGCGCTGCAGGGATTGGAATTCACCGAGGGCAGACTTGAACTCGCGCGACAGTTTCTGCTGGGAGTACTTCTGGGTAGGCTTCATTACAAACGCGGATTAGCGATGCGCCTTACTCAAAAGACGGTAGGCACAGCATCCCCTGATTACTTACCGTAGGCTCTTCCCATGTCTGGATCTTCTTGATACCCTCACCAACCTCCTTGAACTGTTCTGTAGATTCCTCAATCACAACGTGAACCCGCTCGCGCAATCGAGGATTGTCCCGTCGCGTACCGAGGAGGCCGATGTCCGTCTTGAGCTTCGATATGTTTCCCTGGAGATGAAATAGCTTGTTCATGAGACTCTGCGACAATCGAGAGAACTCCGGGTCATCCGAGTAGGCGCCATTGTTCCCGCGACGACCACCCCCACTGCCGGACTCTATTGAGGACAACTGATCGAAAGACATGACTGGAGTTGGACAGGGTTTTCAATCGAATGAAGGACGACGCGCGATACGGAAACCTTGACGGGGAAAAGGAATGATTGTTTGAATGAAAGAAGATGGAACGTTGAGGACGTTGAAACAGCCACTGATAAGTTCCAAGTTCGATGTTCGGCAGGGGTCACCTGGGGGGACCTGGGGCTACAAGTACATACGTAACGTGCAAGGCAACCGAATTGGGGGACGGGGAATTGGAAAGTTGCACATGCACCTGCTTACGTCAGTTCAACCTAACCTAACAACCAGGACAGCTTAAGCCACAGAATGCATGGGATACATGCAGATGTACTCCGTACCCCACGTTAGACCCGCTTTAAGTACATAAGATACACCCACAGACCTGTGGCTGGTGTGTCGAGCTAACGCATAGCGGACACCTCAGTGGATCGATGCCCTGTAAGGTTTTTTTTTATTTACATTCATCCATTTGATAGCTAGCCGTTTTCTTGCAGAAGCAGCCGCTTTTGGGTGCTGCCATTCCTTTCTCTGAAGCTCAACATCGCGCATTTGCACATACCCATTCACATTTTCCAACTCCTACATTCAGATGATGCCCTAATCTGAACATTTCATTTCGTCACAGTTGCGAAAATGCCTCCCGCAGCTACGCGCCGAGCGCCATACAAGGATTTCCTGCAGCCTGCCCTGCAGAGACGATTCGCCTCAACTGCTGGACTGTTGCTGACAATCTCCTACGTGGAGGCTCTCACTCTCTCCAACTGGGATCATCGTACGTCAAGAACATTTCTTATGCTTCTACTTGTTGTCACTAACTAATGTCATGTTACAGTGGTTTGGCCATGGTTTCCTCTTGGACTCCCCGGCATCCGTACGCTGGGCATATTTATCAGTATCCTCCCCATCATCATACTTCGCATTGCCCATTCCCACATCGGTATTCGAACGTCTAATTCGCCCATCGAAACACTGCGGCACTATGCAATCTCCTTTGCGACTATCGAGACGATAATTACTTTCGCCTTTTCGGCGTGGTTGTTCAGCCAAATATATCTACTCTCAACCCCAGCCGACGCAAACCTTGGCTGGATCACGTATTACAGCGGAGATCGCGCGAGGCTCAACGAGCGAGCCCTATTCTATACTGTCAATCTGGTCATTCTGGGAATTGTCCAAGGAGTTCTACATATTGCCCTGGATTGTGATCGAATGCTTTTAGGGACAGTCAAGCCGAGACGTGAAGGAGAAGCCGATCCTCACATAACAGGTGGCTGGGAGAAACTAGGGGAATGGATTCCTGTTCTTATCGTTCGCGCCGGTATGCTCTCGATTAGTGTTGGGTTGACGAACTATATTGTGGTCTACCACTTCGTAAGAAGCTTTGCCTGGGGTTGGGCTTTGTCCTTTTTCCGCTTGTTCTACAATCTTCCCAAGTCCAATATTCCACCGAGCCAAGCACCGTGGAGTATCTGGATGCTTGGGCGATCGATATGGGCAGGGTTTTTACTATGTCTTCTGTGGTATTTTGGCGACATCGCATTTAGGCTCCAGCTTGGAAGGGCACCTCTCAAGAACAACCAACCACTCACCGCCGAGTCTAAGGATCCTAATGGGAGCTTACTCAACGGATTGAAGAGCAAGAAGCCGCGCATAGCAGTAAGTCTATTTCTTGATCCTATTATTGATCTTCCCGCTGATAGTATAGGCTTTTGCCATGTGGGAGTTGGCCTTGATCGCAAGAGACTTCGATGATAGGAGGCGCAGTATCTTTGAGGACATCGATCGAAAGGATGGTCCATTGTGGTCCCAGATATATGTCACGTGCATAAATACGATTAAAGCGCTTGAGCAGAGGATCGATGATTACGGAAAGCCACCTGCTCCGCCTGTTGCCCAAACAGAAGCAGCTCCTCCCCAACCGCATACTCGAATTATCCCACCTCCAAAGAGCAACAATATCTACGCACCAGCACCACCCCAGAACGGTCTCCGAAGTTCCATAGGCAAGATTGTCAGCACTGTGGCGACTTCGCCGGGAAAGACACCAGCCGAGACTCTCTTGCCCGAAGCCAAGAAGAAGGCGCTAGAGGCAACGGAACATTTGCTTACGAAGGAGCAAAGAGAGGCGCTCACGCCTGATGGTGTGAACAATATTGTCCGGTCACTAGCATACCGTGTCTTGAGTATACCTACGGTCGGCTTGCTATTTCAACAGCCCTTCCGCCGTCGACTGACGACTATCGTACTTGGCCGGCCATACGGCGAGCCCAGCATATACATCAATGCTGCCTATGCTCTGTCGAGACTGGCAGTTTGCAGCTTGATAGAGGACCAATACGGCAACGTACAGAGAGATGTGCCAGCCATCATACGGACGTTTACAGTGGTGATCAAGAAGCTGGAGAAGTTCAGAGATGAACTGCCGATGCACTGGACAGATCTCGAAAAGAAGAGGGAGTGCCCTGAGGTGGATGAAATATTGGATGCTCTGAAGGATGGACTAGGTGAACTTATTGCGGCATTTGGGCAGTACAGCACTGACTTAAGACTTACCCGGGCGGACATGAGGTTAGCGCGGGAGGCCGCTCAGAAGAGACAGGCGGAACCGCAAGAAGAGGGATCAAGACTCGGTGTAGCAAAGGGCACGGCAGAGTCTCGACCGGAGATGGAGGAACTACGCTAGGCGCGGCAGTTGCTTTTCTCAAGTCTTACCGGGCGCGTAATGTGCGTATTCCGGTTTGCACGCTCTATGTTCCGCAAAGCCTTAAAAAAGTGGTGGTAGCTACAATGCTTAGCTGCAACTTGTATGATGATAGGAAAATCATAGTAATGACATCTTCTTACGGGAATTGCGTCTTGTTATTGTATACGTGCATGACTAGATACAATTTATATGGGAACTTGAGTAGAGCTATTTTATAGAGCTATTTTATAGAGCTATTTTATTACTCAGACCTTGAGGGTTATGCAACTCATTAAAATTACAAGCCATTACTCTAATCCACCCCATAATGGGTGAGGAGGCTGAAGATGGAAGAGGCTGAAAGTGGCTCTTTAAGGCGTCCAATCACACCAACTTTTGGGGGTGGGGGAATTGCATAGCCAAGCCGGGAGCTATTCCCCAAATGGCATGATACAATCTTATCTGGGATATTACGAAGGACAACTGCGGGAATGTCACAACATCATCCTTTCTCCCTCTTCATCATCCCCTTTTGGGTGTTCTCCTTGCGACCCTCCATGGATCCTAAAACCGACAATCCACAATCTACATAAATCATGTACACAACCTAGGGAACGCTATGGTATCCTATCTCCTAATATGAGCCTCAATTGCGTCTTTTCAGCTTTTCCGCGGTCGCGCAACAGCCGGAGCCTTACCGTGTTGTACTGTGCGGCACAAGAATGTACTATCTCGCCATCCTAACACCTTTTGTACCACCATAATGAACACCAAACTTGCCTTTCGCATCGCCTACAATTCTGTATACGTCCTACTATGCCTTCTTCTTGCCGCTCTACTTCTTGTCGTGCCTGGCGACTTTATCCGCCAGGTTCTTTTTCTCAACAATAAATACATCAACTTAATCGTCCTTGCGATAGTCTTCGTTATTACTGTTCTTATTATTCTATTTATATATGCGCTGAGGCTCTATGTCACTCGCACTGTACTGGCCTCGATCCCGAAGACCTGGATCCCAATCGAGAAAGGAGATGTCCCCAAGGAGGTCCGCAAGATGGTCGTCACCGACCTTGGCCGGAGTGCTGCCATCGCATGGGCTGCGCACCCAAAGGTCATAGCACCGACGACTAGAGCTTCGTCGCTTGATAATGCTGCAGAGGAGACGACGGCGACCGACGGACATGCGAAGGAGCACAGGAAGTCTCTTCAGTTATTTAGGTCAGCAACGCCTAAAACCGCAGAGGAGCTGATGGGCATTTCCTTCCCGCCCTTGCGACCTGTCTGGGGTGAAATCGAACATGACGGCTGGGGCTCTCCAAATTCACCAGACCTCCCCAATGTTCAATATAGCACTGTCCTGTCTGAGCTACCAAATCTCATCGAAGCAAAAGCTGTCTCTCAAGCGCCACCAGACCCAGACTCTGCTACGGACCCGCCCACCTTGGATGCTGATGCCGTCGCGTTACTTCAGCGCTCTCCTAACATGACGATGAGGGACTACATTGTCAATCTCATAAGCGTTGGCGTGCTGCCAAGCTCCCAAGAGGCATCCGAGTTCCTCGACAGCTACGAGCGCGCCCGTTTCTCTACTCGGCCGTTATCCAATGCGCACTTTAGGCAACTGATGCATCTCTTCGCGGAGCTTCTGCGTTCAATGCGGCCGCTAGACTCTGGCTCTATATACGAGTCCCAAGGTCCCGATGACGCTTACTCCGAAAGCGACGGACACATCGATGACGACGCGCCTCGGGATACAACCCCCACCACGCCGGCACGAAGCGCATCCATTTCCCTTAGTCTCAGCAGTAGCACTCGGTCACGTGCGCGAAGGCCAAATCTTCCTGTTCGCAATTCATCGGCCAATACCTGGCACCAGTACCGTACTGCGCCCACGACTCCGAGGAGCAAGGCTGGTGGCAGAGGTCTATCGGACTCGTCCAGCACGAAGAGCAGCAGCAGCTTCGCGCAGACGAGGCGGCCTTACGCGATCAGCCAGACCTCAAGCTTGAGCCTGAGGTCCGCTTCCCAAGCGTCTGTTATTCGACTCGCGACGAGAGAGGACCGCGGCGACTTGCCTTATGTATTGCGAATCGGAGAGTCCTTCTAAACATGTACGATAGAAGGGTTGGAGTAAAGGGGCAATAAGGAAAAGGTGATCGCATTTGCGCGGCGTTGGAGACGGTTTGTATATGGACTTTTCATATTGTCTAATGTAATTTTTTTCATTCCTAGGTCGCGCCCCCATTATGTCAGCACTATTGCACATGTGTATGCCGTCTTGCTCTACGGCACACGGTTACTTGGGGTACATGTGCCACTCGGCGGGAAGTCGATTGACTTCGTTCCTAAGCGTGACCTAGCACGAATTCCGAAATTTTGATATCCCGACACGCCGTAACACGGAACGCCACGCTCCCATTTAATACCAGCTGGAGGCTTTTATGGAACCTCACATCTCGCCTCTTCGTCGAGTCAAAGACATTACCTATCAGAACGTTAGTACGTCTTCCATTTATTAGAAAGAGGGGACGTGTGCCGCCG
Source organism: Hypoxylon sp. PDH2405 (assembly GCA_023628415.1). Lineage (NCBI taxonomy): Eukaryota > Fungi > Ascomycota > Sordariomycetes > Xylariales > Hypoxylaceae > Hypoxylon > Hypoxylon sp. PDH2405. The sequence goes on from JAMAKT010000046.1 coordinate 136,111, forward strand.
ATTGAGATGATGGCCGTGGTTGAACCCCCACCGTGACTCCATGTGATGACTGGGCATGCCGACAGTCAAGCCGGCTGAGTTAGGTTACGCCCATCCGCCAAGTCGCCATGAACCATATATTATCTTACTCCCTTGAGTCACGAACGAGCGCATCCACAAAGGCATATCTTAGACTCCTTTGAGACGAGAAATGGAAACGAGACCTACCCGGTCGACGCCCGTGTAAATCTGTTCATGGCGTCGTCAACCTCGCGCTGAACCTTGGCACGTCGAGCGGCTAGCTCCGCCTCGACGTCCTGCTGCTGAAGAAGAGTCGTGACGGGAGCATCACCCTTGGCCACAGCAGTAGTGTATGCGAGGATGCTCGGGGCAGGGAGAACGAGTCCACCAGTCTGCACATTGAGAGTGGTGGTCTTGGGTGGCATGGAGCTAGGACGAGGACGAGGCCAATATCAGTCGACATTCGCTTAGGTCTGAGAGACAGGAAGAAGTAGAAGAGCCACGAGAATTGTGGTTGTTGGGGAAGAAGGTTGAGGTTACACGAGGTACGGCGAGATAATCGCACGCAGTTATAATCGTGACACCGTACTTGATGATAATCTCCGATGTCAGGAACAGGAAAGTGATGGTGGCAACGAAGACTTGAGAGAACTTTCTTGGTGCTTACCCATTCGCGCAGTTCTGGGGTGAATTGGTCATGGCTGCGTCGGGTGGAAGTGAAAGGGCGCAAGACTGTAATACAAGAATGATGTAGAGGCGGTATAAGCCTGGAGATTGAAGGTGTCTCTGACGGTGAGCTTGGGCTTCTTCTATCTCGAACGAAGAGTAGAAGGGGGGTGGGTCATTTATAGAAAATTGGCACCTCTGTCTAGACGAGTACGTCCCTTGGTAGTCTTCATGAAGCCTCGTTGCGTCTACAAGGTATTTCGCGTTGGTCCTGGGGGACATTGGCTTTCTATGTCCAGCCATCGTACTAGTTCATACCTATCCGACGGCAGTTATGACCAATATCAAACCATGGCCTGCTTACTCTGGTGTGCCGTCAAATAAGAGAAAAGGAAAAGTTGCCCGAAAGATTAATCTTGTGTATGTAGACGTATGCCCGTATGCACGGAAGACAGCTTTATTAACAAATAGCATCGCGTACACCTTACCAACTGCCCCAGAATTAGCTGGACACAATCATATCGGGGTTGCTTTGCTTGCTCCTGGTGTGTCGACCGAGCTACATCCTCGAATGTCCACGTTAGTGCTCATGAGGCTCGCAACTCCACGTACTGGTACTGTGTTCAAGGTTATGTATACTGTATACATTGCAATCGTGGTTCGCATGGTTGCCTTACATGCTTCGCTGTAGTTCGCCTCTGCCATCCATATTACGACGAGCATCATGCATGAGTAGGTAGGTAGGTATTTCGTACCATCTTCATGCACCGTTGACGGTCAGTGGGCCATTTTGAAACTGGTGCATTAGTGTATACTGATTAGTAGCGGAAATATTACATATGCACACATGACCATGATGATCACCAAAATGCAAACGAGAAAAAAAAAGTCGATATGCTCAAAAAGTCGATATGCTCAAAAAGTCGATATGCTCAAAAAGTCGATATGCTCAAAAAGTCGATATGCTCAAAAAGTCG